>JANZLQ010000056.1:3528146-3569787 GCA_026212715.1 Elanus axillaris | reverse complement strand
AAATAACTGGGTGGTGGGGGAGTTGGGATCGCCGCTCGGGTACTTACTGGGTGTCGATCGGCAGGTGGTGAGCAATTGCACTGTGCACCATTTGTATAGTCCAATCCTTTTACTATTACTGTTGTCATTTTATTAGTGTTGTTATCATTATAATTAGTTTCTTCTGTTCTATTAAACTGTTCTTATCTAAACCCACAAGTTTTACTTCTTTTCCCAATTTTCTCCCCCATCCCGCTGCGGGGGGGGGAAGGGGTGAGTGGCTGCGTGGTGTTTAGTTGCTCGCTGGAGTTAAGCCACATCTGGCTAAACCCCAGGCTAGATGACAAGGGGACCAGGGGATTGTGAACATGCAGGTCAGATACATCTTCTCATTCCAAACACATTCTCTGTCATTCTACACCACATTAGATTGCTACTAATCACACTACATTAGATTACTACTAATTATGATGGAGAAGTCTCTTTTTAGAAAGTCTTAACATGGAGTTTGATTAATGAAAGAAGAGACTGCTGATAATTTTACTTGGCTTAGCATTACTAAAGCAAAAAAAAAATTCTGTTTAAGAATCTAAAAGAGATTCATGTAGAAAATTTATCTTAACATTGAAGGAATAAACAATAAAATTGGCGCCATTAAGTTTCACTTACTATGCAAACACAGTAATGAATATAAAATAAATGTCTTTTACAAATAAAATAATACAGTGTTTTTTCTGCAAGCAAATTCCCTATCATATCATAGATATGGAAATAATTTACAGATATGAATGACTTCTTGCTAAGATTATTATTCTGCTATCCTAGAAAAAAACTAACATTTATAAAGATACTAACGCAATGAAATCTGATTAAACAATAGTACTTCCTATTAAAGATCAAGTAAAAAATGGTACATAATTCACCTTATAGACAACAGAGAAAAGAAGACATTCTTAATGAATTAGCCTGAACAATTTTCAAAGCATAAGTATCTACAATGCATCAATTTTCACTTTACCTTCAAAGAGCTTGTATTTACATATAATGTATACTTACAGCTTGACTTTACTGTAAATGTATATAATGAATTAAACAAAGTGAAACCCAATATTTTAGCTTGCATGCCTGGACAAATATAGGTCTAAGATGAACAGCTTTGAGATTTAAAAGTGAATACTATGTATTATAGTATAAAAAGCAATAAAGCCAAAGTGGACTTTTACTGCTAAGTCAATACCCTCTAAAGAACTAAAATGGATTTACAGTAATACATTTTAGTTTTCTAGTGTCTTTAAAATTACAAAATGTTTCAGAAACATTAGCAAAGCAGAGTTCAGAAACATTAGTAGAGTAAGAAAGCTTACCTATAGATAATGTCTTTTCCTCTGACAAGGAAACTGAGTCACAGTGTTAGAACCTATTTACAGTTAAATCAATGGCAAGATTCACTTTGATGCCAGTAGTAAAGGCAAGAGTAGAAATACTAGCCCAGATCTGATTTTTGTAATCAGCCCACAGTGACATCAATCTCAAACAGTACATGCCAAAACAGGTGAGAGAAATTCCTGGGTTTGAGTGCTTCCACTGATAGTTATACACTTGTATTTCAGGGTTTATCTAAAGACTATTTTGAGATAAATCAGCAAAATTTTCTAATGAAAATTAAGCAACTAAAAAAGTAGAGGTTTTCATTTAATTTTGTGTTCTATAGAATTGCAGTAGCAATTACATAACAAAATATTTTATTCAATCATAAATATATGGCTGAGAAAAACAGTAGACTAGAAAGCTGACAATTACCTAATACAAATTTAACTCATGTAGAAAATGCTGCTAATGTCTATACTCCCAAACTACTGAGACTGCCTCATTCCATTTACTGTGCATATTCTTCAGAGAAAGTAAACAACTGAGAGTAGTTTCTCCATGACGAAAACCAGTGTACTTCTCTTTGTATTTCTTTTTATAGGTAAGTCAGTTATTTTCTGTAACAAGCATGGCAACATAAAATTAGATGCTGTAATTGGATCTTTTGGGAAATATTTTAAAACATATTAACATATTTGCAAATAAACCCCCAACAGCACTATAACATGAATAATTTTCTCTGGTTTGTTATTTTTGTCTTATCTGAGGTTTGAAAGTTCAGTTTTATCCTTGACCACACATCATGAACTTCATCTTACAGATAGGAATTTTGCTCATTGTCTCGTATAAATGGCTTCTCCTGGATAGCCCATAACTGATCACTGATAGTATTAGGCCTAATTGGTCTAGTATATGTTGTTTTGGATACAGATTTTATTCTGTTGATGCCCTGGAGTTAATCTTGCAGAAGAGAAAAGGGGAATTACAAAATAGTACTATCTGTCCATGAAAAGTAATAATACAAAGCAGAGATTAAGGAGTTAACACAAATGTTATTTTTGGCCCTAAGTCTCTTTATTTGTGAAGTCTGGAAACAATTCAGTGTTCTCTTTGAATAGAAACAAAACAAAAGCTTTTTTCTGGCATCTATACCTGTACTATATGAAGAGTGGCTGAGGTCATGTATTGAGAATATGCCTCTATGTAAATAAAATAAGAGGATTTGGGAGAGTGCTGTTCTGCTATTTGCTTAAAAAGAGTCCCTATATTTGTTTTTCAAGCACTGATGCACACGGAACAAAACAGAATCCACAGTGTCTTTAATCCTACTGTTACTTATCCTCATCTCTCCATAGCAATTAACAATTCTGCAGTATTCAGTATAAAATAGGATGCAGCTGAGAGAGCACCTATGTTCTGTGATTAAAGTCTTTCATATGTGCTAACTGAAAATACTTTCAGCATGTAATGTTGACTTTTTGCTTCCTTCTGGCAAAAGCTTAGATTCAAAGAGTATGACATTTAAAGCAGGTTTCCTACATTACCTATATAGTCCTTGTCAGATGATCAGATAAAGAGCCTTTCTTTTCCCCATGAACATAAGTCTACCTCTCTTACTTTAGTGAAAATATCAAGTGAGCTGTTACCACAGGATTTATTAGAAATTAACTAAAAAAAAAACTGTTGAGAGCAAATTCTTCTATTTCAGGAACCAGTGAAAATGGGTATTTAGTATTTTATCCACAAGGTTATAGCTTTTTCCATCTAAACTGCAGGACCCTCAACTGATCCTGAGGTTTTGGGTATGGCTGCATGTCCCAGCTGCACCCTGCCTCTATGTCAGGGCAGAATCCTAACCTTGTTTCAGTGAAGAAGATATCCAAAGACATAACTCAGGAGGATACTGTAGCACTTATCAGCCTATCTTTGAAACAGAATGGGAAACCAGGATCCTAGGCATATCACGACACACATTTATCACAGTGTTAATGTAGCTCAACAGGGACATAAAACATAGGCACGCTGTCAAGCTTTTTGGATTTAAAGATAGTTAAACTTTCCCAATGTATGCACACTAGAGTTGAGCAAATTCAAGCCTATTGACAATGGATGCTTTTCTTAGATACCTTTGGAAGGTCTTTGACCACAGAGTTGTGAGCCATACACTCATCTGCTGTCCTGGCATTCAAAACATGTTTAGTGATGATCTTCTTGTAAGTGAAGAAATCCCATGTATGTCTTCATTGACCACATTCCTTTAGTCTGACATACCAAGTGGGATTTTATCATCTACATTGCCAAATATCTCATATTAGGGTGCTGTGACAATGAAAAAGAGACATACTCAGGTATTTGGTCCAGGCGAGAAACCAACCAAAACAGTCCAGCAACACCATCTTGTTGTGTCTTGAAGGTTTTAATTGTTATTAATATCTTATACATTTTTAATTATTATTTAGTTGATAAGCCTCTATATAACCTATATGACAAGTACAGGAGAAACAGAAGGAAATGTCTGCAGTGATGCAATGAGTGCATTATCACTGAAGGCAGAGCAAATAATCTCCTTCTATCTCAGTTTCTGAATGGATGTGAAATAATTTTATTTCAGAGACTGACATATTCCTTCCTCTGCATCATTCTGCAGCTTCTGAGAGACATTAAATGCTATAGCTGATCTCAGAGAAGGCTGTTCTCTGGACCTCCCTTTTTATTTTCTTGAGAGTGGGGTATAAAACTCCTCAGTCCACCAACCTCTACTTTCCTAAAAAATACTTACCAATCCAATATGATTAATTTTTCCATATCTCAACTAGTAATATAAGTACAATGCTAGTAAAAAAGGAAACCAAGGAAATATTAAGACTGGAAACAAGGGAAATTTCATACAGAGAGAGATTATAGATGAATCCAAATCCTGTTTCATGACAGTCCTACCCTGACTCCTCAACCAGTATCCAATGTAAGCCAGAACTGCTCTTTCAGTCAGCTAGAAACTGTAAGGTATTATACTGTAAAAAAATATATAAGCCTCCTATAGACTACATTAAATGATATATAAGAATTAAACACAGTTAAAACTTTGTGTCCTAATTTCTAAAACGTATATTGCACTGACTGCCTTATTTCTTTATGTAGAAAAACCAGACAACATGGGTCTTGACCTATATCATGAAAATTAAGTAACAGTACAAAATGACTTCTACTTGTCCATCTTTTTGTTCTTGTAAAGTCTTGAACTGGTATTTTTTGGTTGTTAGAAACTCTGAGGATTTTGCTGTTGGCATTCATTCCTCCTTCTGAAATAACAAAAACTCTTAATAACCCTGGCCTTCTAGACGCTGCAAGATACAAACTAAGAAGCACATCTACTTGGCAAACTAAAGCAAATATATTTTTAATGTCCACCAGGCCTAAACATAAAAACATACAACCAAGTGAAGACATTTCATCCATTTAATGCAAAAATAAATTGGTAATCATGTAATATATTGATTTTCCCTCTTATTCTTATCCTCCTAACTACAGCTCGAGCCATGAATATAAAAAATCAAATTCTGACTTTATTTGGTGAGGTACGTACTCAAGTGTTCACACCTAGTAAGCTTTTCATTAAGTTTTCTGGTATGTAATTTTCTTTCTAGTAGATCCTAAAGGATATTCAGGATTATTTCCCCACCTTATTATATAAAGGTACTTATTAAACTTTTGTAGAAATTAACAGAAGACTATAGTTAGTAGGAGACGGTAATATGGTGTAAGACTATACAGTGGGTCAGACACATTTTCAGAGTAATTTCATTATAATTAGAATAGCCAAAGTCACTGAACAAAGCTGAACTATCCTCAAAGTAGAAGGTACTCTTTCATTCATGTTGAAAGCAACAGAAGAAAAATGGAACTTTCCATTATACATCTAGAGATTTTTGTTAAAAATATATTGCTAAGTATATCTTTATTCATTAAAGGTTTTAATCACAACTTTTAAATTA
The DNA here is from genome assembly GCA_026212715.1 of Elanus axillaris. Taxonomy (NCBI): domain Eukaryota; kingdom Metazoa; phylum Chordata; class Aves; order Accipitriformes; family Accipitridae; genus Elanus; species Elanus axillaris. The sequence continues at coordinate 3,564,448 of JANZLQ010000056.1, read as the reverse complement.
CATCACATATAATGCAAGGAATGAAGCAACATCTGCTATCTCCTGAATAAGGACCACTTCAATATATACTCAAAACATATAAAATGTAACAGGTTCAAAGTCAATATGTCACCTTCAGTAAATGGACTGTAAACACTTATTTGAGAATATGAATACACTGCTAGAGAGAGATACGTTTTACATTTTGTCAAAAATTCAAAATAGCAAAAGCAACACTAAATAAACTAAAAAGCAAGACAATACGTCTGGGGTCATGCCAAGTTATCAATGAGTTTGTTAGGCAATTGCAACGGTCATTAATGATGCTCATTAATATCAAAAAATCTCTTGTGCCTGAGAAAAGTATTTTGAATATATAAACCTGCAAAATAAAACATTATTGTGAAGCAGAAAGTTCACTTGTGACTACAGTTCATTCAACTTTTGTTTCTTTCTGTTTTCCACCAATTATTAACTATTTAGATTACAAAATTAAATATTTCTTTATTCTAACAGGATAGTAAAATTCCTGTACCAAAGCCTTGAAATCAGTTAAGAACTTGAAAGAATTCTCCCATAACCTTACTCCTTCAATAACATTTTACAACTTAAATTTTTATTTTCTTTGAGGAATGTTGGCAATGTGTACTTATGTTACACAGATTTGTCCATTTGAGTGTCTATTCATAGGTTTCAAATCAATTCAGTACAAATCAAACATGAATCAGTACTGGACTAGAAAACTGGAAATGAAACCGCAATAAAATTTAATGTTACTTAAATATTGACTGGGAAAAGACACAGCTGAAAAAAAGAATAAGTTAAAATTAGGAAAAAGTGCCAATTGACAGAAGAGCACTCAATAAAATGATTTTTGTTCTAACCCCAGCACATTTTAAGGAAACAAATTACATTAAGTAAAATGAAAATCTGCTAATGAGACAAGAAAATATTCCAATAGAAAAGCCTTATCTCCTTCACCTCTACTTCTCTATTATTAAGTCACCTAATTTTTCCTGAAGAAATTTTGCTGTTAGTATTTTAATCTCAGGTTGGCTGAAAGGAAATATGATTTAAATAAAGTCAAAATAGCCAACTGCCAAAAGCTTTGCAATACACTTTAAATTACTGAAAGAGTAGATATAGTTTGGTGAATTGCACGTTACTAAATAAATGAAACAAAACTCTAAATAAATGTGCTATTGCAGTAGATGAAAAAACAGTTTAAAATAAGTCTGTGCATGTGTCTGTGAATGTCTGAAATTGAACTTTTGAACCCTCAAGCACAAGGCTGCTACTTGCTAGCTGCAACTCATACTAACTGTTGTAAATTTTGATAAAAAAGGAATGGCATTTCCCGAATCCTCCATTAAATAAAGAGACATGGGACAAAACTAACAATTAGGAGGCTGATCACACACTCTGCCTCGGCACATAAGACTGTTTAGATTGGGAAAATGTGGGCAGGGGTGGTGGGGATAGTAGGGACTGAAAGGGTGTGTCCTGGAAGAAGAATGGCTTCCCAGAAAGAAGAAGGGGGCCCTGAAAGAAGGCAGGTAAGATCCTGGCTGGTGGAAAGATGCTCAAAGTGAGGAGATGAGTGAGATGCATTGAGAGGAATGCTGGGGCACGCCCAGACACCATGGCCAGTAACACCTGATAGGCAACTGCATGCAGCTGCACAGCAGAAACCAACGTGATTTTCTGCCTGACTGTTCCAGGTCAGCAGTGACCTCCCTGCTTGGAAGGTAAGCTGAGATCTAGTGAAGGTAGCACTGGGTGGGAGGGTGAGAGATGAGATCAAGTTGAGTAAAAGCTCTGATCTCATCAGTTCTTAAACAAATTCCAGCATCCAGATGCACTACAGGTCCTTGTTTACTGTCTTGCCTGTGACAGTTACAGAAGAGGCTAAAAGTCACTGTAGATGGTAGGACTACAAGTTCCTATTCATTTTAGATAGCTGAATATGGAAGCTAAGCATGCTTCATACCCAAAAAAGAAGCAGAAAAAGGACTGATCTGGTGCTTGTTTTCTGGGCAGTTGGGGATGGGTGGGAGGATGGGTGATCTGAACTGCCAGAAGGTAAAGCAGACAAGGTGTGCAGAGGTAAGCATTAAAGGTTAACAGGACTTTTTGTACAAATGAGTGCAACTTCTGCATTTACCCCATTGACTGGTCTCATCTCCTTATCCTACTGACGCAGCTGGTAAGCCTACATTTCGCATCATGCATAATTGTTCTTATCCAACAGACTGAAAAGCACGACTAGCAAAAACATTGTCCTCCACAATAGGCAAGGGACAGGGCTCAGTATGTGTCGGAGCAAAAGGATTGTTTTAGGCAAAAAATGGTGCCCAGACACTGCCAAAGGGATAGAATTCTCCCCAGTCTTGTAAAATGTGCACAGAAGCCTTCCTAGTTTCCAGTTCCACATATTAACTGGAAAAAAGACAGAAGACCTTAGGAAAATAAATACCTGCAGACTCCAGCTCAGTGAAAACCCTACATTCACAACTGTGCAAGCCAGTATGACCTGGATACCCCAAATCCTGGCACATACTTGAAAGGAAGATCAAGGTGAAAACAGAACATGAGGCAATGACTACACCTAGAAAATAAGACAGGGTGCTCTAAGTGCTTCCTCACTTGTTTCTTAGTTAACACCTCTATCACTAGTGGTGGTGCCTCCCATTCATTCTTTTTTTTTTACCTTTTACCTTTTTTTTCTCATTCTGCTTCTATGTAACTCCCTAAGCCATCTCTCTCTTCCATACTGCTCATCTTCATTTATTTCTAACTTTGTGTGACCCTTTCCTCTAACTTTCCTCACGTGCTCTTCCAATTTTCCCTCTTTTTATGGCAGTACACTAGGTTTGTTTTTCTTTTCTTTCTCTTTTTAAAAATTACTGGAGCACCTGCTGCAGTTTATATAATACCCATTGCTTTCTCTAAACTAAAACCAAAACAAAAATATGACAAAGAAATATCTTTATTTTATTGTGTCCTTTTTTGCTTGTTTGTTTTGTTTTGTTACCAACATAGATATTTAGTTCTAGATCAAATTCTTAGCCGTTTCATTTTTGGTTTCAAGCTAACAGCCCCTGCACATTGGTCAGGTTCAATGTTACAGTGTATCACTAAATCACTAAATTGAGTCAGCTTTCACAAAAACTAGGAAGCCTGCACCTGCTCTATGCATTCATCAGAGAGAGAGATTAGATAAACTTCAGAGTTTACTTCCAACTAAGAGTTTTCTATGATTTTACAATGAGGTTTACATACATTTTAAAAGGCAAATCTGTCTTTCTGAATAGTGGTTTAATTTTGCTTCCCAAAGGAGCGTGGAGTTCCACAAGAAGACTATTTTGGGAAAGTTCATAGACATACTTTGCTCCCTAGATACACCAAAAATTCAGCAGAATGTGTCAATCTCAAAAATGAAAAAATGTCTTTGGGGATATATTTTAGGAAACACTCACTCACTAATCTTACTTTGCTTCTTTAGCTTCATCAAATTTCTAAGCAACTGATACGTGCATGTACAGCTTAGAACACTTAATGGAGTTCCATTTAAAGAAAATAATTGTATTATTACAACCAAAGTTCTTATAACAAAATTTACAACAAATTTTGTATACTGTTACAATAATGGCTGAAATTTCAGTAATGATACTCAGCTCACTTTCATATTTCTCATGTCTCCTGGCCTTTGGCCTTGTAAAGAAATGATATTCAGATTTCAATGTTGTAGTAAAATGTAGCAGTTGGAAAAGCCCTGTATTTTGCTTGCCCTGACAATCTGTCAGGACAGGATTAGTGTTAATTCCCATACTCATATAGGATCTTTTTTCTTCTTCTTTTACATAACTAAGCACAAGTAATCTTGATCCCTTGGCAGTATAAATCTTCAAGAGTTCATTCCTAGGAGTTCATTTGTAATTAAGAACTATTCCATTTTGTTGAAGCCAATAAAATTTGTCTATAGATCGTTTTCAGTGTTTAAGTACAGGAGTACTAAAAATAGAAATAGTGTGCTTGAAAGAGCACACACAAAGACAAAACCAACTGCATCAGGTGAAACAGCTTCCAGCAGAAAATACTTTTTTTTTTTTAATTGTAAAAACTGAGGCCAATGGTATGGTTTTTACCATAGTAAAAAACTAACACTACAGAATAGTAGGCCTAATACTCAGAGAGGGATGCTTCTCGGCTCATTATCTTAATTTCGCTTCATGCCCACTGTTAAGCAAATATCCCTACATCTATGCTGGAGATGCAGAAAATGTTGCTAGCGAAAACTTCAGCCGCATTAATGCTATACTATATGTCTTATCAAAGGGGCCACATTAACCATATAAGGCTGGGTCTTCCAGAGTTTTTCACTTGGACTGGCAATGTGAGAAGATGACAGATTTATCTATTTATTTACAGTTACTACATGAAATTGTAAATTAATGCTTTAAAAAACCTCAAGGCTGTATCTTTTTGCAGAGGGGTTACAGCATAGGGAATACTCAATTACACATATTCAATCAATATTTAATTACACAATCAATGATATTGCTGAAGACCAAAAAACTGACCTAAAGGAGTGTTTCAGAGGTTTTTTAATTGATTTATATGTGTGCACACAGCTCCATGTTTGCAGTGGTCTTCTCTGTTCATTGTTATATGAACATTAATTCATTTTTTAAACTAGGAAAAAAAATACTTTTGGCAGTAGCTACAGCTTACCATGGAAACAGTAAGATTCTCTTGTACAATAAATTTGGAGTAGTGCATCAAACTATAATGGGTTACCAATGTTAACATAATCCAGGAATGTAACGCTGGTTTCTTTTATCATTATAGGGTTGCTACAGGAAAAAAAAACAACCTTCAAAAACAAATTTTGGTGTATTTCCAATGACGATACATTGCATAAAGATTTTAGATTACTTATCAAAAGTGTGACCATACAGAAAGAAGAAAAAAATTACATCTAACAGAGATCAGTCTAAAGAAATACAAAAATGCAGACCTCCAGTCATGCTGTTCTCAGCAAATTCAGGTCCATGGTGGCCTAAAACCTCATCCTATGATGGCTCTCTATTCAGAAGCACCAAATATGCTATGCTGTCTTGTTTAACAACAACCTTCCAAAGTCACCTGGGAGTCACTGAAATACAAATACACTTAGCCACAATTTTTTTTCTACAGTTGCACCAATGGCTAAGAAGCAGTGTAAAGCAACCGCATTTTCCAGCAGCCGAATCTCATGCATGGTCCAAAAGGAAGCTGATTTATTTCTATCACTTTTCAAAGAAAGAACTCACTTTTTTTTGTATGACAGCCTTTACTAATAGTTCCATAGTTTAAGTGCAGCTGCTTGCTCCTATGAACAGTAACAAGGACTTTTAAGTTTCTTTTTTCTCTATCACACTTCATTTTCTTGAATATTCAGTTGAAAACACTGAGGAGCAAGGAATGAATTTTTCTTTGTCTCAAGCACAGCCATAAGCATCTTGAGGAGTATTAGAGAGCAAAAAAAGAACAACTCATACTACAATAGCTGCATTTGAAAAATACTGTGGTATTTTACTGTAGGCACAATTCCAAAACCTACAACAAATAAAACAACCTTGAATAAAATAAAATAATGCTGGTTTTATTCAAGAATAATCACTGTTTGTGATCACTGTACTCTTCTGTGAGCAAAATCTTATTTCCTTCTAGAAACAAGCTGTTAAAAATATCATACAAATTACCATCACTCACCTCTCCTATCATTTCTGCCTGCATTTGTGGATTTGTCAGAAGGGCAAGGGCAACGTCCTTCACATTTCACTGAGATTTGTTTCCCTGAGACACAGGCTTGATAGTCTAATTTGCACTGTAAGGAAAGAGAACGACTATCATTAATATAAACATCTTTTATAATAAAAATCATAGCTCTTTAAGTATTTTGAAGAAATCTTTCATGAAGTGCTAAAATCTTTGCAGACATAGGTGCTAGGATAAAAATTCTGCAGTATATGCTACCTTTGTAGTAAGAATTAGATTAGATAAAGATAAAAAGGTTTTGTTCCCCAACCTGGCTACAGTTTCAGTCTCAATTCAAGCATGAATGCACTTGTAGTGTTAGACTGATTTGAATATGCATACTAAGTGGAAGGAGACTGCATTGGTTTTATTTGTATTATATGAACAAATAAACAAAGCAACAATATTCATTATTGATAGGAAGCGCTTAACAGTGAATTATAGAATTTATCACTTAATTTCTACCTTTAAGATGACAGTATCCTAGTAAAAAGCAGTAACAAACAAAAATGAAAGCTGTGCCTGATGCAATTCTGCACAGTGACAGTCTTTTCTGATATAGAAATAGATTAATTTTTGTGGTTCTGATCTGTACACTTACAGCTCCAATTGAGAAACCATACAAAAATTAACTAAATCTAACCAGGAAAAGGAATTGTTGTTTCAAGCATATAAAAATAACAGAGTTAAACACAGCATACATGGAAAATAACCCTATTGTAAACATTGTCAGTCTTACTGAAAAACTGAACTTTTATTCTAAAAGAAAAGTTCTTGACATACAGATCTTTCTGCAGGACATTTTTCCAATGTAGTATCAGGAAAAACGCAAACCAAAACAAGAGGAAAAAAAAAAGTTAAGTATCTACAAAGAGCTTTTTAGGAAAAAGGAGGAAAAAGAAAAGGAAAGGAGGAAGATGGCTAAGGAGAACACTTCATTCTTAAACAAAGCATGGAAGATGTCTCATTTGTCAGGTAAGAGATATATAACTTACAAGTGTAGGAGTCAGAAAAACAGTTCAAGTAACAAATAAAAATATGTGTTTTCTATGCATCACAACACTTCAGAAGAACAATCTCACCAGAATTTGTGCCTTATATTCCCTGACATACCTTCTGTTTGGATATCTAACTTCAGTTTAATGCAATTCCATTATACAATTACCAGGATTTCTGGCAAACCCTAAAGTTGAAGTTTCTCTCTCCCTCCTAAAAATAAGGGGTGGGAGCACTGTAGCTATGTAAGAATAAAGAAGCCTCCTGAAAGACTGCACTTGAGGTTTCCACTAGTATGCAGATGTAAGCACTGTGAATCTACAGAACTTTATCAACCTTTCATGCAGTCAGACTTCTAACCCTGTCACACTGTCTGTCATGCAGTTCTCTACCCAGCACAAGCTGAACTGCATCACTTTGTTGAAATAATACCTTTTTGCACCACTGCCAATACCAAAAAGAAGACATTAGAAGCTAGAGAAAAGAATATGTCAATTTTTGTGTATTTACATAAAATCATGATTATAGTTCAGTTCTGAATGCACTACCTTTTGCCAAAAAGGCATGGTTAAAGGACAATGAGGCTAAAAGAATCTTCTGACAAAAAGGAACAACAGATCAACTCCAATTGAAAGCTATACAAATAGTATTAGTGTCTCATAAAGGGCCAGAAAATTGAAGCAAAGCAAACAGCTCTGCCTATGTTGACTATGAAACAACCGAATACCCTTTGTATCCCTGCACAATTATCCAGGCTGTACAGGAGAGCGCTTTCATTAGCCATGATGCCCTCCAGACCTCTTTCCAGACAGTGCATGACCTAATTCATATTTTAATACTTGAAACAATCTTCAGAGTTAGTAGAATGGATCGTAGCCCAAATTTAATACATGCTTCTGTGGAAAAGAGGTATCTTCCCTTTTTTAAGATCAGAGAACTTTTATTGTTCAATCTTAGTAGCTTAGAGTCAAACCTACAAATAACTGCGCTTTAGGATTTGATTACATCCTCTTGGTGACTGAACCTAATGAGAGCACCATTTAAAACTGACATACAAACGCATTTCAGGTTTGTTTTACTGATAATGAGAATATAAAGAGTACAAAACAAAGGAATACTTTTTTTATTTTTTGAAGATTTCTTTAATCCTTTCCTTGAGAGATTATTTTTATAGACTCCAGTGCTTCTATTTTGTTTCACTTGAATGTTGAAAAAAACAGTAAATATTTCAGAGCTGCTCCTGCTAACATAATGAGTTGTGAGTTTAGTCCTTTTGATTTATTTTTCTTTAAAGTTGTCTACTCAGTCCTATTTGCAAATAACATTGCCCTTTTAAATGTTAAGAAAAATTTAATGCCTGACACCTGCCACAGGCACTGATACCTGAGTTAGTGAGTGCAAGGTCAGCACATAACACTTCCAAATCAGTACTCCATTCCCAGGTATGCTAGAATTTTACACTCACTGAACTCGTTTTATGGACAGGCAGGCAGCCGAGACAGATTCCCTGTCTCCACAAACAAAGCAAAATCATGGTGCTTGCCTAAGTCAGAAATGAATCAATAGTCTGTTCTGACAATTTCACATCAGCAGCTAATGACTCCAGAATATAACTCTCCTTCAAACCTCTTGTCCTTGTTCCCCAAATAAACAATGCAGTGGGATATTGCAAAGGCAGCTCAGCTAACTAAAGGCGGGTCAAAGTTCCCTCAGTGTTACTCTCAAACTGGTAGAAAAGCAAGCAACATACCTGAAAAACTCCATAGAAAAAGAAATTGGTGGCATACAGAATGAGAGGACAGGGTAAGAAGTAGCAGTACAAAGGAGAGGCAGTGTTGGAAACAGCGATGAAATAATTTGTTTTGTGGGGAAAATATCTAAATAGTTTAAACAGCAGAAAAACACATGAACTATTATGTTATGTATAGCATCAAAATAATTCCAATTTATTTGGCTTTATTAGTGACTTTTCTATATAGGGAAAATATGTCATGAAATTTTCAAGAAACCAATCTCTTGGATTTCACAACATTCCTTATTTATATTGGTTTTATAAACTGTTACCGCTTATGCTACTTCCATCACAATCCCTTATATGCATGAAAAAATACCGTTTTCCTTCTGAATATATCTAGCTTTTTATCTTCTGATCTTGATTCCCTTTTCCTTTTAGCATATCATTTTTCTACACTGGAGTTTCACCATGTCTCATTTGTATGTTTGATTCTAAGGATGCTTGAGCTGTTTGAATTTTCACACATTTTGTTTCAAGACAGAACAGGTACTTCTTATTTCAGAGCAATATGCTGCACAGTGCTTCAAAAAAAAAAATCATTTCAATACAGACAAAGAATATCTACCATGTCAGGGTCTCTTGGCAATACATTTCAGGATGAAAAATTCCTCATTTCTGTACTGTCAAGTGTCCCATAGAAAAATGCAATTTGTTTACTCATATTCTGCCTGTTTGAAAAACTGTTGAGTCTTAAATGGACTCAAACATTCTTCAACATTTGCCCAGAGTAGTTGTTTAGTGAACTAGAGACAAGCAATTAAACATCAAAGAACATCAAAGAATATATGTCATCTTTAGACATGACTCATGCAGCTTTACTGTTATTACAGTAAAGATGAGAATAGTTATATTTCTGGAACAACTACCACAGTGTATGTTATTTTGAAATTCATGAGCTCTGCTCTTAGAACTACTGTTATAGAGTTGGAAAGATTAAATGACAGTAATATATTTCATTAAGCTTTGCTACCTTCCATTCCAAAGTAGCTATCTGTCAAAGGCTGCCAAGATACATATACACATATGTACATATATACATATATACATATAAAGAGCCTAGTTTTGCCCCGAAATGGAAAAAACCCACCTACTTCTCCATGTCAAAATAATGAAAAAATGAAAATACAAGGCAAAAAAAAAAAATTATTGTGTGCATTTGATGGGCATGAATACAAGGACAGGATAGATTTTATTTGTTACAGTAAGTTCCAAACAATTCCAACCTCCATTGTGTTTGTAAACCATGTTCCAGGTAAATATCATACTTTTCCATATATACATGTTTACCTTTAGAAAGGTCCCAAATCACCCCCCTGTGACCAACTGACCTAATTTTTCAAGAGTGAATGACAGTATGCACGTCATTAATACATGGGGAGGACACTGATAAAAATCTGTGACTTGGGAAAACTGTTTGATGACTTCAAATACACAGGAAACCTCTACAGAAAGGAGTAGTATGTCAGCATGCGTGTCACATATACAGAGGTAAAATCTCTATATTGAGTGAGAAAAAATATTCGGAGAATATTTATATAGTCTAGAAGTTTTCAGATTAGTTGAATTTGATATTTACATCCTTGAACACTTGAACTGGCTGAGCAAATTTACAGCCATTAAGAATTTGTGAAGGACGTACTATTAAATTAGAAATTAATGAAAGATGAAGAAAATAAATAAGGAAGGAAAAGATGGTCTCAGAAATTATAGAAAAAAACCCAGCTTTTGAGTTTGATTTCTGGGCACCTAGAAGAAGAGAGGAGAGGGACCATGCTATAGGGTTTTATCAGGCAAATCATAATAGATCTAGTTTCATTCTATGGAATAACTTCTAGAAAACAGACATATTAGATTGCAAGTACCTTGATTTTACCAAGGCTTGTCACACACTTTTACATTGCAACCTTGTAAGAGTCGGTCCGAAGAATGGTATTGTCTCAACATCGACATCAGGGAATTGGACAATACAAGCCTAACATCTTGACAAGAGGCCACAGCAACCTGCCTGATAAAAGCTGAAGAGAGACTACTGCATGGTATGAACAGTTCTGTACCACTCTCTGATGATACTAGCAGTACAAACAGTCCAGGACCGCTCTCCGTTAAGCTTTACCAAACTGAAACAATAAAGACTGTATAGCTGCCGTCAAGAAGATTGATTCTGACTGCAGCTTCCAACTTTGATGAAGAAATCTTAAACCCCAAGTGAACTTTGCTCATTATAATGTAATTATAATGCGAAAACACACCTCCTGGTCAAAAGCTACCCTCCTCCAAGTCAGACCACGCCTCAGACACTCATCCCTGAGCATGCGTGAAGGCCTCGCTCGAGCTGGCAGAGGGCCACAGGACAGAGGAAGGGCAAGGTTTGTTGCCCAGCATAAAAGACGTCTTCCTAGCAAATGAACTCTCGCAAGCTTTCCCCACCAAGGATCACGTTGATCAGAAGGACTGGCGGGACACTGCCTGGACCCGGAACTGGAGGGATGCCTTTGGACCCACGGTGGTAGCTATAACCCTCTTTCCTCACTTTACCTCTTTCTCTCTTTTCCTATTATTCTTTCTTCCTATCGCACACCGCTTTAGGAGCAAAACAATAAAGTTTCACTGTTTGATTGAAGTATAACCCCTGTGGCGTGTCCGCCTTTGATTTTTTGCACTTTGAGATCACAGCAAATGAACCTTTCCATCATGCATCCATCAAGTGGACCATGACAAACCTGGTAAGCCATACTGGGATGTATGCTATTTGTGTGCTCATACTGTAAGATGAGTACAAAACTAGTTGAAAGTGATCCTCAGAGAGTAGCCATCAACAGATCACTGTTAAAATAGAAGGCTGCACTGAGTGGACTTTTGCAAGGGTCAGTCACAACCCTCAAACTATTCTGTCTTTTCATTAATGGCTTGGAAGATGAAATAAAAGATATCCTATTAAACATGAAAGAGGCTGGAGTAACTTTAGAAGACAAGACTATAATAAAAATACTCATATTATTGAAATAGGCTAAAAATAGAATGTAATTCAATACAGAAAACTGCGATGCTCTACTCTTAGGTAGGCATAATAATCATGTTTAAAATATAAGCTATGGAACAACTGGCTAGACAACCCTTTCAAAGGAAAAATAAGAATCTACTGATCGTTATGAACAATTGCTGTTTAAAAACGTTACCATACCAGGATATATAACTAGGACTGCAACCTACAAAACATGTAAAATAATTCCACACAGCTCTGGCAGTGCTTAAAATAGAGTACCCTGTCCAGCTTTGTGACAAGGTTTCAAACAAGATGGGAATTAATTGGACAAAGTCCAAAAAAAAGAGTAACAAGAATGATCAGAGGCCTAGAACATAGAATCACTGAGAAAGAGGCTCAAGGAGTGGGGATGTTCAGTCTTGAGAAGAGAGGATTCACGTAACAGCTGGCAAATAGGAAAAAAGGCATCTGAAAGATACCCCAAAAGAATACCATGATGAATGTTACAAGAAATAATTGGCTTAAATCCCTGCAGAAGAAGACTTTCTAATAATAAGGGTAATGAACTATTAAAATAAACTGTTGGAGAAATTTATTGAATCTTAATCATTGTCTTTACAACCAGGATTAGATAAATCTGTCAGGAATGACACCTGTGTAGTTTATCTTGCTTTGAGAAAATGGGTGGACCAGATGGCATCAAGCTTATTCAGTGAGTGAGTACGGGATACACCCGCTCTGGGAATGAAGCAGTGTCAAGAGACTATTGCTTGCATAAATCTTGTTCATTTGCTGGAGAGATTGAAAGATGTGTAATGAATGAACTAGGGAGACTGCATGAAAGAAAAGGAAAATAATGCTTATGCTGGTCCATGTTATGGATAACTTGCACAAAGTTATTGGATAACTTGCACAGAATTCGGTTTGGTACTGAGTGTATTTGTCCTCTCCTGAGCTCTTGAGAACCCGGTATCTGATTTGGGAACATACTAAATATTTTTACATAAACTAAAACAAAACCGAATTGAACATATAAATGCTTTGCAATGTGAAACATGGAAAAACCAATCCTTTAATGGGACATCTAAATCTCACGAATATTTTTTTTTGCTTCCATCTATCTGCAGACCCATATTCTACCTGTAAAACAACACTCTCACACAGAGGGACTGTGTGTGTGTGTGAATTAGTTAATATTTGCAGACTTCTCAAAATCTGTGTAATATAGGACGTAAGACTGTACTGAACAGTGCAGAGAAAATGAATTACTGCTTAGATAGAAGACAGGTATGTCTATTCTGCATGTTAAGTGAGAGTCCTGCAGAAGAAATGACAACAGAATTAAGACTGCATTGTAAGTCTACCCAAAAAGAAAGACAAACAGTGCTTGTGCAACATTAACTGTTGCACTTCCCAACATTTTATCAATTTGCTTTTTATCACAGACTTAATTCTGTTCCTTTTTGAGAATGCTCCTACCTCAGTGGCAAGATAACTTATTTTTCCACAGTAGTGCTATCTTGCCAGGAACACCAGCAGCTTTTCAACAAACTAACTAAATAAAGCTAAGTAAAGAGGATACATATGATTCTCTAGAAAGTAAGGAACAGAAGCTCATGCACTAGTGCCTTCAGGTGCAGTCTGCAGACACTCCCTCCAACTCCTCCTTTCCTTTACCTTATACATACTGGACAGCTGGAAGCAGATGGGGTACACACCTACAGTATGCAAGCCCACAGAAGTTAGCTGCCAGGGAATATACCTGGATCTCCAATGCATACTGCATCCATTATGTGCTTCAAGCCCTTGATGGTGAAAGGCTCAAGTTCAGCCAGATATGCCAACACACCCTTTTCTACCATATAAACATAACTTTGCAGTATTGGATGAAGTGTGAATTCAATGTGAATTAAGTCTTATAGAAATTTTCATGTGCTGAGGTATATGACGCTTACAGAAATGCTTTCTAGAACACCATCACACTTAATGCTGAGCATTTAATAAATTACTTTTAGACAACCAATAACTAATACTTATGCAACTGTAAATAGTGTTTCATCTTTGAACGGTAACTCACCTTTAACTGTACCTTATCTCAATGAGAGCTCTGTAGAAGTCCATGACTTTTTTGTGCATTTAAAATTAAACAGGGCATGCTATCTAATTCTAAGAAAAAATACACCGAAGAATAATTAAATTCAGATTCACCTGATAATTATTAGTTCACATGCTACAAATACTTAATTAGAACATATACTCCATATAGGGAAGAAGTTAACAGGTTTTTTTTTTTCTTATTATTACCAACTGTGGGCATGGATCATGATCCTGACACTAACCAGAGAGCGTGAAGAGATTAAGAGGCCCTACTTCTGACTGCTCAACTCTTCCAAACACTTGTTCACTCAGGTCTAACCAATCTTCCAGTGTACAGAAGAGGAGAATAAGTGATCTATTGAAGGTGAAACTGGGGATATCAGTAGGCATTGGGGAATTAAAAAAATCTTACTACCATAGTGTACAAGTTGTACACCACAGCCTTCTCCACTGCTACCTACCAACTGAACATTCCTAAGTCAAGCAGAGAAACCTAGCTGTAACAGTATAAATAAATAGAATGGCTGAGAGAATTTAGAATATCCTCTCAAATTTACAGGTTCTTAACAGAAAAGCTCATAGTTCTTCCTTTCCTGTCTATTTTCTAGATGATCAGCAATGTGTGGTTACGAGATTTTTGTATGATGCAATCAACAGGATCTCTGAGAAAACAGCTCTTTGCTACAGTACCACGAAGGCAGATGCTGAAGAAGCAAATGAAGGGTTAAAAATTTCTTCCAGTATCATCATGTGTCTTACTGGCAGAAATCTCTCCCGTAGAGCTCCACATTCAAGCATCAATACAGATCTCTGTTTTCTCTTCATTTTTAGAACCTGCTATCTCTGACAATCAAACAGATAATCTCCGATTACCAGGATTCAGTCCTGTGTGCTTTCAATTGCATTTCATGCTATTTTGCTTATCCGTGTTCCCCATTTTCTCACTTTATCCCGATTTCACAAAACTTACACACATTCCCCTGCTCAAAATTTGCTTTTACTGTATTTTGTGCAAATTGTTATGTGAAGTTATGGCCTCAGATTTGAGTCTCCTAAAGTAAAGTATTAAGAAACTACAGTGTGCTTTCACTGGGTTGGTGATTCCTGTCACCAGTCATGGGGGTGGTGTGGGCAGAGCGAGCATTGATTAGGTTACGGTCCAGGTCCAGTTCAACACAGAGTATTACCTGATATAAAACATGGAAGAGAGATAGATAAAGGACTGCTTGATGCAAGGGGCCAATTCCAGGCAATGTCTGGTACTGTTTCTTTGTGCAGTGGTGTCTCTTTATGTTGGCTTAAAGTAGAGGTGAAAATATGGCCAGAGTTGGTGACATTAATATACTAAACCTAATTTTGAAATTATTATACCATTTTATAATTCTTTACAAAAAGCAGCCAAGAAGGCACAAACAGTTGCAATACAGAATTTCAAACTAAAACCAGCTAGACATAATGCCAAGATACCACATTTTCAACTAATTCAAGCTTTAGAAATTAAAAATTAATGTGCAAATTTATCTATGAGGTGTCATCCAGATCTACAGATGCCTATTTGTCCTGTCAGTAACCTGTTAATCATGTGTATTACTTACGTAAACAATTGGAGTTTGGGTAAAAAGCTTGTCAGCAAACAAGTACTACCATTAAAAATGGAAATATTTTACAATTATTAATCATAGACATGCAACTAGCATTTTGACCGGAGAACAAAAGGAAACGTGCCTACTGAACCAAGACCCTAAGCAAAGAAATTTCTTGTGGTTAAAAGAAAACTGATATGTTTTTTATAAAGCTATGAACTAGAGAAAGCAATTTACATGACAAAATGAAAATCTGTATGCAGTTTTCTTCCTGTTCACCTCTATAGCTCTTGCATGTTTTCCTCAGCGCTCTGCAGTAAAATGGCATAAAAAGAAAAGCCTGAAATCAGGTCAACTAGCTATTAAATCTTTTTTGGACACCCTAGAAAACATATTAAAGTCACAGAAACATGCAGATAGATGCCTATTGGGATTATTTAAATTAGGCACCTACCTTTCTTTGCTTTCATACTTAGAGGCTTTTAGAGACACAGGATGCTTAGGAGCTTCTGAAAATCCTTCTAAGGACCTATCTGCTTTTTAAGTCAGCCATCTGAATTTTTAGGCATCTACTCAGTTTGGTAAATATATACCTCACCATCTTATTCTACACATTTTGCAAACAGGTAAACTAATATTTTATACCATCAAATGAGAATGTAAAGCTTTAATTAATTCTAAATAACAAAACCTTGTGATATCCCTACTTGAAACATACTATTTCCAGTAAATTCAAAAGTATTAATAATAATGCTTCTAGTCATTTTTTGTGTAAAAAAAGTAATATATTACCTCATATCCAAATTAATATTTCAATTTTCTTTGAAGACAATAAATTCTGTAAAAAACAAGATATTTCAAATATAAAAAATATAAAAAATATTTAGTGTTTTAAAAAAACTGATTAACAAAAGGATTAAAAATATATAACCATATTACTCCTCCTACATTATTCCTTCTGACCTTAGCTTATTCCAAAATTATAAACACTGATGCAGTTTGAAAATACAGTAACAGCTTCTTGTAAGCATGCTTAATATAAAAAATCTCTTTTTCTGACATATACATGCATATACTTAAGTATATAAATTCTGACTATTATTCAAAACTCTTGCCCATATAGTCCAACTTTCAGCATTTCTTCAGGATCCTTGTCTCAACTTCATCACTTTTAGCAAAGCTACAGATGCACAGAATATCACTCAGCACTGTGCATACATGAGATCCTTGGTGTACCTCATTGCTGGCATTCACAGTTTTGCAATTTTGAGAAAATTTCTTGAGATAGAAAAAGGAATATTGCTCAGACAAAACTAACTACATTTTTCAAGTTCCCACTTCAAATTTGAAAATTAATTTTCAAAGAAAAACTTAAAATGTGAGCAAAACCATTTAATTCTCCTAAACCATCATCTTAAAAACAGTTGACTATTTTGGTTCAAAATCAGCCAAGAAAGATATTAACCAATTTTTCAGCTGACATGCAAATTTCTGAGTAATGGCAATGCTAAAATAAAAGTAATGGCAAAGCTATAAAGCCTTATAATAAGACACAAATGGCTTTTAAAAGGATGGAAATTTTTGTTAAAAGAATCTGCTTATTGCTTATTAACATGCATTATCACTGTATTTTTAATGTGATATGGCTTCCTAAGCCATGCTGGCTGATTGCATTACTAATTAAACAACTTCAATTTATCTAATTAAATCTAAGTTGAAATATTTATAAAGTTATATGTGAGCTAAAATAGCATCTAAAGGGCATGCTCATTAGTCTTCAATTACAGGAAAAACAATGAAAGTAATAAAAGCAATGTGCACAGACCTAGCTAGTCCATGCCAGGTTATCCCACCCAAGTGTCTAAGACACTTAAACTATACTATGTCAATTGGTTAAAAAAAAAAAAAAAAAAAGAGAGAGAAAGCAAAAAAAGAAATTCAGTATAGTTACTTACATTTAGGTGAAACCTTCATCAGTGCACTACAGAATCACTGTTTGGATCAGAAGTTAGACACACCTAGGCACTCTCAGTTTTCTTACCATCACATTGCCTCTACAGCTCTCTACTCTTTTTTCGCCCACCTAGGAATGTATACTGAAATTCATTTGAACTCCAAGTACCAGATTTTATTTATTAAACAGTCCAAAACAGAAGGCTACATGTGCTATCAGTGAAGGAAATGTTTATGAAATTCCACATCCATAATGGTTTTCAACCTGTCAGGGAAGAAACATGCTGTTGTACAAGTGGAGGTTAATATTCCAAAGCATGGCTGGTTTTCCTTAGATTACATGTATCTCTTCTTGGACTTACAGAGATATGTGTTGCATAGAGACACATAGAACTGTGCCTAAATCTTTGTACTTTTTGCTGTTAGTACCTGATCTCTAAAATAAACAAAAGATTTCCCTGTTCTGTGTCAAACATATGGATTAAAATCAGGACAACACAAAGCCGAGTCTTCATATGTCATGTTCTGAATTAAGAGCTAGAGTGGCAAATTTTGCTACACAAACTCTTATTTTTCTCTTCCATGGTGGCCTACAATGCTCCATTTTTTTTTCTGAAACTTTGCTATGATGCAGAGGACCTACCTCTGACACTCAGTCATATTTTTCAGATCCATGTCTCTCTTTCAGTTCTCATCAATGTCCAGATCTGTTCTTTTGGGACGTCAGTTATTTTACTTTCATACTTTTTTTCTCGTTTACTCAAGATCTCAACCAAGAGAACATCTGTTTGTTAAGAAATATTTGGTTTCATTTGATCTCAAGATTAATGTAGAAAAACAAGCAAGCAGAGCAAGCAGCGACGTCTTACCTTGTGGAAGAAAGAACTATTATTATTTGCTGCTTGTAAATTTAGCAGAAAGCAGATGCTTAAAAGTCTTTGGACACGTAAACAAACAGGTTGGGCAGTTCTTCTCTTTGCTAGAAATTACTGAAGTTGCGATAGATCACAACCACACCCCTGAAGTAAACTGACGACTGCAGAAAGAAGACAGGTTTTCTGAAGGACTGTATATTCTCAGAACCTTAAGGATTTTGTTTTGGAGCTGACTAAAACATTTTGAACATTTCTGAATATTAACTACCAATTTCTTCAAGGTTTCATCTTTGGTTAGTTTTGTGTTTTTTTGTTTTTTTTTTTTTTTTCAAGAGGGACAGTGGCAGGTGTATATTAATGGTTCAAAGAGTCCTGAAGTGATCTGGAACTTTCACAGCAGCACCCAGAGTTGTGAAAGTCACACAATCCAGAAACTTGTGGATGAGTGTTTCCATACATGGCTTTGGATGTTTTAAAGTGACATGATTTGGGGAGGGAAGTGAATGTTGTTACCAGACATCCCATTAGAAAACCTGAATCCCAGACAGTTTTCTGTGGTTGAATTGAAGAACTGTACTCTTTTACTGCCATAAACTTAATATGCCTGAGCTATGATAACATGGATTTGTTTAGTATAACAATGTTGAATGCTAAATGTGTCTTATTAAAGCCCATTAAATAAGATTAGTATGCATTTAACAGAAGACTACACAAACATCAACCCCCTTTCAAAATAAATTTAAAATTCTAAATTACAGATATAGTCTAAGCAGAGAATCTTAAGTATGTAAAAACAGTAGACTGGAATTAGAGCATCAGAAATACTGAAAACCTGAAGGAATATTCGAACAATCCTGATACATGTGAGTTTGTTTCCAGTGAAATATCTACATAGTAATTGGTTCATGTTTACAGTACTTGACTGTGAGCTTTTCAAAATTACAAATTTAAAAAAAGGAGAAACAAAAAATGAAACTTCAAAGATGATTCTTTAATGTTACAGATATTTTACCTTACTGACATCTGTGAAATTACTAGGACTGAAGCTTTTCTTTTTCTCTGGGTCAGCATAACTAGTTTATAGCACTGTTGGTCTAAATTTCTGTTATGCTGTCTGATGTTACGACGTGAAACTTTACAGTATTTCAGTTTCTTGCTAAGTGCAAGTGTGACCTACATCAACAGCATGCAAAAATATCTTTTTAGAAGCTAAACACTTTGTTCTGTTTGATTACTAAATTTAATTGCAAGTTCTAAAGAATTTTAATTTGAATAATTACTTTTTTCCTAGTAATTTTCACTTCATTTGCAGTTCTGTAGCTTTTAAAATGCTTACTGTCCTGTTAATTGCTAAAGACCACAATAGCTAAGTAATGTTAAGTACATCTTCTTTTGTGCCTGCTACATCCATGTTGTTCCAAAACCCTTCTTAAAAGGAAAAGTAGAATTAATTTGGAAGAAAGAAAATTAAATATACAGAAAAAGGGGGAAGAAATTAGAACTAATATACATTTATTATAACTCTCCATAACACATGGTACATGGAACGTGATCTGTTTTAAAGCAACAAAATGATCCATGGGTTCACTGCTACTTGATAAGTGTATATTTAAATTCCTCTATTACTAAGAGGAGACAAGGAGACAAGGAGACATATTCAAGGAAAAAAACCCCTGAGGTCCCAGTCCCATGGTTCAGCGCACCAGGAAGTGATGTCTGGTTTAAATATGCGTGTAAAAGAAATGGTGCATCGGAATTAAGAGAAAATAACAGAGAAAAAAAAAAGGTAGCAGGCATTTAATTTAGATTTTGGGGGTTTTTTATTTCTTTTTTAAGGTACCATTGTGTAATTACATATTTTACCCTACAGGATAAATTTAGGAAAATAATCTCTTTTAAGGACCTAAACTTACTGACTTCCATGGCATACTGGTAATAGAAGGAGAGAAACTGCTTTCTAAATAGAATTATAATCATCTCATTCATATATCTATAGCCAAACGAGAAATGCCTGTATTGTTACATTTTCTTCCATTTCCTCACATATCTTGAGTGCTGTCTTGTGTACAAGGACAACTTAGGTGGCCATGTCTCTCCCTTGCCCCTGGGATATAGGAAGGAATGTTCCAAGGAGAAGGGAATGACATGCCTGGGGTGGATGTAAGGCTGTAGAGACATGAGAACAAAACCACACCACACACCACTAAACTTCTTCCTTTCTAGTAAGTGCTTACATGCATTTTCCATACCATCTCCTACAATGGCACACTCTTTGGGGTCTTCTTTCAGAGAATTATTACTGTAATATTTGAATGTTTTGACTAGGCCAAGACCTGAGCCAGTTTTCTTGTTTGCCATTTGCCATTTTCAATCTCATCTTCTTTAATCCCATGCTTATCGTAGTTTCTCTGCTATTGACTCTCAAAATTTGTTCCCTAGGTTGACAGTATCTTGTTTTATGCCCACTGTCTTTAACCGCTCTCTCTCTTCCTTTATAAAAAGGTTCTTTCCCATTTGTTTCAAAAAACCCCCACCAAACGCCCAAACAAAAGCCTCCCAAGATCATATTCCTCTTATCCCACCTAACTACCTCTTTGATTACCACCCTCTTTATCCTTCACTCTACTGAAACCATGCTCACTAACAAGCTTCTGCTTGGAAAATCTGAGACAATATTCTCTTTTGATCCCATTCTTGCAATCGGCACAGCTCATCACTATCCACTGTCTTCTCATATGCCTTAATGTTTCAAACAGCTACGCAAACTTAAGAACATTATTTGTTTTCCTTAATGCTCCACCACCAAACTTTATATTGGTTTCTTTTCAGAACTATTTTCTGCTCCCAACCGTCACTCCACAAGCATAACTATGCTAGCGGCAGCTCCTGTACATTTGTCCCTGCATATGATATGGATTCTCCCAGAAAGAATTCTTATGCCAAAATGATTCTTATTTTAGCTGTAATTCTAGCAACAGCATTTTCAATACTATTTTGAAAAGATTAACTTCTCCTGGTTAAAGCTACCATTCAGAGAAAGACTCTTCTCCAGATAAGCATGTGTGTCTCTAATATAACCTAAGAGTTAAAGAAATCTGAATCTTTAACTATCTTCTCAACTTCACTTTAAGCAATTTGATTTTTCTTGTTTTACTGGCTGTCCTATCTGACAGTTAACATATACATTTAGATTTTCATGAATAGGTTCTGAATCTGAGTTTCTTTCTAAATTTATTTTGTATCAGTATACTGCTGCTGTCATATGAGAGTTATTTAATAAACACTGACACTTGTTTCACTTTGCCCTATTTGTCCTATTCTTTTATTAGTTTGTCCTTCTAGATTAGATTGTTTCTATTCTAGAGAAAACTTTATACTGTTTTAAGAAACAATGTAAAGGCATTACATAGGTGAACTATTATGAAAATATTTTCCAATCCATAAATTAGTATTTTTTAAATTTTTTACTGAAGTATTACAGTTTATGTATATTTAATGTAAATCAAATACATAATTTTATATAAAACAAACATAGATCTCTGCAAATGAAAAAAGAGAAATTCAATTCTTGCTAGTATAAATATGCCATCCTAGTCTAAGAAATACGGAGCTGCTCAGAATTTCAAAATATTGAAGGTTCCATAAAGTAATTTGTCATCTAAGCTACCATCTCCATTCTCTACAGTTTTAGCAGCTATTTATTTTGAATGCAGTTGATAAAAAGAGATCAGTTATATATAATTTGGAATTTTTAGTACATCAGCCTATTTGGAAAACTGGATTAAGTGAAGTGAGTCACCCTTCTGATGTTTCTCTGCCTTTTTTTGAACACCACATCCTGTCAATGTAAAGGTTCCAGATAAAATTACAGGCATTACTGGCAAAACCCATTGATGGCGGAAGCTGGAAAACCAGACAATCTCATTTCCTGATTTTTTATTATTAGCCTTTTAAAACCATTTAAACAAGGAGTTTCCAGTATTTCTGTGAAGATCAGTTTATCCTCATCAAGTATACTCCATAGATCAATCAAGCAAGATACATTTTATCTCACTGACTACTGGTCAGTCTTATTTGAGAAATAAGATTAGAGGTTTGGGGTTTTTTTCAGGGGAGAGGAGACGGTAGAGTGGAAAGAGGGCTGGTCACGGTTTCTTGGTTTTATTAGAAAAACAAGTTGGTACTGGCACAGCACCTGGAAGAAACTGCTTTTTCCAGCTGCAAAAATATGGACCAGCATGCTGTCAAAAAAATTATTTCAGAGAGATTGCATTATCATACTACCAAAGATGGCATGCAATGATTTAACCTTACTATTTTTGGCTGTTTCAACTGATAGTTAAGTCTACAGCAGATTGCTTTAGTAACAATGCAGATAAAAACCGAAAGGCATAGTGGATTGGCCCAATTTAAAAAGTAGAAGTGACATCCATTGAACCAGGTCTGTGCAAATTACTTTCATTTACTATTACAAAATAGATACGTATTTTGTAATAATAAATCTATTTCTAGCAATCTTTTCTGAAGTAGAAAAAACTGTCAACAGCTCAGGCATGTGACCTGAAAACTCACAATAAGCTAATAAATAAATTTAAATAAATTTAATTTTTATAATAGGACAATGTTTAAAATAACATCAAAGATTAAAAATGTGGATACTTATATTTTATGCTTCCTCCAAACAAGCCATCTTATAACAAACACACTAAGAGATACAGATTATTAAGTAAAATTCTTAAAAAGACTTGAGATGAATAAAGGCAGCAATGAGTTTAAAAAGAACAATGTTAAATACGGGATACCTTGAGAATAAAAATCTAGGAATTTAGGTTCATGTAAAATTATAAACAAAATCTGCAGAGAGTAAGCAACCAGTACCCAAAATCCCCCCTCTAAACAGTGCGATTTTATCCAGCAGCTCTCTTTCACCCTTCTAATGAGAAAGGAATCATAATCTGGGAGACTGAAGAACTATTTGAATATTAAAAAAATCTAAATCCACATACCTATCTATCTGTAAAATATATCAAGAATTCATAGCCTCTTTTCTGACTGTTTGCTTTTGTGTAACTTTTCCATCTTAGTCTGAGAAGCTAGTTTAGACCCATTATTTTTGCAAAACATTATTTGTTTTGCTATTTATAGCTATAGGGATGTCATCAATCACATGAAGTTTTCATAGGAGAAAAAAATATTTCATAAAAAATTCACCTTACTAGCCCTATGCTACAGCCCTGCTTAAGAATTCCTAGAATTAAAATGAATAATGCACTTTCAAGTGCCCAAGTTTAGAGAAATGCAGAAGGTAAAACTAGACTAATGAAGCATATAACGCATGCAGTATTATTTAAAGGCTATTAACTAAAAATTGTTTGTAACAGCACCCTGGTAAGGAAACTGCAGGAACTCTTTATACTGAATTTCTTCTCACATAATAATTAACATTCACTTTGATTACTCAACATTTCAGCACATAGTATTTTTATTTCAACATTCTTGTAATGCTAATAAAGAATATCTGACACCTGCTACTTTTCCTTTACACTGACTGCATGGGATAAATTGTGGGCTGAGAACACAGTGAATCTAACGTAGCCTGCTAAAATGAATGGGAAACAAAACATGCTTACCTGACTCTGGATAAGCTCAATTTAGAAGTTAACCTTTCTTTCTACATTGTCTACCCATTATATCATATTTTTTTTCCCCAACGCAAAAAAACATGTGTGAAATATCTAGAGTTACATAATTTAATACAAAGGCATACCCCAAAGTAGTGTCCATCTGATAACTGCCATCTGCCTGGCTGTGTTCTACAATAATATTAATATTTACTGACTTATTTTTAGAAAATGTATTCTACAATTTGCCATAGCCATTGACAAATGCATTCTAAATACAAGAAAACTGCTATATAAACTCCTACTGGAGCTTGACGACAACAATGAAACTAAACTTTGCCTGGAGTAAAGCAACACAAATATTTGTTTCATGTCGATTTTTAAAATGAAATAACCTTGCAAGGACCTCTATTTTAATGCAACTGCACCACATAATATGAAATCATAACATCATTGAAAAGAAATAAAAATTAATATTTATAGGTCAATACATATCTTCCCATTCACTTTTTTTAGCATTTTGCTGCCATAAACTTAGATTTGAAATCTACCATTTGTGAGACAAAAGGAAAACCCTGCAAAAGGTCTCTGATGCTACAATACTTCTGCATTATATGCATGTAAGGGACACAGAGGTTGGATAGTATGTACTACTGCACTGACTGTAACTCTGATAATGCACTAGAATGGAAGTAGAGTGTATCTATTTAATCCACTCATTTCACATCATTCTGTTTGATAAGCACACCCTTACCTTTAACACATGAACTGATGTAAAAATACCTGTATCTCATCATTATTTATATAGACTTCTGCACATCTACTTCAGACCAGACCATGAGAGGCCGTAAGGGTCACTTCTGCCTATGGGACTACTTAGAATACAACATTCCTATATGATAAAATAGGAAAGAAGTGGTGAATTCTTGACCAGTTCCTTATTAACTAAATATTCAGTTTGTAAGAAAAAAGTTTTCTAATGTAAGACTTGGAATGAAAGCATAAGAATTGTCAAGGTTGAGGAAGCACTAGTTATAGTCTGACGGTTTTATTTTATCAAAAAGAAAATATCCTTGGAGAGGATACTTAGTGTTCAATCCAACAGCCATAATCCAATTTTAAGAGACGATGCTAAACAAATTGATTTGTTTTCAGCATTATGAAGTCCCTTCATCTCGCAACTTTCACCTGAGCTCTGTACTAATGCAGTCCCATGGCTTCTGGACTTCAGCATGACCAACACAAAATCTTTTCTCCAAAAATGACTGGGTAAACTGACAGTAACATTCTTTAATTACTATTCTGTCTCTAAATAAGAATGACAGAAAAGACAGGAGGGTTCAGGAATACAGAAGGAAGATTTGGTTATGATCTTAAAATACATAAAATGCTGTTGCAAGAAGGAAAGACATGCAACAATTATTTACCTTATTACATTTTTATTTGGGTATGTTACACCTATGCCTAGGTGCTTGGAATGTGAAGCATCCGCTCAATGATCAGCTGGAAAATCTGACTTAACATGTTAATCCTACCTCAAACTGGGGACATGCAACACTTTTCCTTACTCAAAACCCTGCCTTGGTGTCTGTCAGACAGACTTAACCTGGACCTCCATTATATTGTGGTGCACTCTTACCCTATGCTTCTTTGGATACTACTGTTTCATGCTGCTTAGGATTTGCTACCATTTTGCTTTTTTTGTCTTACAATAACACCAGAATTGCTGCAGGTTGCAGTCCATAACATATATCTTAGACAAAACAATAAATGTTGATTTGTGTTGCAATACAGTATTTCATTTTCCAACAGCTGGAATTGACTGGAACAATGAAAGAATAGTTTAGTTCTTTATTTAATTCTTACCTGAGAAGAATATGTGTGACCATCTGATCCACAAACAGGATTGGTATAAACTACTGGACACTGCTTGCAGTTTGATGAAATGGGACCACCCCTCCACTGTTTATGGCCTAAACCAGCCTCTTTCATACTGCAAGTAAACAAAAAGTATGCAATTCTGATAAGCAGTAGTAAAAATAGAACATATTCAGGGTATTTTAATGAGCCTTTACAATCAGTAAGCCATACATAATTTCAGCCATAAAGTTCTCTTCTAAGTAAAGAGATTCCACAGTCAGTGGTATATACTTGCTCACCTTTGTACATTACTCACTGTAGTGATACTTGATACCTGTGTATTATTTAACTTTCTAAGACACCATAGTAGAAAAAGATGATTAAGATGATGCTTTGGTGACTGTTACACTTATTAATCAGTGAGAGATGTCTGAATTGTGTGGTATTTACTTTTTGTTGCTGTTATTAAATAGTATGAATGGAGCTATTGTATTAATACTGGTGTTTAAGGAGGTAACATTTAACTATTAGAAAATTGTATCATAAATACTTCTGTAGAAACAGGTAGGTGGTCCTTCAGCGTACTGTTTGCCCCACTTTGACCACTGCCTTTCGCAGCTTCTATTTCATAAAATTCAGACTCTAGCACCCAATGTAAAGTTCAAAGGGAAAAAAAGGTAAGCCACTGGAGCACGTAATTTATCTGCATAAGCGTATATGTGTATGCTTATACAAAGAGATAGATATAGCTAGGTGGATCATTTTAACGCAGAAACAAGCTACACTGTGTCAGACTAAAAGTAAAAAATAAGTTACTTATGCTTCCTCAGAATACTGTCCTAGCCTTCAGTAATTTGTGGCATATGGCCACCCTCAGACAAACATGTTTTCTCTCGGTAGCTTTGAATTAATTTTAATTTGTGATTTTTTTCAATTGCTTTTTGCAACAATGAAAGCATTTAGCAGCCATTGTATCCTGAAACAGCTGTTTTATGAGTTGCCTGATTCACAGACTGACCTACAATATACTTTATATATTAATGGCTTCCATATAAATAAGAATATAGAACAATAATGCATGATTTTTATATTGTGTTTTCTGCTTAGAATCTTAATGAGGAATCTAAAAATGATTATGTTTAGAATACAGCAATGACTTATCAGAACACACTCAAGTAGTAAATGTTCAAACTTATAAAAAACTTAAATCAAGTCTTCTTTAATGGAGCAGAACTCTTTCCGCTTGGTTCACCTACAGATAATACAGAACTATTTTGCTAATTAGTCATGATCACTGTTTGAGAAGAACTTGTCTGGAGTAACAAAAAAGAAATGAAATTAGAGAAAATAAAATCCTCATCCTCTGGTTTTACGATGTGCAGAGTAAAATGCTAAAAGCACACACCTAACAGCAAACTGATGATGATCAAAATCAAAACCCCATTTCTCTGGTATGCTCATGTTTTTATGCTGTTCATGACTTTGGCTGTAACTGTGGTCTTTAAAAAGAAAAAAAAAATAAAAATCATATAATCTATAGAAGTCTATATTGAGATTATGTTGTGTGGTGAAATTTTGAAGTACAGAGGTTTTTACAGTGTAAACAGGTATCTGAGACGTTGTACAGAGGAACTTCCAGTTATTGCTGAAAAAGCCAGTAATAGCTTCAATTACATGTAGCATAACGAGTGGTAAGACATCTGTACAGGAAGTTTTTAGGTCCATCAGGAAGTATAAAAAAAAGGAAACAATTCAAATGTACCACCCTACTTAATAATAAATAACAATCCTTTCTACTGAGTTGCATCATTTGAAGACTACAAACCACTTCATTTCTATTATAGTAAAAAAAGCATAGTTGAACTGTTGAACTGAACAAAGTTGAATCTTTGCTTATGTATAATATATAGTAATAACCTGACTAGTGCTGCTCCTCTCACTTGACTTAGAGTTTTCCAATCATCCACATGAGCTCCAGTGTAATTAGATTATTTAGATGGCTGCATCTTTCTCTTACTTCTTGTTACTTTTGTACCTCACAGTTTTCCAGAAGTGCCTCAGTAGCCTGAGGTTACTGGCAGGACCAGAGTCCAAACTATCAGCCTGAAGCAGTTTCTGTTTATCTGAAATACAGTAAGTTTAAGACACTGCACTCATCAATTACAAAAGTTCCAGGCATCAACAGGGAGAACCACATTGATACCAGCAAATACCAGAAACTAGAACCAGGATTTGTAAGACACACAGGGGCTGTTGGGTGTAGATGCTGTGGTGGTGCAGCCCCCCACCCTGGGCCATATTGCAATGTCAGGACCAGCCAACCTTGTGCTTTTGTGCGGTGAGTTGGGACAACCTGGTGCCTTCTTATCGTGGCTACGGCACAGTGAGTCAAGACAAGCAGACACTCCCTAACTGTACCTGAAACTCCTGCTGCCTGGATCATGGTCCACCTTTGAAGGTGCTTGACAAGAATTGTGGCTGGAATGAAATGACACTGACCAAAATCAATCATCTTGCAAACCTATAAAGAGCAGTCCCAAGTGATGCCCTCTGAGCTCTCCTGGAGCGCAGCAGCCTGTGACCAGCATCTCCCTCTGACTGCTCGCCTCTCAGAGCTTGAGAACTTTCCAGTTTACAAAAATCAGAGGACTGTTGCCGAAAGCTGACGATAGGACCTGGGCTGAAACCCTTCAATCCTTGAGGCTCAACTCATTGCCTGTTGAGAAATGCTGAAATATTTGATGTGAATATTTCACTGAACTCGAGGGGAATTTTTAACAGGTATACTTTTATTTATTTATATATCTATCTATTTTTGTGTCTGTGTGCATGTATGTGAGTTGACCTACATATCTGATAGCAAATACAGTATAAATAATGCCCTTTCAAATATATAATTAAATCACTGTTGTGATTATAGCAAACTCTACTGAATCACTTTGTAAATGTTAAATTAATCAATGATTAAGTGCTGCTAAATCTTGTGATCCACCTTAAACAGTGAATGAACCTCAGACTGCTGTTACACACATATAATCCCTTTAGACAAAAATCATTGATCAAGTCTGGGACTAGGAGTAGATCCAGCCACACCCAAGCTCCATCAGGAGTTTAGAAGGCAAGAGGGTCTTCTCTGAACCTCATGACTCAATGGGAGGGTCTGCCTTCCCTTTTTGCATCTCCCCTCCCATCTCCATGCAAATCATGAAAAATCAATTATAACTCAATTTGTCTTTGTGTGTTTCTCCCTTACCCTTTGGCAACTTTGGTCTCTCTATAAATCAGTCTGGTTTGATTCTAACTTAATTTTCCTTTGTAGGCTTCATCCGTGTATTAAGTAATAGAGTGAACCTTGCCATCAAACTTTGTGAAGTCGTGCTTTTATAAACTTCTATTAAATCACTTTTGCTAATACCCTTGACGGTGATTCTTTAAGCTGCCCAAACCACTAATTCACGACAAATGCTTAAAATACATCAAAGAAAGGACTAGTGGTGATTACAGGGTTTTAGCATATCTGCACACTTGTACATGCCCTCAATGAAGTTTAAAGACAAGAAAAGACAGAGCCGGGGCCAAGGGGGTGAGGTGGGAATCCTTTGAGACAGAGGAAAATGGGTAAGTAAAATCACCTGAAGGAAGGAAAAGAGAATGATGTGTCTCAGGAAGGACCACAAGGGGGGTGGACACTAAGAAGAAGCTCAGGACGTGGAAATTGCAATCTGTGACAAGCAACGGAGATATATGAAGAAAATGGAAAATATTTTATGTAGTCACATAGATTACCTTCTCTCAACTAATTTCTGCTTTGTTAGGCTTTTAACTGCAGGTTGTCTGTGAAGAGAGACAAGTTTCCTGTTATACACAGAACTCATCTGAGACCTTCAGCAGATCACTTTCTCAAAATCTTGATTTCTATATAAATAATAATATGTAATCTCTGTTTCTACAAGACAGAAATATCTGCATTTTTCCAAACTTGGAATTGGTATAGTGATAAATAAATTATAAATAATGATACTTTGAAGGTATCAATCCAGAGATACCTGGTTATAGAAATGCTTTCAAGGAACATCTGTTCAGAAGCTTTAGTGCAATGGTGCAGAAACTAGATTCTGTAGTATCAGAGCTGCTGAACAGCTATTTTTTGATTGTTGGTCACTGAGATGACAGGCAAATATGAAAATTCAATTAAAAACAGTTTTAATACTGGTTATGGTAGACACATGCATTTCCTAAAATATATTAATAATGCCTTTTACTTATGTACTCAAACATTTCCTTTCACCATTATTTAATTGCATCAGATTTGTTCCTGTTGTCTATTTCTTTGCTATCGGGTGGTGTGTTTATCTTTTTATAGCTAGGCAATGAGCATACATACAAACTATTGACATGGAAATAACGGAGAAACTACTGTGGTGATATAAATCATCTTGAATTAAGATCATTGGCGTATGTACACAATGTCATGAAATAAGATACAGAAAGACTGCTTAAGTACTATATAAATAATTTTTCATCATTTACTTTTGTCCTGGTTTCAGTTGGGATAGTTAATTTTCTTCCTAGTAGCTGATATAGTTTTGGGTTTGGTATGAGAAGAATGTTGATAACACACTGACATTTTTAGTTGCTGCTAAGCAGTGTTTATACTAAGTCAAGGATTTTTCAGCTTCTCATGCCCAGCCAGAGAGAAGGCTGGAGGGGCACAAGAAGCTGGCACAGGACACAGCCAGGGCAGCTGACCCAAACTGGCCAGAGAGGTATTCCATACCATGGGACGTCATGGCCAGTACATAAACTGAGGGGAGTTGGTGAGGGGGGATGGCTGCTCAGGAACTAACTGGTCGGCAAGTGGTGAGCAATTGCATTGTACATCACTTGTCCTTCTTAGGTTATATATCACTCCCTTTTTGTTATCTTCCTTTTCATGACAATTATTTTTTTTTTCAATTATTAATCTGTTCTTATCACAACCTCTGAGTTTTACTTGGTTTTGATTCTCCCTCTCACTAGGTGGGGGAGGGAGGAGTGAGCGATCAGCTGCAGGGTTTTTAGTTGCTGGCTGGGTTTAAAACACAACTTGAGATATGCAAATAAAGCAATATATTTTTACAGAGTGAAATGTTAAGACAGCAAAACAAATAGTAAACAAAGAAATCAGTTACTTCACTATAAGAAAGCACTTTTCTTTTTCCTCTTCTTTGTATTTATTATTTTTTGATTCAATATGCAAAAAGAAACCCAGATCACTGCAACTTGTAGTTACTAAAACGCTGCCATTTAATTTTGCAATTCCACTGCAATCACTATAAACATTCTTGCACTTGTTAGTATTTTGCTACAATAAATATATGATGCCATATAAAAGTCAACTTCTTCCACTGACAAATTTTATACTTCTAAATTTCCTGAAAAGGGTTTTCGAATCTGTCTAGTAATAAAATAACTATTACTGAATGCACAAGCTCCGCCTTATCTGACATTGTTGACACCTAAAGGGTAAAATTAAATATATAGGTTTAATTTACCAGCAACGCTTGTGATTGCTTTAATTTGCATACACCAAATCGTGCATATGCTTTTAGACTGCATATGCAACTGCACGCCTAGAAACATAATTAGCCAATCTGCACAATTACTCTAGCCTATGTACCTGTTTGCATACATAAACTTACCTTCCTGTATACACAGTCATCATGCCTGCAAATAGTTTGAGAATGGTTAATGTAATCCATTGAAAATTTAGCTGCAAGCAACTCTTTGGCAACATGACTTATTTAATGATATGTATAAAATGCATGAGTGCCCAATTCATTTGCAAAAATGGTATTTTAATAGCTAGATTTGAGAATCTTCAAACACAGGTCTTCAAATACAGACCAAGAGAAACAAATCTGAGTTACTAAAAACCTAATCTTTCAAAGAAATCCTTTATCTCTTCTCTGATAACCATATTTGCATTTTTTAGAGATTTTAGAATTATTCCAATTTAGAGACTGCCTGATTATGTTTTGCCATGGCCTTTGGGGGACACAATCAGGCTGTGCAAGATTAACATAATCAAAGAAAACACTTGTATCACAGAATCTAATTTGCTTTCATTAGAGTTCACTGGATTTCCTTCAAAGTTCCCTTTTCATGTGGAAGCATCCTGGAAGAAAACTATGGCTGTCAATATATTGTTGAGATGTTTCTTTCAAATGTCAAAATAAACCAAGACATTATTGCCAGTCTCCATGTGTGTACGTCTATATTATTTTGACTTGTTTCATTATTGTGCACTATTCCTAACAAATACAAGAAAAATCTGTCTCAAGAAACTAATAATACTTGAATAAATCTGAGATAAATAAAGCAAAGTTTAATAAGGTTAATATGGGAATCAAAATACAATATATTTTAGCAACTTGAAATTAAGCATTGGCAAGACGTTTGTATTTATTGATGGACCATCATAATGTTTACCAGATACATGTGAGATTATATAAATTCAGCTATTATTCTTCTCCAGCATCTGCACCCAAGACATTATATTAGAAAACTATGTATGATCTATCATTTTTGTCAGGATCACTAAGCATGTATACTCAGTATTATTTCAGAATTTAGAAGACTATTTCTTTCCGTGGATGTAAAAAGAAAATTATACTTACTCATTTATACCAGAGAAGGAACACAAGTAGATATCTTAAAGATAGAAAATCTTACTACCTCTTTCCACCTACATGTATTATTAAAAAGATAAGTTTACACTTTAAGGTAGTTTTTTGCCTTGTTGTCACACAGCTCCATTATTTTCAGTACCTTTCTGCCTAATCTTGCCAACCAGAGAAATCAGTATTTTATTCTAAATGTTTATATAATAAACTAAAAATCTAAACAAAAAGCCTTATATACTTTAAAAAAATGCAAAACAGTTTTAAGTAATGCTAATGAAGTTTCCTGGAATAGTATTTGCTTTGTCTTGATTGAGTGAAGTTAGCTAGTAAAGTATTTTAATGAGACAGAAAAGCAAAGATTGCACAGCAACACAGAAATGAGTTTTCTCATTATTTAATTTATCTGCAGTTGCTTGAGAGGTGAAAGGGGCCTAATATAAGAACAGCTGAATGCAGTGGTCACGCCAACCTTCTTTTCCATTAGGTTGGCAAATGACACAGCCATTTCAAAGAGTAATTTGCTACAAATTACTATGTAAATCACCAGGGGAGGCAGGGTGGTGAAGATTTGAGATGCTGAAGTATAAAAAGTGCCTATTAGAGATATCAATCCTGTATGACTTTTTTTGAAAAAAGGTTATCAGCACAAAGTAGACTGAAGGTTTTTCTTAAGACCTCTTACATTGCTACACTTGTAATTTACATAGTTATGCGCCGATTAGCATGTTTTTTTCTAACACTTAAAATGTAACTTTACAAAGAAGGAACAACATTACAAAAAGCTTGAGTCAAAATCATAACATTGTTATCATAGTTTTCTGATCAGAACTGCTATATGATCAGCCACATCTTTAGCAAACATACAGCTACAAAAAAATTTATAAAGAAAATCCAAATTACGTAAAGTAATTTTCTTCATAAATGAAGAAAAAAAAAAAAAAAAGAAAGAGACTGAGGGTAGGTACTTGGGAGATAATGGACAAATCAAGGAGGAGAAAAACTGGGTTAGAGGCTTAGACTTAAAAAAAAAAAAAAAGTAATCAGATGTTTTTACCAATGCCCCTAACTTCCAGATGGTAGTCAGTTATGTATATGTGTTAAAAAATCTAGTTCATGGTAAGGGAACTCTTGAAATCTGAAGGAAAGTTGACCTCTGTAGAAAAGGTTCAAAAAATTCTTTCAAAATTGTAACTCTTTTGAGCTCAACATTTCAAAGTCCCCCCCTCTCACCTATAGCTATTCTTTAAAAAGTTCTGATTAAAGATTATTTTTCAACACCACAAATGTAGAAATCCTTGAGATCTACAAAAGGTCCAAACAAAATTCTCACCTAGTGATGCTGGAGACATCCTTCATCCTTATTTTTATTGCTTCAGAATACATACTGAACTACTTAGTGGATAATCACGTGGTTTTGGTTTGTGGGGGGAGGTTTTTGGTAGCAGGGGAGGGGCCACAAGGAGGGCTCCTGTGAGAAGCTGCTGGAAGCTTCCCCAGCTCCAAGTCAGACCGGCCTCTGGCCAAGGCCGAGCCCATCAGTGACAGCGGTAGTGCCTCTGGGAGAGCAGATGTAAGAAGGGGAACCGGTAGTGAGTAGTGGGATTGGAATGTGAGAGGCCAATGGTGAGACATCAGGCTGTGCCCCCCCCAGCCTGTGGAGGGGAGCTGGGGGAATGCCCTCAGAGATAGCTGTGATTCCATGGGAAAGCCCATGCTGGAGCAGTCTGTGCCTGAAGGACTGCAGCCCACGGAAGCGACCCCACACTGGAGCAGGGGAAGAGTGAGGAGTCCTGCCCCTGAGGAGGAAGGAGCGGCAGAGACAACCTGTGATGGACTGACCCCAACCCCCATTTCCCTGTCCTGCTGTGCCCGCAGGGGGAGGAGGGAGAGAGAACCGGGAGTGGAGCTGAGCCGGGAAGGAGGGAGGGGTGCGGGAAGGTGTTTTCAGATTTGGTTTTACTTCCCATTTTCCTTGTTTTGATTTGACTGGTAGTAAATTGGTTTATTCCCCAAGTTGAGTCTGTCTTTTGCCCATGACCATAAGTGGTGAGTGATCCCCTCCCTGTCCTTGTCTGGACCCACAAGCTTTTCGTCACATTTTCTCCTCCCCATCCCAGGGTCGGGGAGGAGTAAGCAAGCAGCCTCGTGGTGCTTTGTTGCCAGCTGGTCTTAAACCACGACATCAGGTTAGAGGACAGCAGAGTCCAGGGGGGTTGGTTTGTTTTAATAAGAAAGCCACAGATTTAAGTAATTTTCTGTATGACTTCTGTGAACTTTTTGCCTTTTATTCCTGCATACTCCACAAATTTACTTAGAAGTCCTGAGCCACAGAAGCTGTCAAAACTAGAGGTTCACCCACTAAGGGTGAGAGTTGAGCATAAACCATCCTCTCACTATCTCTAAGAAGGAAATCTGGACATGCAGGTCAATAGAGCACACTCCATCACTCCATGAGTATCTGCAGTTTCGACCATCAGAATGAGGAAGAATGGCACATATTTCACATAGTTAACTCACAGCTAACTGCCTAGCTGTCCTCCTAAGAACTGAAGTTTTGATATGCATGGCTGAATAACCTTGGCTCAAACTTCTGAGGAAACTACTAAATTATGAGAAAGAGCTATTGAAATTATGTAGAGTGGAACAGTGCAATATAAGAAAGGTAAAACTGCAGACAGAACAAAGATTGTTGACACACAGTCAGTCAGGGGTGGGGGGAAACCAAGTCACAAGTATGAAAAGGTATAAAATCATAAAAGGAGAAAACAGATTCAAAAGTTTAAACTAATCCTCAGTGTTGTTTGAACTGAGGATCAGTCTATTTCAAGGAGCAATGGAAGTCAACACTTGTTATACTTGACTGAACTGTCTGGCCAGCAAGGATTCATTGGGTATCTTGCAAGAGGTAAAGAGCATCTTCACATTTAGTCTGACAGCAAATTAGTCCTACCTATATATTTTGTCTATTTGACAATAAATTATTTTGTACTTATAGGTAGCATGTATCCTGCTTACAGAGCCTTTGTACACTGGAAAAATTGCTAAAACAAAGTGGTCCAGAGAGGGAAGATTATAAATATAGGTTCAGAAATAAAGAACGCAGTGGAAGAAAAACTTGGACAAAGCAGGCATTTGTGCAGAGCAGAGTGATTCACCTATCACAGGAAGTCTGATTTGACTTTAACTCTTCAGCATAGTTATTTTGGCTTCCAAGATAAGATATGACAAATTCTTCTATAATGTATAAAAACAACACTACCTCTTGAAGACAGTTAAACTATGCATTGGTTGATCTCTTAGTATATTCATATATCTTTCAGTTCTTCTAATGCTGGCAGTTTTGTTACATCTGTAATTTCTTTCAACAAAACAATACGAAATAGTGCATTTTAATTTTACTTTATTTTACAGTAAAGGATCTCAATTCTCTAGAGGCTATTTTCTATGCAGGCATCCATTTGACATCATATGAATGTACAGGATGTCCAAATCACTGTGCCATCTAGAGGCCACACTGAGAAATCTTCTTATCACCTATCATTACTTAGCAAAGATCATTTCTTAACAGATATATATCAATATAAGAAGGTAAATAAATTATATATGCTGGGAGACAAGCTAATTTCCTACATCTTTCAAAGTTGACATAATCAAATTCAAACCTCACGTTCTATAAATTCTACAGTACAGTGGTCAGTAAGCAAAGTCAAGATGTAACATTTTTAATTTATACCAGTTGTGTGTAGGTTAGGATTTAAAGAATGTAGATAAAATCCTGGTCCTGTTGAACTCAGTAAGAAAACTTCTATTGACTTCCAGTGGGCAATAATTTTAGTTTTTTGCATGAGGCTTCCTGTATCACAGCTACAGTTCAGGATGCTATGTATGTTTCTATAGTAACAAGAGAATGATTCCTAAAGATTATAAAGGTTTGGGGCTAATTCAGTAGTACCACACTTAACATCAGAGTAACACAGAACTCTGCCAATGGACACAACCAGTGTATCTGCATTATCAAACAGGTACCATAGGTTTACACATACAGAGTGAAACACCTGGTGTGAGAACCTAATGCCCATGCTTTTAGGGAAGG
>JANZLQ010000056.1:3485881-3524238 GCA_026212715.1 Elanus axillaris | reverse complement strand
GCTTTCACTTATTAAACTGCCCTTATCTTGACCCACAAGCCTGTTGTTATATTTTCTCCCCCCTGTCCAGCTGAGGACAGGGAGTGATAGAGCGGCTTTGGTGGGCACCTGGCGTCCAGCCAGGGTCAACCCATCTAAGGTAGACTTAGAGGTAGCAAATATCAGTTAATGATCAATTTCAAAAGGACATTCCATTTTTCCTTCCGAATCGTAAGTACAGAAGATAATTAAACATTATTTCTGAAAAGTGACTGAAGTAGCATAGTAGTTAAAATAACATACAGCTTGACCAGGCAACTGGACACCGTTATGTGACCACCTGTGCAGGCCAAGGACATTCATCCTACCTGACTCTTAAGGAAGAATTGTGGGCACTCTGAGAGCAAAGGCTGCAGCTCCAGCTGGAGGGTCTGCACCATCTACCCCAGCGGTGGCTGATGCCTACACCCAGATGGAGCTGCTGAAGGGAGGGGGGGCTGCAATGCAGACCTCAGATGGCAGTAAATGCCTAGACCTTTCTCCTGGGGCAGGGACAAGAGGCAGACCTGCCTGCCAAGTGGTGTCCAGGTGGAGGATCTCCTG
Source organism: Elanus axillaris (assembly GCA_026212715.1). Taxonomy (NCBI): domain Eukaryota; kingdom Metazoa; phylum Chordata; class Aves; order Accipitriformes; family Accipitridae; genus Elanus; species Elanus axillaris. The sequence continues at coordinate 3,523,656 of JANZLQ010000056.1, read as the reverse complement.
CAGCAGGTGGCTGAGCTGCAAGAGGTGGTGAGAAGGCTGTGTAACATCAGGGAGGCTAAGAAGGAGGTAGGTAGCTTGTTCCGAGCGCAGTCTGCAGTGGAGCCACAGCCCACGGCCAAACAGCCAAAAACTTCCCCATCGGCACACACACAGAAGGGAAGAGGGCCAATAACACAGAAGAATGGAAGCTTGCAATGGCAAGGACCTGCAGGAGGAAGGGACTTCCCTCAAAGCCTGAGGTGCCCTTGCAGAACCGCTTCACAGCTCTGCAAACTGAAGAGGAAGACCTGTCACAGCAGCAGAGACGCTGGAGTTGATAAGGCAGCCCAATCTGCTCCCCATATAGCCACCAGCACAACTAAGAAAAGGAAACAAGTGACAGTAGTAGGCAACTCCCTTTTGACAGGTTCAACGGCACCTGTCTGCTGACCTCACGTGCTCTCTAGAGGTGTCCTGCTCACCAGGGGCTCATATCAGGGATGTCACCAATAGACTACCAAGGCTCGTACACTCCACCAGCTATTATCCTTTGCTGTTGTTTCACGTGGGCACCAGTGATACAGCCAGGAGCAGACTGAGGTCTATCAAAAGAAGGATTACAGAGCCCTGGGAGTGGCAGTAAGGGACTCCAGAGTGAAAGAAGTTTATTCATCAATCCTCCCAGTCAAAGGGAAGGGGTTTGAAGAGGTCAGCTGAACGTGGCAAATCAACAAATGGTTACAGGACTGGTGCCACAAACAGAGGTTCAGATACTTAGACTACAGGACTTGCTTTGAGAAACCTGGTCTGCTGGTCTGTCCATCTGTCAGAGAAAGGGAAGAGCATCTTCAGCCATAAGCTTGCCAAGCTGGTGAAGAGGTCTTTAAACTAAACTTGCCAGGCAATGGGAACCTCAATCTATCCCACTCCTACCAGTTTGATGCCAGTGCCAGCAAAAGATGGCCAGAGACTGGAGAAGGATCACAGGTTAGCAGAAGAGCACCCAATGAGCAGCATAAAAGAATTCCAACCGGTAAGTCCACTTCATCGGGGGCCCAACTTAAATGCCTCTATGCAAACACATGTAGCATGGGGAATAAACAAGAGGAGTTAGGCACGAGCGCATGGTTGCAGGGCTATAGTCTTACTGGCATCACACAGACATGGTGGGATGGCTCCTATGACTGGAGTGTTGGGATGGAAGGACACAGGCTCTTTAGGAAGGACAAGCAGGGGAGAGGAGGAGGGGGTGTCACCCTCTATGTCAATGACCAGATGGAGTGCATGGAGCTCCACCTGGGGATGGACGAGGAGCCCACTTAGAGCTTATGGGGTCAGGATTAAAGGAAGGGCAGGGACAGGTGATATTATAGTGGGGATCTCCTACACGCCACTGACCAGGAAGACAGAGCAGATGAAGCCCTCTATAGACAGATAGTAGCAGCCTCACGTTCACAAGCCCTGGTCCTCATGGGGGACTTCAACCACCCCAGTATCTGTTGGAGGGACAACACAGCAGGGCATAAGCAATCCAGGAGGTTCCTGGAATGCCTTGAGGGATGATAACTTCCTCCTCCAAGTGATGGAGAAGCCAATGAGGAGAGGTGCTATGCTGTACCTTGTTCTCACCAACAAGGAGGGGCTGGTAGGGAATGTGAAGCTCAAGGGCAGCCTTAGCTGCAGTGACCATGAAATGGTGGAGTTCAAGAGCCTTAGGGCAGCGAGGAGGGTGCAGAGCAAGCTTGCTATCCTGGACTTCAGGAGAGCAGACTTTGGCCTCTTCAGGGATCTGCTTGGTAGAGTACCATGGGATAAAGGCCTGGAAGGATGAGGGGCCCAGGAAAGCTGGTTAATATTCAAGGATCACCTCCTCCAAGCTCAGAAGCAATGCATCCCAATGAAGAGGAAGTCACGCAAAACCACCAGGAGGCCTGCATGGATGAACAAGGAGCTCAAGGACAAACTCCAACACAGAAAGGAAGCCTACAGAGGTTGGAAGCAAGGACAGGTAGCCTGGGAGGAATACAGAGAAATTACCCAAGCAGCCAGAGATCAGGTTAGGAAAGCTAAAGCCCTGATAGTATTAAATCTGGCCAGGGACATCAAGGGCAACAAGAAAAGCTTCTATAGGTATGTCAGTGATAAAAGGAAGACTAGAGAAAACACGGGCCCTCTCCAGAAGGAAATGGGAGACCTGGTTACCTGGGATATGAAGAAGGCTGAGGTACTCAGCCTTTTTTGCCTCAGTCTTCACCAGCAAGTGCTCCAGCCACACCACCCAAGTTGCAGAAGGCAAAGGCAGGTACTGAATGAAGAATCACCCACTGTAGGAAAAGATCAGGTTCGAGACCATCTAAGAAACCGGAAAGTGCACAAGTCCATGGGACCTAACAGGTCCTAAGGGAACTGGCAGACGAAGTGGCTAAGCCACTATCCATCGTATTTGAGAAGTTGTGGCAGTCTAGGGAAGTTCCCACTGACTGGAAAAGGGGAAACATAACCACCATTTTTAAAAAGGGGAAAAAAGGAAGACCCAGGGAACTACAGGCCACTCAGCCTCGCCTCTATGCCTGGCAAGATCATGGAGCAGATCCTCCTGGAAACTACGCTAAGGCACATGGAAAACAAGGAGATCATTGGTGACAGCCAACATAGCTTCACTAAGGACAAATTGTGCCTAACAAATTTGGTGGCCTTTTATGACAGGGTTACAGCGTTGGTGGGTAAGGGAAGAGCAACAGATGTCACCTACCTGGACTTGTGCAAAGCATTTGACACCGCCCTGCATGATGCCCTTGTCTCTAAACTGGAGAGACATGGATTTAATGGATGGACCACTCAGTGGATAAGAAATTGGCTAGATGGTCACACTCAAAGAGTTGTGGTCAACAGCTCGTGTCCAAGTGGAGAGCAGTGATGAGTGGCATTCCTCAGGGGTCAGTATTGGGACTGGCACTGTTTAACATCTTTGTCGGCCACATGGACAGTGGGACTGAGTGCACCCTCAGCAAGTCTCCCAACAACACCAAACTGTGTGGTGTGGTCAACATGCTGGGTGGACTTTGACAGGCTTGAGAAATGGGCCCATGCAAACCTCATGAAGTTCAATAAGGCCAAGTGCAAGGTCCTGCATACGGGTTGGGGCAATCCCAAGCACAAATACAGGCTGGGCAGAGAATGGATTGAGAGAGAGCAGCTCTGAAGAGAAGGACTTGGGGCGTTGGTTGATGAGAAGCTCAATGTGATCTGGCAATGTGCACTTGCAGCCCAGAAGGCCAACTGTATCCTGGGCTGCATCAAAATAAACATGACCAGTAGGTTGAGGGAGGTGATTCTGCCCCTCTGCTCTGCTCTCATGAGACTCCCACCTGGAGTACTGTGTTCAGCTCCAGGGCCCCCAACATAAGAAAGAGATGGACCTGTTGGAGTGAGTCCTGAGGAGGGCCACGAGGATGATCAGAGGGCTGGAGCACCTCTCCTTTGAAGACAGGCTGAGAGAGTTGGGGTTGTTCAGCCTGGAGAACAGAAGGCTCTAGGGACACCTTCTAGCAACCTTCCAGTACCTAAAGGGGGCCTACAAGAAAGCTGAAGAGGGACTTTTTAGAAGGGCATGTATTGATAGAACAAGGCCTAATGGCTTCAAACTGAAAGAGGGTAGATTTATATAAGATGTAAGGAAGAAGTTCTTCACTGTGAGGGTGGTGAGGCACTGGAAAAGGCTGCCCAGAGAAGCTGTGGATGCCCCATCCCTGGAAGTGTTCCAGGCCAGGCTGGATGGGGCTTTGATCAGCCTGGTCTGGTGGAAGGTGTCCCTGCCCATGGCAGAGGGGTTGGAACTAGATAGTCTTTAAGGTACCTTCCAACCCAAACCATTCTATGATTCAAGGTTTTCATTCTTTTTGTACTTGCTCTTTCTTTTTTCAAAAAAACTCATTCAATTGTTTACTTTTTCAGAAAGATCCATTACATGTAGTAAACTAATCTCTTATCTACTGGAAGGCATTCTCATATTCATATATCAATGCTAAAATTACTTCAAGGTGATGGTACATTCTCATGAACAGCATTTGTAACATTCTGGAAAATGCATCACTCTCCCAACAATGACATAACATAAATGCTGAGATGATGCTACTACCCTCAGAGGAAAACCCAAAACCAAACCAAAACAAACCACACCAACAAAAAAAACCTTTCACACTTTCTTATATATTCTTATAATGTATCTGATCAAATCTTCTTACTCTCTAAAAATCTATTAGCACCCTCTATTTGTCTTCCTGAAAAGATTTTAGCACTTCTTGTTAGCTCTAATACCTTCTTGTTTTTTATTATGGGTTAAATAAAGGTTTTGTGGTGGTTTGTTTTTTTCTCCCAGAAAGGTTACTTTTTTTTTCCCCCAAGGACACTTCTTTGGATTTGTGTCCACTTATGCTGTTATCCTAAGGCAGATGTTTCAGAATCTGTTTCCTCTGTTGTATGAGAACTCAGAATACATAACAGAGCTATAAGATTCAGCTTTACATTTAAAGTGACAAATATAGTGATAAAATATGTACAAGTTCGTCTATATGATTGAAGATTCCTTTCTTCAGTGTTTTATGTACACTACACGTGAACCGTATATTCAAAAACCCATAAAAATATGTCTTTTCCTATCAATTTTTATCATATTAACACAAATTATTCTCCTTGTGGGTTTGTTTTTTCCCCCGCATACACAATGATTGAAAAGCTCTCAACTATCTTTAAACTTGTCATGAATGTTGATGTGCTTTTACCATATATTACATATTAAAACACTAATCATGTCTAACTTAAGCTTCAAAACTAAGATTGTGTAGTCAAAGCAGGTAATATTTGGGACTGCCTGCTGACAGCAGCACAATCTTATACATGCTTTATTTTCAGGTCATAGAATAAGTAAGAGTCTAAGATCATCTTATTTAAACTCCATGGTAAAATTCAGCTTTTTACAAGAACAGTTTTAAGTGTTGAGTGTTAAACATTACTCTGACAGAACAGGCAGTGAGAGAGTAAAATGGTAAGCATAAACCAGTACTAAACACCTGAGGAAATAATATTTTAGCCTTCTCTTAGTATTTCTATTTCACATTTGTTAATTCTCTCAGACAAATATATTGCCACTCTTGGCTTTATAAGGCCAGGCCAATCCATTTAAAAAACTCCAACTTCATCAAAGCCAGCTTTACTTGTCAGCACTAGGAAGAGGTCAATTGCATTCTGGTATGATCCAAGACACTTATCAGTGATGATATGTAAAGAAGCAAGGGTCTCTACAAAATCAAACTGATGTTTTTTCAGCCTGAAGTGGACTGGGGTAGGGAGAAGAGGAACAAACAATTATTTTTTTTTTACTTAAAATAAGCAAATATAGTTCAGGAATAGTGCCGTTACATGTCAGAATGGTTACTCATACTTTCCTACAATGTTGTGATTCTGAGGCAGATGGATGAAACAGCAATGTCATAAACTTTAATAAGATCATCTTTTGTTATTTTGAATAACATTGATAATCTCTGTATCCTCACTGTTCATCAGGAATGTGAAATGTATGTACTAATATTGTCTCAGTCCTGTGATGCCTCTTCTCACAGAGAAGCACTTTTAAGAATAAAGCTGCTGGGCAGGGAACATGAACATGTATTTTCCATTTATACAGGACTTATATGAAACTGTCTTCACATCTTACAATTTATATTCAGTACCTAATTTACCACCCCACTCATTTCCAGATTGTACATTTAAAAATGCCTCTACAACATTTGCAAGAGCTGACTTACAATAAACACAAAATAAAGAACACCTTTTCTCACCTTCATATTCATACAAACATTGGTAAATGCACTTTTTGCAAACAAGATTTAATAATCAATTTGTATTTTTGAACTTGGTTATTTCTGGACTTGCTAAAAGAATTGCAATTATTTTCTTGAATTTTTTACGCTTTCTTAAGGAACACTTAAAACAACAACAGAGGCCTATGGTCTAATCAGCATTGCTGGTAAATTCATATAGATGTTATTGAACTTATTTCTACTACACAACTTTGTTGTGAAAAGAACATCAACAGTACCAAAGACATAAGAATCACTATCACGCACAAGAGCAAAAGCCTAGCTCTCAATGAAAAATACTACAGTTAATTATAATTAAATAAATCACAGCAAGGTATCATCACAACGAGCTTGCTGATCACGTTCAAGGACTTTGGCAGACCTTCCTCCTGTATGGTAGACCTTGAGGTCATGAATTTATTGTGAACTTCAAAGCACACTTGGACACTTTTCAAACATATTTGGACCTGAGATATTACCATCATCAATGTAAATCAGGTGTAAATAGCTGAATACAATATACAAATAAATCACCACATCTGGTGATAAAGAATGAGGTCCTTAGAAATATTTTTATGATCTTGACTTCCATTTTAGAGTGTTCTTTCCAGAAAAGCTTCATTATGGTCAGACATTAGTTTTAAAGTTTTTTCTATTTGCAAGGCTTTTCAGGAGGTTTTGGGGTCATTTGCAGTTGTGTTCAGTTCCATTAAAAAATCAAAACCAAATCATGTATGACTTGCTCAGCAAAGCGTACATAATTAGGTACAACTACATGTTTCTTCTGATTTTGTTGTTTTCAAGATGTGCTGTCTATATGGTATTTGAACCACATGCATATACACCTGTCTGAAAGAAAGCTTAAACTGAATATATACTGAACTGCCCCTGGACAAACAATCATATGGCAATGTTTATTATAGAACTCTTTATTAATGTAGGCATGTCTCATATCATGTATAAAAACTTGTTCATAAGTATGGCAACATGCCCTGTTCAAAGCAAGCACAGGAAAAAAAATGGTACAGTACTACAGAAGACTACTTCATGTCTGACTAAATTGATACCCTTTCTACTAACATTGCTTGCTTTGTAACAAGAATAGGATTCGCATAGCATATTAGGAAACTAGCATATTATGAAGTTAGAACATACCCTTAGACTTCCTAACTTGGATTTCTCTGTGAAATCTTAACACATCTTTGCTGCCTTGGGGAGATTGTTAAAAAATTTCTGTCTCCAAGTAAGTATTAAAACAGTAACTGCACAGCCTTCTTCATCTTTTCCATTACAAACAAATACATATGATGTTCCTGTTGTCTTTTGTAATAAGGAATATTTTCAGCTATTCTTGTGGCTCTCTTCTGAATACACTCTCTCAATATTCTTCCTGAATTATGGGCATTCAAATGGCACAGTACTGTAGGAGCAATTCCACTAGAACAGCTAGAGATATTACAACTGCCTATAGCTAATTCAAGGTTACATTCATCATACCTATGTGTATACTCCAGAAAGGCTGCAAGATTGCTCAAAGGACGTAGGCACATTATGTTCCAAACACCTTCAGGATCTAGTCTACCTTCTGTTCCATACCATTAATACTACTCCCATGCTGTGTACTGACTGTAAAGCATGGAAGAATAGAAAGCACAACATTTGCATATGCTTCCTAAGCCACACTTTGTCATCCAGGGCTGGAGACTGACTACTGCATGCTCCCACTATCTAGCAATCATTAAGGTCATTGCCAACTCAGTGATGTCTGTAGCACTTTAAGCACTGTTTATAACAAGTTTATCATGCCAGTCCCATGATTCCTCACATTCTCCACTTGGGAAAAAAAAAGAAAATGCACAACTGCTTTCTCTCGAGTAGGAGCTCCAAAACACCCAGGTACTGCCTCAATACAACATGACTGCATTAGTGTAACACTCTTAAAATTATTACTATAGATTTTTACCAGTACTCACAAATCCCTAACTCATTCCAATTAAGTATGTGACATTATCATTTCAGATCCAAATGTTGTACTAGAGGTTTATTCTAATAGTCTTTCAACACTTTTGAATGTGGTGGTTTGCCACTCTGATATAGCATGTTTCTGTCTTATTCTCACAATTTGATACATTTATACCAAAATGTGTATTAATATAAATTGAGATATACACACATGGACGTACATATATTGCAAATCCACTCAAGTTCTGTGGTCTTGATTCCTTAGTGCACAGCTCATGATAATTTTTGCAATTATCAGCAGAAGGCACACTATCTCTGTTCATATATCTTGCTTAAATGCAAGTCATTGATTTATAATGAGCAAAACAGAAGTTGACTCTTCTCCATCACATACCAGGTTTAACTAACAAAATCATTAGACTACAGGGGAAAACAAATGAAAACAAATACAGCATGGTTGATATTAATGGATGCAGCTTGTACAGGCTTTCTCTTTCTGATCCCTTGCTAGAAACTATTAAAAATATAATTCCTCAGTTGCCTATTTCCCCCCTCCTCCATAAAGACAAAATGAAACATATTTTTTAATAATTGTTCAACTAGCAAATTGATTTGCTACACTACTTATCTTTGAATGTTTTACTATACTGATACATTTTCATATGTCTTATTCTTTTTAATTATATCAGCTTCAGTTTTAGCACTTCAACAGAAAAAGGGTATGGCACAATATAACTTCTGGAAGTATCCTAAAATTAGCATGTTCCACTTGAGTCTCTTAGCTCTGAATTTAAACAAATTTCTATTGCGTTCACTACAGTTGCTATTTTCTCTCCTTTTCCACCTTATTTATATTGATGACATTTCCACCATCATCATGTCTTTACTCACATCAACTGAGACACAGGGTGAAAAACAGAGAATAATCCATTCTTTAGAGGGCAAAGTTTACCTGAAATTGTTTTCTAACACCACCTACAGCAATGTATTTCAAGCTTAGTAGCCTTATTTTCTTATGATGTATATATGTAACATAGAAGTATTTTGAGCCAAAATTGTAAAATTCAAGAAGATGCATAAGGAAGTATCTGCCTTTCCAGACTGTATTTAGCAGTTCCAAGCTCCTCATTATGCCTGTGAGGAGTACTAAGCCACTTCTACAAAGAACACATCCAAAGTATTCATGTTCAGGGATCTGAGTATCCCTGAATTGTATAAGTGACTCAGGGTTCCTTCCATATCTTTATGGTACACAACCTTGCAGCCATCCATTTTAATAAATTTTCTTTGCTCTGTATCACAGCTTTACGGTGAGAGTTACTTTTTTTTTTTTTCCTCTCCCCCTCCCCCCCTGCTTTGGCTTTCATTCTACAGAACTTAACTCCATTCATCAGTGTGTTCCTCTGCATGGCTGATGCTGCTCCCACCACCTGACAGCTGAACTTCTTAAATCTGCCAATTTTCATTTATTGTTCTCCCCACCTCCAGAAATATCACACCTGTTTTGCTTTAAAAAAATTTTTTTTACATTAATCTGCTACATTACAGGTGCTGTGTAATATAATTCTACCTGCCATGGACACCTGTTTTAATGAAACAACTTTGAACTGGACTCATATGAGTCGAAATCAAGAATAATTCTGCTAAACAAGAAAAACACGTAATAGAACAAAGTATGTACTATCTACTGCCTGGTGCTGAGGAGCAATAAGGCTTGAAACGGGCCAGCTGTCTTGTTAATTCTAGTGCTAGTATTACTTGCCTCTTATTCTACAGCCAAAATGCATTATCTTCCTACAATAATTTCAAATGCGTCACACTATCATTCCTGTAGTTATAGATTCTAAGGCATAGCACACACTTGGACAGAAAATTGTCTTATGCAATGGTGCTCTGGATTACAAGTAACCTCTACACGGTATTTAAATTAAAAATGAAGCAGTATTAAGTTGAACTGGTTTTGCTGTTGTGATTATGTTAACTCAGGTGACAAAGGTTGTGGTGTTTCTACATGATGTTGTTAATCAGGTGTTAAGAAGAGCACTTGCAAGCTGCAAACTAGACTGCTTTACAGCTCATGAGATTTTAAGACAATAATGTACATCTGCATTATCAGTGCCTCACAACTAAAATTCTGTATTCTGGCACTGGTTAATACCTATGGCATTTCTATGAAAAACAGAATTCCTTTAGATCATCTAGCCAACTGTCAACTTATTGCATTGTAATCTTCTAAGTGCTCTTCAGATACATGGAAGTGCTTATATCAGCACCACTTTTCGCGCATCCCCAGAGCAAGGGGAAGAAGAGAAAAAAACAAAAAGGAGACAAAGTCTTTCAAATTGGTATCACCTTTTGTCAGTATAGTATCTTCTGAATTTACGAACGGTGTCTCATAGCATCAGAGAATGGGAAGATAAAGCTGACAAGTCGATGTAGAGATCTGCTCAGAAAAAATATATAGCAAGTGTATATATATAGTAAGACAATAGTTGAGCAAAAATGGGTGGTCAAACTATTCATGGAAGATCATTTGCTGGATTGTACTAAATTATTCTATTTGTATTCTTTTACATTTAAAATAACCTCAAAATTTTCCTTTGGTTTTTTTTTCTCCTTTTCCTTACTACTTAAGACAGGCAAAGTTTCTCATAGGTTAGGAGTGTTTCTCCTTAAATCTCAGATAGTTAGTTCATCTCAGAGTCTGCCTAGAAAATGAAATTCATGCATACACACGGCAAGCCCAAAGCATCAGAGAGTACCATCTCTATAACATATCCACTGTGCAACAGGTCTGTACACTGTGGTCAGCCATATTGCCAAATATGCAGAAATTCCCTGAACAAAGATCAAAATCTGTGTTGACAAACTCCATGGGAGGAAAGGGGAAAACTCCAATAAATATAAAACCTAATTCAGCAAAGCACTGCACCAGCTAAACTTATTAAAAGAAACAGTAAGACTTGCACAGCCTCCATTCTGGCCCTGTATTGCTTGTGTTTGTCCTTACTCTTTGAAACTTAATCCTATTTTGCAACAGTACTGGTGTTCTCCAAAAGTCAGTTTTCATTTATAATATTCTTTTTCCTCTCTGATCAAATCCAAGGATCATCAACAGTGAAGCTCATGATGGGGGGAAAAAATTTTTTCCCTTCACAGTTATGAAATAATTTAGCATCTTTTATATACTATAAAGTTACAATTTAAAGTAATTCATAGCTGGTTTTATTTATTAGCCTGCCTATGTCATGGATCTATTAAACTCACAGAGATAGATAGGGATATTGCTGTATTGGGAAAAAAAACACCCAAACAGTTTAAAACAAAAGGCGACCATTGTCATTGGCATCTATAAATGAAGCTATTTTTAAAATATAAAGTATTATTTGTGCTGTTGCTTGAGATGAAAAAATCAAATAGATTAAAAGTGTAAGATTTTCTTGGCTGCTAATTCACACATATAAATAAAATAGTTAATTTTAAAGATGAAAATTTAATATCAACCAGACATCCACAATGAAATATCTGTGCCAGGATATGAAAGAGAAACAAATTGTCAATAAGACTGCCAAAAGAAGTTTTACTAACTACTGTAATGCTGTCTCACATTATTTAGTCTAGCATGATAGAAGTTCTCTTTTATGTATGCCAGCATTATATTCCCCATTATGTCTTTAAAAAACCCTCAACTTGTTTCCACAAAATAACTCAGCAGCCAAAAAGCTAGATACAACTTGTTCTTCTGTCACTAAGTCAGTAAGGTTCCTATTTTAATTTGATTTTTTTTCTATTAATGTACATAAGCATCGTCAGTCTAGCCTCTTCCTTTCTTCCTTCCTTAATTACTTTAATATGGGTTCCATAAAATAGTACCTGCAGGATAATACATAATCTATCCCTTCTCCATTCAAATGCCCATAAAGCATCTCTTATCAGGGCTTATTTCAGGTTTGCAGGCATGACTGCATGAACGTTAAACCATGTTGAGTGAAAAGGTGAAATACTGTGAAAGAGCAAAGTATAGCATAAAAATGGAGAACAGTTATTTGAAGAGAGAAGAACAGTAAAGAAAACCTCAAGAAAAATGTCAAGGGATCAAATCCTAAAGAAACAAAAACATGCTATAAAAAGGTAAAATAGTATAATAAATATTTATATGATGGTAACACCACGAGAATTTTGGTTCAGCTTTTACAGCTTTGTTTAAACTTTGACTTCTTCATTCTGCATCAATGGAGTTTGGAAAGTTCTCTAAATATTTTAAAAATTACTTCAAACTGTTCAGTAAAACTGAAAAATAAGATACTTCAGGCCTTAGCTTTTGCTCTGCTCAATTGCTCCTAGAGGGAGTCAAACTTCATACAACTGGGACCCTTGCTGGTGCCCCAGCTGGGCACCCCTGGTATTCTGCATACCAAAACACAACCTTTACCCTAATTTAGCCACCTAATTTCTTCTTTGAAGTCATGAGTCTGCAAAAGAACAAATCCACCACTCAGCCTCAAACCTGAACATGTTTCCAAATACTTTACTTTAAAAGACCAATCACAAATCCAGCTTTAAAGTCCCAAAATTGCGATGTATTAAGAGTGACAAAAAGACCATGGTTACACTTTGGAAGGAATAAAGTAATCTACTGAAAGATGACATAAATGGAAACAGATGTTTTGTGCCCCAGCATTTCATAATTTGCTTAGGAAAGCATCTGTTTGCACAAAAGCATGATTTTTTGCTTTTAAAAATCCTGAGAGCAGACAGTGCTACCTTTTCTAGTGGTATTTTTCCCTCTGCAATTTATAGTTTAACTCAATTTTTGTTTTAATTGCAGTCTTTACAGGTTCAAACATATATTAAGAAACTGTATCTTTTGATATCTGAAGAGCTTTGGTAATGTCCTGATTTCAGCTAGGACAGAGTTCATTGTCTTCCTGGTAGCTGGTACAGTGCTATGGTTTTGAGTCAGGTATGAGAAGAATGTGGATAACACACTGATGTTTTCAGTTGTTGCTGAGTGGTGTCTAGACTAAGTCAAGGATTTTTCAGCTTCTCATGCCCAGCCAGTGACAAAGCTGGAGGGGCACAAGCAGTTGGCACAGGACACAGCCAGGGCAGCTGACCCAAACTGGCCAACGAGGTATTCCATACCATGGGATGTCATGCCCAGTATATAAAGTGGGGGGAGTGGGGATGGGGGGAGCGGATCACTGCTTGGGAACTAAGTGAGCATTGGTTAGCAAGTGGTGAGCAACTGCACTGTACATCACTTGTTTTGTATATTCCAATTCTTTTATTATTATTATTATTTTCATTTTACTATAGTTATTCTTCTCTTCCTTTCTGTCCTATTAAACTGTTCTTATCTCAACCCACAAGTTTTACATTTTTTTTCCCTCTTCCCCCATCCCACTAATTGTGGTGAGTGAGCTAAGCGGCTGCATAGTGCTTAGTTGCTGGCTGGGGTTAAACCACAACAGGTAAGAAAGCTATTGTGGTATCTAATTGGACTAGTGTCCAGTCTGCTGATCAAATACAGCCCCTTCTTTTAGACAGCAGCCATACTGAGAACTTAACAGAGAAGCGACTACAAGCAAAACGTATACCTCTATTTTCAAGAACAGGTTCGCCATATGTCAGAAAAATTAGTTGTCTTGCCTGTATGCTAGCTTAGAGGGCTGTTATAGCTCTCCACACACATTTCCAAGCCTTCCTTTCCATTACAATGCTGAATAAGAATTCTGTGGTGGCAGTGTCATCTCAAACTTAAACAGTTTCCTAAAATTTGTTTTGAATCTGCTGCCCCATGTATTCTCCTTGTTCCTTCATTATGAGAGGGTAAATGAAACTGAGCAATGATTCCAGAAATAAAATCCTGTCATAGTCTTTCTTACTAAGTTAGCTTTAAACTATGTGCCCATTTTTCAGTGTCTTTTCATCTAGAAGTCTCTCTAGGTCTTTGTGTTTTTAAAAGCCCTGCAATGTTGTTGTGTGTCATTTATCAAGGTGGCCAGACATAACAGGGCTATTAACAACAAATTAACTGTGAGACCTCACTCATAAAAAAAATTCTTAACATTTGCAGACTATTCTCTTTACCATTCTTCATAAATCTCAATGGTTTGTTTGCTTTTGTAACTACTGCACCTGCATACCTTTTCCAGTTTCTTCATAATGGCACTTTGTGCTTGCTTCTCAGTAGAACATACAGACAATATTCATTCTAACATAAATTATCTTGCTTTACAAATTGAAGATAGGAGAGGTGAATTAGAGCATGACAAAAGTCTTGCAGTGTAGGTAGAAAACCTCTATCATTTGTACTTCAAAGTAAATGGTTATATGGTGTCAGTACACTTCTAGAACATGAAAGGAAATTTGGTTTTCCAGAATCCTCAAATCTGTGAAGTCACCCTAGAAGTGTTGCTATTGTTGGTTCCCTATGCAAGAGAACTTTATGGGTAGAAGGGTCAAAAGTACATGGGTCACCAGCTTTGGCTATAATAACGAATAAAGGGACAGCAAGCCCTCACATCCTACTTCGTAACATGCGAGTTTGTTTTATGATATCTAAGAGCAAGGGATTTAATTCTGATCCAGATCATCTTGGCTGTGCATTCATAGCTTTTAAGGATTCCAGTAGCATGCCCCAAAGATGAAAACATCAGTCATTCATATCCTCAGGATATCCATTTCCTGTAGTTGTATGTTTATCGTTCTACTCCCCAGCTTAAATCTCCTTTCAGATAATCCTTCCTCTTATTTGCCTCTTCTTTGTACCAGTTGAGTTTGGGGTTGGAGAGGAGATGATGTTTGGGGTTTTCTTTAAAAAGAAGGCCCAGCAGCAAAAGCTTAGAATATAACTAATGTTGAATTTAGGGATTAAAACTTCAAATTAACTTTCACAAGTATTCAAACCTTGGTACTACAAACATTCATTGGAAAAGAACATGCAAGTGGTGAAGGCAAAGTCAAGGGGAATTCATTCTTCAAGATGTGCAAATGTTTTCCAAAGTATTTACGTGCCCAGATATTCAGCTAATCAAGAAATGAAGTAATCCCTGAATTACAATAAAGTTAATTGTTTGAAATTTGACATATATGACACTCTCTGACAAGAAAAAGCTCACCTAGGTGTATATTCATCTGCGAAACATCTTTCCCAGAGGCACTATTTCTAAGATTCTAATGCTTGTAATTTTACAACAGTTTTTACTTTAGTGTCTGCATTAAAATAATCTACAGTTAAGGTAGAAAGAATAGTAATTAGAAAGCAGATTAGATAAAAGATGTCACCATACACCGTCATGCTTGAAAACATGAATTAAATCAACTTAAACCACAGTGAATAAAATTAAGTGTTGATTACTGTATATTCTCTAAGATGATAACTTTGGATGGCTTGATCCACAGGTACTATGAACTTGTGTAGTGGTCAGTTACTCTCTCTCTATTCCTTTAGTTAGTGGAGACAAGTTGTCCTGAAGAGAGAAGAGAACTGAGACTTCTTTTTTTATGTTTTTTTTTTCTCTTTATTGCTTTATGGAACAGGCTAGTAATTGCAAGTTTTTGTCTACTGGTAAAGTGTTTATAAGTATTAACCTATTGCTGTTACAACTGCAAGTGAAGGTAACAGTCAGTCTACAAAATTATGATTATCCTGAATTCTGTCCACTTTTGCAATCCTATAAAAAACCACACCCTACTACTATAAAATGCTTATATAAAATTTACACCCAAAGTTTACCTTCCCTTGGATGTTCAAATATATCATTGAAGGTCTGTATTTGAAAGAAGTCTCCCTCAAAAGAACTGAACCAGAGTACACTGGAGTCACGGCTATGGTGAGTACAGGTTTCCTCAGGTATAACCTCTTTTCCTCACTCAGAAGTTTTGTCTAGACAGAACTTGAGCATTTGTCTGAGATTTCCAGACACAGAATCTACAGTGCCATGCATCATGCGGATAGGCTGCATATATGCAATAAACCCAAAGCATCCCTATAACAACTGTACAGGTACTGCCTGAATTAAGGCAGTGGATCCCACAGATTCAGGAAGCTTTAAATCCAGCCTTAACTGTATTGTGATTGTAAGAATTTATTATTATTACTACTTCTAATACAGAAGTTGCATAAGGGTTTTAGGAAAAAAGTGTAAGTGTTCTACTACTTAGGTTAAACCATAAAATGACAAAAAATATTTTTTTAAATTTTTTTTTTTTTAGGCAATAAGCATCTGATAGAGAATATACAATAGTTTGTGCAAGAAGCCGTATCTTAAGTATATTACTGTTATCTTGCAGCAGACTACAGCATTTTATAAAGTAAACTTACTTTTGACAATCTGGACACAAAAAAAAAGGTTTTGGTGTTTGATTTTAAATGAAAGAGAAATATAATAATACTACCAGACACCAAACCCCCTTATATAACTAATCATGTAACAGACAAACATCTAGTGACTCCTGACATGTCTTTACTATCGTAAGTACACTATTTGATTTCCAAAAGCAGTAGTACATTTTACTGTAAAGTACCAATATATGCACACACTTCACTCTATGATGACAAACATCCCCAGCTCTACAATTAACATACTTTTCACCACTGGAAACCTTTTATGTATTGTTTTACACAAATAGAAAGTAGTAGAATGATTTCTGTTCCCTGAACACTATTCCTATCAATTTCACACACTTAAGGTTTTCTCACCACTAGTACATAAGCAAAACAACAGATGTATTCTGAGCCTATAAACACAACTTATGAAGCAAGGCCTTCACAGAAAATGAAATGCATTAGAATTGATGCTAGCTAGTAATCAAAACACCTAATTCCAATCAGATACAGAAGAAAATTTTAAAACCTGTAAAAACCCCTCATATACAAGCATCCTGAAGTATTGTTTCATTATCCAGTGTTAAGAGTATTTCAGTAACGTTGAAAGAAAAAAAAACCAAAACAACCACACTACCCACCAACAAATTCCAAATTAAGCACTAATTGATTACAAATGCTTGCATCAGCTATTTTAGAATTGATAATGTATTCTAATAAAGTACACTGGAAACTGATACTGACAGCTGATTTTTAAAGGATTACAAAAAGAAACAGATAGGTGTTTGTAAGAAGGGGTATTGAACTGTTCCTGAATTAATTTTGCATAATTTTTCTGATAAAGGAATATTCAAAGACTTTACTCGTATTCTTTTGTATTGTTTTAATGTTTACATAACAGTCCACAATGAATGTTGTTGCTATGGTCTACAAATCACAACTTCATACTTAAGGACAGAGAAATCATTTGTAAGTACTGTCTTAATCATTTTTCTTAGTTTTGTTAACAGAAAGGCAATCTTTTGAAGTAGTAGATTCTTAGGAATACTGTGAGGGAAACGATAATTTTGAAACAACAACAACAAAGTAAAAGCTCACAAACCATTTTTTTTAACGGAACAGCACATTAACATCCCCCAGGGTTAGACAAACACAATGACAGCAATGCTTTCCTAGATCAAACGTCACATTTCCTAATTCTTTCTTCTGTTCTAGTTTTTGAACAGAAGTGCCCTAACGTACTGCCTTTTAGGAGGTGATACAACTGATTGTGCCTTCAACCACTGTCAGCAAGACAGAAAAAATACAGCAAGCTGGGATCCATTTTCCTACAAAAAAAACCCACCAAAACAAACCAATCCTAATTTATAACCTCATTGCAGAAATGGAAAGTAGGACAGTCATGATCACTGAAAAACTCATCATGCCAATTATCCAGAGCACCCTCTCACTCCTACACGCCACTGAGAATCTGAATGAGATTACTGGAGCAGGTAAAACACAAGTAGGGATAGGACTTACTAAATTAACTGAAGTCCATCTGCATTAGTCTAGAGTAAGACTCCATCTTTTCCTTAAAAATAGGTGAATCATAGATTTTGAATTGGAAAATTATAGTGGAAAATACCTGTTCTGCTAATAAATATAATAGGGAAGTTCTGTTTAGGTCTCCTTTATTTCAAGTTTGCTTTGATCTCTTACAAAACTTGTATTACATAACAAGAAAAAAAAATCACATTAAAACCTAAAAAAAAATCTGGTTTAGATTTCTACAGAGACAGTTGGGAGGGGGTGGGAGGGTGGGAGAGTGGTTTTTTTGTTTTTTTTTTTATTAAGGACAGCAATATTTTACGTTTGAAGTTTGGCTGCAAAAAGTATAAATATTGTATGGCTAAATTACAACCTTAATAAATAGTAAGGCTGATACAGACAACACTGGTACTGCAATATACATTCTTGCAATCTACATATGTATCTTCTGTTAGTGTTAGCAGAAGTTACTTAGAGGATGAATTCCATCAGAGGATCCTGTTTTGCCCTAGCTGTGTATCCACAACTCCTACTAAAATGAATCGAAGAAACACATGCACACCAAGGAAAGAATAGGCCCTCACAACATAGGCAAAACATATGATGCATAGTGTTAATCACCTTTTTTCCTTCCCAATGCAGTGAAAGAGCTAGTAAAAAGAAGCTTCACTTTTTTCCTTTAATAAATGACATTGCATAGCATACAAAAATCTCCAAAATATTCACATTTTCACCTCTTTCAAGCACATAAAAGTCCAAATTATTTTCTCAGCAAGTTCAACTAAGCTGTGGCTAAGCAAATTTCCTTTTCAGTACTTTGCAGAGTGTAAGTAAGATCACAATGGCACAGTTACATAATAATTGGACTAATCAAAGCCATATAATGTTAGTATTGTGAATGAAGTAGTGTTGCTCATTAGCCTATTACAAAAGAATTACTGTAAATTCAGGCTACGTGCAGCATCACTTCCTGTGCAAATACTCACAGATAATGCAACAAGCTTGAAACACTGCCAAGCTGGCAGACTGGCAGCACAAATTATGCAAAGAACCAGAAAGCCTGCAGTAGATTCAATAGAGCTTGGAGCATAAGAATGATTAAGTGTTTCTGTGTACAACTACAAATCACAGTAATGAATCAGACTAAAATTTCCAATAAGGGACTTAACTGCACCAGCTGGCCTTCTTCAGCAGCATTATAATGTGAAATGATGACATCCTAAATATTGGTGTTTGCAACTTCCACACAATCTGCCCAAAGCAAATCCTTTGTTTTGATTCAGTTTTTGGAAGTCTTTTTTTGAAATCATAATAAAATGTTACAGCACCTAAAGATACAGAAAAGCTACAAAGCTATACTGTTACTTCTTCTCTGCTTATTTTCCTTTTTTCTAACCAAGTGAGAGCAAGGCTGTATTTGATTCTAATCAAACTGAGCATCTTCCATATCAGTTCACTCTCAAAAGTGCTCAGACTACTTAATACAACTACAGATTTGGAATTACAGCTCCTGTTTCTTTTTTCTTTAAAGAATCAAAAAATTAGTGGTAGCAAATCTAAATTGAAAACCCTCTTTCTGATATTGTAAAATGAAAGTGAGAATAAAATACCTCAAATTCCAAAGTATGATGTTTTGGAAATGCGGGATACATGTGTCCATGTGGTATGAACAGAAAAAATACATATACATGTGTACATATGTATTTATATGTAAGTATGCGCATATATGTATGCACATGTGTGCATAACTATGCGTGTGCATTTTTCTTATCAAATAGGCCTCTCACATACTTGGACTTGGTCACTTTTTATGCCTGGAGACATTATCTCAGCCATGCAGTACCACAGCAGGGAAACAGAAGAGGTTTTGGTTTACTTTCGCAGTAGAATCAGTGTACAGCTCTGCAACATTTTAAATTTACTCTGGGCTTCTGTCACACCATTCGGAACAGGAAAAGGTTAACCCCATCTCATGCTTCAGGGCCCAACACTCATCTATTCAGGGCTGACATGGAACACTTTCCTCATGTTATAATACTAAGGTGAACACACCCAGGGAAGAACTTCTGATAATCCAGCTTGTAAAAAAAATGTATTTAGACTGATTTTCCACATTCTTCAAAAACACTGTAAGAAGGCAGGAGTCCAAGGCAATAAAATGGACTAGATGAGCAATGATTTGACCAAACCAGCACTTGGAAAGGTCATTTAACTCAGAAGCCAAAAGGAATTTGTAATAAGATTAAATGCTAGCACAAAATCTATCAAACTATCCAACTACCCTACCCCAGTAAATTAGACTGATTGATATAACATTTTTACCCCTATCAGCTTCTGTGAGTCTACAATAAAGTGATGCTCTTTAACATGCTTTAGAAGTGAAACTGAAGACTGTACCCACAGGCAGAAATACTAGAAAAATTTTGTTAAGCCCTAAATTCAGGTGCTACTCCACACGAGCTTAGGGGCAGGGAACAATTCTCACTAAACCTAACTTCATTTCACACAACTTTCTTAAAAAAGAGCAGAGGAGATATTTTAACCAGATAGCACCTACTACTCTTTCCTTAGTTCTTAAAATAGTGAATTCTGTATTATTAGGTCCACTATACTGCTCACCTCCTACCCAGCTTCACATTTGATAGAGGTCCAGTCTGCACACTTCTCTGCAATCTGCCTTGTGGAGCTCTAATACAAAAAGAGTGTCCTGGTTTCAGCTCAGATGGAGTAATTGTCTTCCTAGTAGCTGGTACAGTGCTGTGTTTTGAGTTCAGTACCAGAAGAATGTTGATAACACTCTGATGTTTTCAGTTGCTGCTGGGTGGTGTTTAGACTAAGTCAAGGATTTTTCAGCTTCTGATACCCAGTCAGCAAGAAAGCCCAAGGGGCACAAGAAGCTGGGACAGGACACAGCCAGGGCAGCTGACCCAAAGAGGCCAGCGGGGTATTCCATACCATGGGACGTTGCATCTAATATATATAAACTGGGGGGAGTGGGGGCAGGGGATCGCCGCTCGGAGAATAACTGGGCATCGATCAGCATGTAGTGAGCAATCGCACTGTGCATCGTTTGTACATTCCAATCATTTTACTATTACTGTTGTTATTTTATTAGTGTTACCATTATCATTATTAGTTTCCTCTTTTCTGTTCTATCAAACCGTTCTTATCTCAACCCACGAGTTTTACTTCTTTTCCAGATTTTCTCCCCCTGTCCCACCGGGATGGGAGAGGGAAGTGAATGAGCAGCTGCATGGTGCTTAGTTGCTGGCTGGGGTTAAATCATGACAAAGAGCAATGATTATTTTTTGCTTCTTTGTTGTAGCTTAGTTAAATGCTTACTTGTTATAAGTCTCTATCCATGACTAGTGAATTCTTGTCATTTCCCAGGTAAATCATGATCTGTAACTGAAATGCTTTTACCCCAATTAAGTCAACTCTCCTACCTTAACCTTTAACAAAATTGGTTAGTTTTTATTAGAATTGCTATTATCATCAGAATCTATTGCTTAGTTAACATTTATTGGGAATCAGTTATTTGTAAAGAAGAGGCAAAAAGCTGCGCAACTCTGTGACAAGGCATTCTATTCCTCTTATGAACACCCTCCCTATGTTACTAAAATTACATAGGTCTAGGCTACTACCATAAAGAAGAAAAAAAACCCAGTACAATAACAAGACAAAGAAGGAACTATAAATGACTGTAAGGCATAATCTGCAAAGAAAATAAATCATAAATGTGCTACAAAAAGAATGATCCCTTATTTCTAAATAATTCCCTAGATATTTCCTATACCTAATACATGAAATAAAAACTGGATCTGGAATACCTGAATTGTGTTAGAATTCCTTCCTACTCTGAAACCTAAGAATAAATGACTGGGGAGGATGAGAAATCCAAAGAAAGAAAAATAAAGTTTGAGGTCCTTACACAAGTAATAGCTGTCAGGCTTTAAACACTTCAGTTCCACCTTAACATGCTATGGCTATAACATGGCAGAGACAAGTGCAATCTATTTCTCCCACAGCAGGGAACTGTTGTGTTGATCTGCACATTTTACATAAACAAACCAATAAAAAGCATAGCAGGAGCTTCACAATGGGGGCAGAGCGCATAACGTATGGTGGGGAAATCATAAAACAGACAGATCTACATTCACATAGAAAAAAATGCACATGTATTTAATGCATTGAATAAGTTAATGCATCCAAGCATTGATTGATATAATGTATCCAATCAATTTTACACAGTACATTTCTTTTACTTATATAAGAAGAAAAAGAGACTTTTATCAGATTCCACTAGGGTCAATCAGTAAGTAGGTTCTAACATATCGAAGACACTCAGATTTACTTGGAACAGAACTTTGGGCCCCAAACTGTCTTGCAATTTCCTCATTTTCAGAGCTGAAACAAAACACATTTCTGAATGTTACCGAGCAAGTTCCTTGCAGTAAGCAGTCGAATCTTGGAATGGACTGTGTAATGACTGGGTCTAAACTGAATTTAATTTGTAAATTGTCTCCTGCAGCTGGTTTGAGATAAAAGCAATTGAAGAAGGTAGATGCTTTCCCCCCTCCTCACCTTTCTTTCACCTTTAAGCATCAGGTTTAAATATTTTTGTTTTGACAAATTTGCAGTACCAAAAAAGAATTCCAGTAAAAGTAATCCAACTGAAACCACAGACACTATCCCATATTTACTGTTACACTTACATTAAAATTCTCTACTGGGTGGCAACCCTGCCTGATTTTTTTCAAGTTGTCTAGAGACCTGCTCTTCACCTGCAGCTAACCTGCTTGCTTAGAACTTCATCCATTCAGTCCTTAGTTTAGTACAGTAGCCTATGATTCACAGAATGTCGTTATTAGAGCAAATTATACAATGTGTCACTTCATATTCTAATTGTCTGTTTCAAATCTAAGATGAATTTAACAGACTATTTATCAGGACCTGCAAATCTATGATAGCTCGTTGCTGAACCAACTTTTCCACTTTTCTAGCCTGGTTAGCTACCAGCTTTCCATGGTCTTAATGAGTTCCTACATGTTGTGGTATCACCCACCACGAATTCTACCTTTCTTTGCTCAAAGTGGCAACCACAAGTATGTGAAGATTTATGGATTTATCTTTACCACCTGCTGCTCTGCATATACAAAAAGCACACTTTCCATTGCAGTTATTCTGAAATATCCATTTACTACCTACAGTCTTCCAACTTTGACTTATCCCTTTTTATTTCCTGTCCAATTCTCTTCAAGCTGAACATTCAACATTACTTGAACTGAAAACTAAAACAAGTAGACAAATTTGGATTAGTATGATGAATATCCTGTTTCTCACCATAACATTCACATCACTGGTATCACAGTATTGGCAATACTGTATTCCGATATTCTGCCAGTTGTATTTGTAACTGAATGAGGTATACTCAAAAGCATTTCATTATTGCATGTACTGATACTTTACAGGGGGGTTTTTTCCCCATAAAGCCTATGACTTAGCCAATAAAGATAATTTGGAAAGCACAAAGGGATGGTAAAACACCATTTCGGCAAAAAGAAAAGTTACTGTCAATCTCCAGAGTTTCAAAGAATCAATGAAAAATTCTGTTTTACACCAGACTTTGAATTATTTATCACGCATTCTAGTGCAGGCAGCTAATCCCTTCCCACAGCAATCCACATGGAAGTACTCGGGTAAATAACAATATATATCCTGCAAGCTTTCCCCTCGTAAAGTACTTCCTCTTTCTTTCACAAGACACAGCTAAGAACATAGCACACGGAACACAGCTTCCAACACAGTTACAGCCAGCAGAGATGCAAATGCAAATGCAAAACCTGTGACCAACAAAAAACTGCCAACCTCTAACCATGCCCCCATACTTTCTAAAGCTCTGGTACTCCAAAACATTCTCATGACCAATGATCTGTAACACCTATTTCATCTTTTTATCAAATACTGTTCAGTCTTCCCAGGACAGTACATAAATGAAGCTCTTGCATCAGGATCCTGTGGCACTGCAGAAGTATGCTAGAAGATGACTTGCCATCCTGCCAGTCTCGCAGAAAAGTAAATGAGCCTTATGTGCATTACCTCGAGAGTGAGGGGAAACCATGATCTCTGCTGCCATGGAAACTAAAGAAATAGCAAGACCATAGGCTTGCCTAACGTGCAACACCATGAAAGGGACAGTGAGATGCAGTAGCTGGTTTTGGAACCATGCAAAGGCAAGCACACTGCAGCAAAAGTACAGTGCCGAGATCCCCAAGCTACTACAAATTTTAATACTTTTGAAAGCACAGGTAGAATCATCACATCAGTAGAGTGTACTGTCACGTTAATCCTGCTGGTACCATGTCACATCACGTCACTAACAGCCTTGCAGATGTCTGGGATATCCACCAATCACATGCTTCATTGTGTGGTACTGACGTACCCGCAGTAATCCACCCAGGGTTACAACAGTTTGGGAATGGTACTGGACAGGTAAGAACACCTGGGACAGCATGAACTCAGTAACAGAATGTTCATGCCTAAGTGTTTTTTCCATAAGTCAGTTTTAAGAAAACAACAAAAGAAACTACTTATGTGATTTCTCCATTTGATACAATCATCAGCCTTCACTGATCAGCAGCTTCTCTGTCTATGCTATTACCTCAAAGAGTGATAGAATTTATATACAGAAATTTATAAACAATGTAATATGGAGCTTGGATATGCAGCTTCTAATAACAGAGAATTTAACTGTAAAGCTGAGAATTTCAGCTTGATGACACTACAGAATACTCTATCCAGCTATAACTGTATTTCATGCTTCTTTCCCTGGGGTAGCCCAAAGGTGCCCATAAACCTTTTATTTATCTTGGAGGTGTGCAGAGTCTCCTCTTCCCTGTCTTTTGAGGATAGTCTTTGCCACTGTATCAGTTCACATGCTTAAAACTACTTTTCCTGTGCAGGACACTTGGGAATAATCTCTAGAACACCTATGGATCTATAAAGCAAATATGTCCAAATGGAAATCTATGGGCGATTTCTTTATGAAGAGTTCCCAGTAATCCATGAAAAAGATCTCAACCATTTTTCCAGAAGATATCCCCAACTGACTTTTCCTTAACAAAAAAAAAAAAAAAACAAAAAAAAACCCCAAAACAAAACAGAAAAACAACCAAAAAAAAAACCCAAACCAAAAAAAAAAAAACAACCCCAAACCCCTCAAATTATCACAGATGAAGTGGAAAGGGAAGGGAAAATTACTGGGATTAAATTTTGTGAAGATTTATTCCCAACAGATTGAAGACACACAACTGATATATTAGAAATGGATACAGATAGATTATGTAACCTGACAGTTGATAATATAACCTTTCTCATCTAATTTTTACAAAGACTTATAAATGAGTAGACTAGTCATTTTGCAACTTGGAAAAACAGATGGCTGTGTTGAAAACCAATATGCAAATTCTAGATATCAACAAAGGAATAAAATCCTGGGCTGAAAGTAATTAGTGGCAAAGAGACCATCAGACACAACTTCTTGAGAATATGCTATGCATACTCTTATCCCACCCTACTACAGAAAGGTCAGAGACTGCATGAAGAAAACCTGTTTAGAAAGAAAGCACAAAGCAATTGATTTCTCCTTGAACCTGGTAATTTGGGGGAACAGGAAGTTCTAAGCTTGGGAAATCCCTGTCCTGGCTCAGGACAGGTAGGCAGAGAATTGCTTCATCTAGTTTACAAGACTAGACTTGCAGTGCTTATTACAATCACCAAGTTGCTGCCATTCCAAAGTTTCCCATTATAAGATTGTATTATATTCAGACTAGCTTTGCCTCTTAAAATACTACCTTTCTAAAAGAGTGCCAGGGACTGTGGGAGGAATAATACAGGTATGAAGGCAGATATCAATACATTTATTAATTCAACCACTGTATGCAGTTTTATCTAGTCTAAACCTACGGCATGGATACTTAACTTGGAGATGTCATTTTTTCACTCTTTTCAATAATGTGTATAATACCTCTCAGAAATTTCAAATTATTGTGATGTCTTTTCACAGCTGACACTAACATATTCCCCTGACAGTTCACATGCAGTTGAAATTAAGACTACCTAGCTTTGTCTGATAACCAGTCTTGCATCTTATATAATACTTTATCAAACCAAAATGTCTAGCTCTACACTGAGATTGATATAAACAGTTTAGCTCTACTAATAATGTAGAGCTTTAACTGCAGCTGCAGATCAAGACTAGTTTAAACTTTTCCCTTCACTATGTACCATCTTGCTTGTTTGAAAAGCTACAGATGGGCTTATTTAACATAACTAGACACTTGGAAGAACATTCCTTATACTATTCATAAACCTGTACTGTCTCTCTAAAAAGCTTGAAATGATCCTCTTGCATCAGACAAGAAAGTCTCTTATTTCCCCTTAGCTCTTTTCAGCCCCTACTGAGCAAAGCACTTTAACACACACATATTTCAATCAAGTTACTGAAGTTTAGCCTTTTTACTATGCTCCATTTCCCACAATGACGTGCAAAAAATAAAAAAAAAAGAACAATCCCAAGTATAAAATGCAACTTGACTCCGTCTCCTCAGCAAACAACAATCTCATAACTCAGCTAAGTGTATGGTTCAGGCCATACTCACTTTTTAACCCAGATAAAGCCACAGAAGTACATTAATGATTTTGCCACTCTGAAGACCTACATAAATAGAGCATTTGGAACTGTTCTCCCAAAAAAAGGTAAGAATAAAAATCATCTACATTTGGATTCCAGAATAACTTCATCATATATATTTGTTCCTTATATTTAACCATTCCAGAATGCAAAAAAAACTGGAATGCATAAAAGAGGCAAAAAAAAGAAGGAAAAAACCCCAAAACCTTATACTATAGTAGGCCATTACCTACACTTTAAGAGGTAGTTTTGAGTTCCCTAGGTTCATATAAGAAGTGATGAAGTCAAAGTAACGTACAGCAGCAGGACATTATCATAATCGTTATATTCACTTGGTACTGGCACAGTAGGTTATTTCTGTAAATGTATTTTTATCAGTGTCTTGTGGTATCTAAATACGTACACCCTGTAGTTTACCAGCCTATCAAAAAAATCAAATATTAAACATTCTAATCAAATTATGCATACAAAATTACTTCTAAAATCCACTCCTCTGCTCAGATGTTATTAAATAACTAAACTAATTATAGTGTATTTATGGTTTACAGTCAGTCACAAACACTATTAAAAAAGTCTATAGGATTAACTTTTAAATTATTTACCTGTGCGTAAGCCTTCGGTGACTAATGCAAACAGCAGTTTGTTGATCCTGTGCAACACAGACCTTATGGCGACTACATTTCATCTTTAAACATGGATCTTTAGCCGGATCTAAAGCTAAAAATAATTTTAGAAAATTGTTAACAATTATCTAGAAACATGCAATTAAGAAAAGAAACACACCACACATAAAATCCAGCAAGTATGTGGAGGGAGGGTTGGCTTGCTGCTTGTACTGCATGCTGGATTGAAAGGCTCTGATTGTCACCAGGATAAAATGCAGCATGCTCAATGATAACGCAAAACTCCTTACCAAGGAAAACAGATCTTCATGAAACATGGATACTTCTGTATACTGTCATACAACATCACTGGTTTTTATTTATAAAAATACTAAGTACCCTATCCAACTCTCTCTTGGTCAACATTTGTGACAAAGGTAATCAAAGGCTGCTGGTTTTTACTGTAGCTGAAAACAGTTTTTTAACATTAGAATTTGCTTAGGACTTTTAAGAAGTTTGCATACTTGTTATGTCATTCAGAGCCCCGAATTCCCAAAGAAAACAATTTTGAATTGGATTCTGTTGCCTACAGTACTCCATTTCAGTCATGTCACTTCTAAACAGAATTAGGTTTGTGATTTTTATAGCTCAGAAGCCACCATATTTCTGAAATCACAATATAACCATAAGCCAAAAAGTAATGAAAAAGAAGTCAGGAATGCAAAGGACATTTGATCAGGAGTTTGGAACATTTGTTCATTCAGATGTTGGCTGCCATATCTCCCACATACAAGATCTTTTTAAAAGCTGTAAGCCAGCATGCTAATAAAGTACTTCCACTCAATCCGTTTCTTGTGACTCCTACTATGAAATAATAACACCTACTAAGCTACACTGCACAGTCATAATTCACTAAGATACAAATGGTGATGTCTTGGTCCATAAGGAAATTAACCCAGAAAAGAGGAAAAGCATCCATTTGCTAAATTCTGCTGTTGTATATCTAAGAACGTACTCACCACCACATTCTTTAAACAGCTGACACTTTCTCACTGTAATCCCCAAATACTGGTATTTCAACCTTTAGTTTCCCATTCCTGCTTACTAAGACACAGATGGGTTCTTTCAATTCAACATTATCCAGTAAATAATGACACTGTCTGAATTTACTGAGAAATTGTAATTCAGATGAGATATTTACTGAGAAATTATAACTCAGATGAGATTTTAAGTAAAAGAAAAAGTATACTAAAATATGCAGGTGAGTGATTTGTATGACTGTCCTTAAATAAAAATTCTACCTGCAATATTCTAGGTCTCTTATTTCTGCTTTGGGGTGATTTTTTTTGTAGCTGGTCCTTTAGTCATTAGTCTATACTAATTTTTGAACTACACTTCAAACTACAAATACTAACTTATGGCTACAATACTAGAAGGGCCAAATAATCCTGTTTGTTACTTATTAAATTTCCATAGCGTATTTCTTGTGTAACCATGCCTACATTGACAAGACAGAAAAGTTTCTGCCAATTTATGCTCTCACAAGAAAAAAATCAACTTTTCCCTTCTCTGATCTCCATGGTGTCTTTCAGGTAGATCTAAATATTCCAAAACTAATTTTTGTTTTCCTATAGGTATCTCCTCCCCCCCTTTTTTTTTTTAAAGTTTAACACCCTTCCAAAAAACAAAACAACCCACCCTAATAAGTTAAACATCAAAGCCTAGCTTAAAGAGGCAGTACTGAAAATCCTAAATCGCAAAATCAAGCAAGAAAGCTATGAGCAACTAGCATTCAGTTTTCCCATGTTCATCTTCACTTTAGTGTATTAGTGTCCAGTCTTCAGTTATATTTCAGAAATACTATTTCCCTGTTTTTCACATTCAGTTATAAAATATGTGTTTGTATACGTATTTTCTGAATAAAAAGTTATGTTTCTTCTGGTTTTCATGATCAAAAGTAAACTTTTAACCACACCTCTATTTGAGCTGCCAGATGATATTAACATAAGGCTGACTAACTAAGTACCCAGGAAACAAGAACCAGGCTGATCATTAGTTGCAGTTTTGACACATGACTTTGTGGTGCTAAGTATGACTAAATATAGCCTAAGCAGTGACTTTTTCAGTGTCATTTCCTTCTTAACAATATATCCAGCTGTGCAAAATACATACATCATATTACTAACAAAGCTGAAAAGTGATGGAATCATTAATATAATATTAATTCAATGCAGACGGAAACAAGTATATTGTTAATTACAGCATACAACATACGCCAAGATGCATTCCTCTTCCAGGTATTTTCATTTCTACAGCAAACTAGCCATAAAACCACAATGAGTCATCCAGAATAAGTCTGCTTACAACTCTAAACAACTGGGAAGCAAATGCAGAAAAAAATGACTGAACTAAGATAACAGAGTTGGAGTCAGAATTAACATGATCTTATTCAGTATCTTTTTCCAACATACTTCAGATTTTAGAATGCATGTCAAATACTTTCTCTGCTAAAAGTCACACAGAATGTACTGTCAGCCCCCAGTAAGCATGAACAGATTATCATTTAATGTGCTGGTCCAAGTACCTCTTCCCAAAATGTTCCCTGATGGAGACACTAAGGTAGCAACACTGGAATACGATATTGGCATATTTTCAGATAACTCTTTTGCAAAACTGCATAGGTTAATGGAATAAAAATATTTGAGCAAGAGAAACCTGGAATAAAGTAAGTGTGCTGAGCTCAGCATCAAGTAGAAAATGTTTTTCAGGAAAAGCAGTGAACGGAGGAGATCATGTAAATGTCCATTCCTATTGAAAGAGTTCTTTCTTTTCCCAAGTTCTTGGGATTCTGAAGGTGTGTTTTGACAACTCCATCAAAATTGAGCAAGCCATAACATCTTTTTGGCAATATTACAGGCAGAACCCAACTTTAGAACTAAGAAATGGTACTATCATACTTTGCCATTATGACAACATAAAGATGGGTATCACACTAGGGAAGACATCTAGTTTATTGCTGGAATCAGAATGACTTTACCCCTAGAAAAGAATGCCAGGAGCCAGAGTTAAAGATTCCATAAAAATCAATGGAACTCCAAGAGATATAACTAGGAAATCAAATTAGAAAATGGCTTTGAACACATAAGTGATGACAGAAAGAAATGCTGGATTTTGACAGCACTGCCAGAAAGAAAACTGTTGGGAGGAAAAAGAGACTGTAAGAACTGCATTGAGTTCTGATGCTCCATTAGGTTCCTTATGTATTTAACAGGCTTTTTCCACCAAAGATAAACCAGATTGTTTAGAATTCTGTGTTTAAAAACATTTTGTGCAGCACCCATTCACAAATTGTGCCTTTTAAATGAAAGATAACGATAGCTGTTAATTGGTGAGAACCTAAAGTTAGAAATCAGTTGTGCAAGACAAAACAATATCTGCAAGTCAACCCCTTCCTAGCCCTATGCTGATATCACTCAGCTGTGTTCTATCCATTTTTCTCCTCTAAGAATTTTCTTTGAAGAAAATCTAACAGCTTACAAAAAACAAAGACTTATCCATAAATGTGGTTAACTGATAACATATTCTGTGCATATGCACACTGTTTCATTTGCTATGAAACAGAGAAGTTGGGGTTGATAGGCTGTTTCTTTTAGCATCAGGGTTTGTTTTATAAACCAAAGTGAAGTACTGAATAAAACTTGTGTTTGTGTGCACACACCTGCGTATTTAAAACATAAGACTTTGTCTTAGCAGCTCTGTCCAGCTGCAGAGAAATGAAGAATTGCAAGGGATTTTTGACACGATGTCTACCGATTAGACATTGAAGAATATACCAGTGACTTCACTAACTTCACTAACTTCTCAGAGGTACTTCTTTATAGTGAACAGTTGGCAGGAGAGTCTGAGAGAACTATTTTAGACACTTCCAAAGTCAACCATTTCCTGGGCTACACTAGGCCCTCTCCTACCAAAGGTTTACATATACCACTTGGACTGCAAGCCAGGACACATAGTGAGTTCTAGAGTATATCTAAACTTTACAGTGCCAATGTAATCTTCCAGTATTTGCTGACTCGGTGGATATCATGCTCCGCACGAAACACTTGATGACCTCAGGTGGTAAAATAAGCAGCTATCAAACAGTGCAACGGTCATACAAAAATATCACAAGTTTCAAAATCCCACTATGGAGCCATTTATGTATCCCTCAGAGCTATTTTCGTCAACACGAAACAGACATAAATCTGAGTTTTTATTGAATTCTCATTTGCTAAAATATTTTTGTAATTATGACAGCTAGAGGCCTTTTTTTTCCCCATAATTGAAGTGGAAATGTAGATTGTACCACACAATGATATTGTCATTAAAGATAGGTGATAGTTTCCATTATGGTGAGGAGACTCTAGATGTAAGCAATATGTTTATTTAAGGCCTGCCAGAAATCATTTCTTTATTAGTGGCTGTAATGTATCAGCTGACTTCCTAGAAAGTCAGATACAACCAGCTTCTAAAGACATAGGTCTGATCTTAGCTTTAACAACTTGATTATATTCAGCTTTATTTAGCTCCTAATATTCCAAAAAATGTGCTTGTTGTAGGTTATTTGCCTATATGCCTACATTTGTCCATATAATTGCCTAAAAGAATATCAAATGTTGTGTTAATTTCAACAAGCAAAAAAATATCATTGTCACAGAAAGTATTACAAAAGCATAAAATGCTTTTTAACATCTACTATTTCTCTTAAGAACTTACATTGTAAATGAAAACTAATTTGCTCTCTGCTGAAAAATTATGAACAGAATTAGTATCACCTGGTGACTTTTACAGATAGATATGGATTTGTTATTCTCACATGCTAAGGAAGCAATAAATATTCAAAAAATTGATTCCATTATTACTAATGGCTCTATTTATTTATAATTCAAATTTGGAAGAGCAATTCAGCAAAGCTTCCCATCATGTCTTCTGTAAGTTAATTTACAGCTAGCATTCCTGGAGACTGACATTAGCCAGAACATTTTTATTGGGAATATAACAGGAAATCAAGATTAACAAGATATAACATAGGAATCCTCTTAACAGGAGCTCTGTGACAGAAACCACAGTAAACTACCATTATTTCACAATCCGCTGAATGCATTCTGACACGTTCGTAATTTTCCATTCCCAGTAAAATGAAAGGGGAAAAAAGGTTAGGGACCAAGTGTTCAGACTTAAATTCTATTACCCTCCTCCAAAGTTTGTGATTCATTTCTGATGGGCAAAATAGAACCAGCTAGACATTTTGCTTTACTACACTTACCAAAAAGTAAGCTATGTTTTGAGTATCCCATGAGTTGTTTAATTCCTCTAGTTTAAAAGGCAGGTCTGACTTCTTTGCCTACAAAGTTTTGATGTTTGACAATAGGGGGAGAAAAATATAAATTACCTTAAAGTGTTAATTTAAATATTAATAATTAGGTCAAATGCCTAGATTACAACCCTAGGCAGACAGACACCTAGAATGGAATGACCCGCATTGCCTGCTTTGATAAATCACACAATTCCTGAAGATACCTAAACACCATCAGTGTCTTTACTTCTCCATTTTGAAAGATGGTGATTTCTCACCTCCTGAAACAGAATTTCTCACTGAGAAAGTGTGCTGGGTTTAGAGATAAGCAGAATCTCACCACCACAATTTCCAGAAACAGTAGGGAGGACAGGAAGGCAGAACACATAAACACTCGGTTGATACTGTCAGCTAACATGGAATACAGATAAATGTTTAATAACAGTTAACAGTGATAGTGGTTATTTTTTGCCTAAATTCTACAGTGATCAGCATCCAAAATTTGCATCTGTGCATATAGGTCCTCCTCAGCCACATCTGGTTTGAATCTACACTGCTGTGGATTCATAGCAAGACATCCCTGTCTTGGTATGCAACACATCTACTGAGAATAAACACCTTTTAATTTCAACAAGAAAACGAATCATTGTGCAGCTAACAATCTGAGATTCATGAATAAAAACGAGAGAATAAACAAGAAATAGTCTACCTCAGTAACCTGATGGGGATGTTCTGAAAAAGAAGAATCTCAAATTTTTGTTTCTTCTCCCAGGGACTGTAGTTACCATTTAAGATTCACTATATAACATGAAAAGCAGAACGGGTAGCTACAGCTGGATGTTCACTAGAGGAATCTTCTTGTATATTTGTTCCATCTGGCTACATGAATCTACAACTTCAGTAAGAAGGATAGAGAGAATGTTTTCCTGTAGGTGGCCAGCCAAGTAATTAGGAGTTTAGATTCAAACCCCTGAATGTTATGGGCTCTCTAGAAGTCTGGTTTCTAACTTGTGAGCAAATGCTTCAACAACTAAGGTGGCTGTGTATGTGGAAGTTGCTTCTACCCAAGAAATACCTATTCTCACAAGTGCTCAGAAGTCTCCATACTGATGAACCAGGGTCAATTGTGTAAAGCCTCTTACAAGGCTTCTGTTCAGATGCGTCGCTGTTCCTAGCATTTTATATTACTAAGCTTTGCTACAATAGCAGTTAGTGTCAAGTTGCCCTGCAATGGTTGCAGTTATGCTAGGTAAAGTTCTGATATGCAAAGAAACATCTAATACTGAGTTAGAACCATCTGACAAATAAAGTAACATACTGCCATATTTCCCTTTTGCTCATTGCTGCAATTAAAGTTTTTTTTTAAAAATGTACATAAAAATGCATTTATACTGATTCATAACATGGTACCTGCTATTCTGAGTACTGTTAATGTAAGTTAAAATAACTGTTCAAAAAAATAAAATAGAAGCTGGCAGTCTGTTCTTCCTCTGGAACAAACACACTAAAGCTTGATCTCTTTTTCACAGTTTCAAAATATATCACTCATTCTTTCTCCACTCCCTTAAAAACTATCATCTTCATTGAGTGACACACTTTTTAGTCACTCGTGCAGAAGTGTGAGCATTATTTATATGTCCTAATCCACCCCTCCCATCCCCCCTTATTCTAGCT
The DNA here is from genome assembly GCA_026212715.1 of Elanus axillaris. Lineage (NCBI taxonomy): Eukaryota > Metazoa > Chordata > Aves > Accipitriformes > Accipitridae > Elanus > Elanus axillaris. The sequence goes on along the minus strand of JANZLQ010000056.1, from coordinate 3,489,692 downwards.
CACAGAAGAGCAGGTATTTGTGTCCTGGAGAAGAAAAACTGCACAGGACATGTTCCGCTAACAGCTTCTTTTCTATTGTAGCCTTCAGCTGAGAAACTTTACCCTCAGCAACCTCAACAATACGGTATGAGGGTGAGCAAGTTTTTCAAGTGGGCAGATTCCAAGATGAACAGCTAGGACAGATAATTTTTATCATAAAAATATATCTGTGGGGGTGCACTTACCTGCACGACTAAATGTGTTTAAAACAGGTAGGAAGCATCTGTGTCCCACTTGGGTTTTTTTAAACAGAACTGTTCACTGCTGATTGCCAAATAACCAGTATATCATTCAAGGACCTCCTAATATTCTTCTAAATTTCTATTTTCTAAATCTCAAAAATCCTCAAAAATGCAATCTCTTGGGAGAACTTTTGCCCAAATTCTGCATTTCTGTGTGAAGTTCTACACACTTCATCTCAAATTCAAATTGTGTGCTTAGCAACATCCACCAATGCACTCCACCATCCCACCAATCCACTCCACCATCTTTCAGCATTGCGGTAACCAAAGTGCATTTGATTTCTCATCTGTGAAACAGGAGTTGCAACTCGTCATATACTAGTGCTTATTAAATGTTTTGCTATCTTTACTATTAAACTCTCATTTGAAATCTTTAGAAATTAGCAGATAATATACTACCACAGGCTGTGGTTTTCCTAACAAGATTTTTTACGTGAACTACCATTATACTTAATCCTACTTATTTACTCAGGATTCGGGCAAGGGTGTGAGTATGGCTGGGTGAGTGGGGGAAAATATGAAATCTAAAACTTTCCTATCAAGATTTTAAGACCAATTACTGACAAAAGATTTCTCAAAAATTGAGTGCTTAACTTCAGACTTTCAAAAGACATTTGAGCAATCTACTCCTATCATTAGTAGCACTGTTTAAAAAAAAAAAAAAACCCACCAAAAATAAAACAAAAACAAAATAAAACTGAAAAAACCCAAATCCCACACTCTTTTGGCCCTCAAGATGTAAGGTACCCCACAGTCCCTAGTAACCTCTGACAATCTTTGCCCAGTCTCACAGCCTGAAGTCACTGCATTTTTTTCTTTTTTTCAATGGTTAGCAGTAATGGTTTTGTAATTTCTAAATTATAATAAGTTCTCCCCGTCACAAATATTGGTGAGTTCTGCTTCAAAACCATCCCCATGATTTTGCATTCTCTCTTTTGGGTATTCCTTTAAAGTTTACAAGAGAACAGCTTACCCATAGCTCCCAAGTTGATGTAAAACAGAAAGTCCACAAAGTAAAAGTCAAATGCCACCCTTACTTATATTTGTGCAAATTCAGAAAAGATCCTATTTATTTAAACTGGCAAAGAACAGAGTTACTTTGGACTCAGACTTGTGCAACTGACAACAAAATTAAGACAATTATATCCAGTTTCTTCTATATATAATAAGAAATTCTCAAATATTTTGCAAAAATGTCCTGACCAGCTACGACTAGCAGAAATACATGCGCACACTTGTCTGGCATCCTTTAAGATTTCAGCAGCTCTAGCAAAACACTTCTTTTTTTAAATCATAACGTCCACTTCCTTTATTTGGCAGAAAGAACTAACACCTTAAGACTATGTGAAAGTTCACAATAGTATTATATCATTAGCAAACACTTAAGTATTATATTCTTTTCCTAAATACACCAACTCATAGTTTAGAGACATGCTGGCTGTGTCAGAACTGACTTCTGGGTTGTCCAACTCAATCAGGGAAAAGAAACATCTGCATACCTCTAACAGCAGAAAGGGATCTTCCTGAAACTTCTCCCAGCTGTTATCTCTCACATGCCAAAATGATTACTCTTGCAAAACGTGCTATAAGATGTATTTTAAGTATTCCAGTCTCTTTAGAGAACTGGTTAATTTCTGTATTTAATAACTTATTTTTATGTTAAAGAGGGCATTTTAAGCAGAGGGTTTTTTTTTACTGTAATCCACTCCAGCTTTTAAATTTTTTAAACCAAATAAAACAGAATCCAGTGGACTATTCATATAAAGTATCTAATACATCAGCAATATATGTGTATATATATATGTATTTTGAAGAACCTAGCATAACAAAAATAATTAGGAAATGCACTTGTGATAAAACTGAGTAAGATCTCCACATAAAATACATTCTGTAAAGAAATCATAACAGGTGAAATCACATCTTGTATCACAATGTACAGCACATCTACTTTTGAATCAGTTAAGCTTTTGTATACATTCTAGCTCAGACAAACTATCTATGAAAAGTTCTTAGAGCTTAAAATACTGAAATTAAAGGCAACCTCAAATGCTTTAGTTTTCTACTATTTAAAGATATTTCACTGTTACAAGCTAACAACTACATATATACCAAACCTGTGGAAGTTCCAAGTCGATTTAAGTGGACATTCAATAAAACAAACAAACCAACCCCCAAAAAACCAAACCAACCAAACAAACAAAAAAAAAACACCCCAAAACAAAACAAAAAGAACAAAAAAAACCTCACCAAAACCAAAATGTAAGAATTTATCTTCTGTAAAATTATAAATAAAAATAAATTGGACCTACTCCATTAAAAACTCACTTTGTAAAGTTCCGGTGTTTCTCTTGGATCACTAGATTCATGTTTGCATGAAACACTTCTGGTCTCCAGATTGAGAGAACCCTGTAGTTTGGAAATACAGACAGAACTACAGGTGTTCTCCAATTACTAGCTTGTAATAAAGAAATCTACACTTTCAGTCACTTTTGAGTAGGCACTTGTGTCCTGACTCAGAGCTATCAACACCTGGTATAGCACAGGAAGGAAGAAGCTGCATATTCCCTGTATGCATGCAGACAGAATATAGTGGAAAGTAGCTTGGAAGGAACACTGGAGGTAACAAGTCAAAGTGACTTCAGAGCAGCAGAGCGTGCAAAACTTGAGACGGGCGTTCCACAGCCAAACCTGGACTTTTACTCCAAAAGCTAACTTGACTCAATGTATCAAATTGACAGCTTAGACTTATTTTTTATATTAGAAGATAAATACAGAAAAGTGTCTAATGAGTACCAGTGAGCATTTTCCTAACAACCTGGGTTTCTTACTACCACAAATATTTTTTATAGTGCCAAATGTCCCAGAAATATATGCTTGCTTTCTTTTCTATTATTATTTAAAGGACTTAAAGTACTCTATCAGGGCAGTGTGACGGTCTGACAATTATAGTCAATGTCTCAAACATTCGTTAAAGAACTTTGGTGGAGAAAACGGCCTCTGTAAAAATGCTGGAGTTTTGTGAACAGGACAATGTGGCTGGAGGAGGGGGCCCCACGTAAGGTGGGACCCACACTTCTCCAAAGCCACAGCTCCTTATCTTGAGTCACCAGGAGAAGGAGCACAGAGTATGCGCCCAAGGAGGTGGCCCCACTGAGGATGGGAATGTGCTTCCATCTTAAGCTGTCACGCCAGCAGGGAAAGAGAGGCAACTCCGCAATGAACCCCCCCAAAAAAGGTCACCGACTGATTCCAGTGAACCCCAGGAACATGAACTGCGCATGTCAAGACCACCGACTAACACACTATAAAAAAGGGAAGAACAAGTTCTCAGCGCGCGCCCTCCGGAACTGGATCTCTACGCTGGATGGACCAATGCTCGACCCAGGACTGGTGAAACTCTTTTCTTCACTTTCTTTCTTTCTTCCTTTCTTTCTTTCTCTCCCCCCCCTCTTTTTCTTCTCTCTTTTCCACAGTCCATACACCTCACCCTTTTAAACATCAACCTTTGACCAAGTCTGAGACTAAGAGTG
>JANZLQ010000056.1:3463575-3474368 GCA_026212715.1 Elanus axillaris | reverse complement strand
CAGCTACCAATGCAGAACACAGCACTAGGAGGGCTGCTATGGGGAGAATTAATTCCATCTCAGCCAGACCCAATACAAATATCCATGCCTTAAAATTATGCATGTTTAAGCATTACGCTCAGTCAGGGTCACAGTGATTAAGTGTTTCTAAGAATTGAAGTTCATGCTACAACTATATATGCACTTTAAGACTAATAATTTTTTATTTTATTTTTCCTGAAAATGGCTTACCTTAAAAAAACAAGTATGTATGTAGTCTGAACATCTGATGGCCTTAAGAAAAGGATTCAAAATGAACAAAAGCAGCTTAATCAGGAAAGCTTTTAAAAAAGAAAAAAGTTATTTTGCCTCAAACACTTTTATTGCTTCTTTCTGTACTTCTATATTCTTCAATTTAATTATTCTCTCCTCATTCTTAAAAAGGAGTTGCTACGTGAGTTTTGAGACATACACATTTAAGTACAGTAAAAGAGAAAAAAAGCTCACTGTAAAAAAAAAAAACATATCTGACCATGTAGTTATGCAGCAGAAGTTTTCAGGTTTTGATAGATACAGAAATATGATCCTATTACTTTTCTTTCTTGTATAGACCATTTGTTATATCATTTTATTGATCTCTCCTCTGCAACGTTTTCTGCAGATGCTTACATATATCACTGATATCACTTGAATTATCCAACAGAAATTTATATTGCTAAAGAATATACTGATACATGGTAATTAGGATGAGTCTGACTCCAAGAACCCCAGGTGTCATAAAGCAAGGAAGATGGTTTCCTCACAAGTATTTTCAGACCAAGGGTGACCTGAAAAAATGGATAAAGCAAATCCAGCCCTTGTTTCGTGTACATATTTCAGCTCTTGTATGGCCTATGCATTAAAAGCCTATATATTAAAACTAAAGCTGATTTATGTCAGAGAATCCACTGCAATTGAAGCAGTTTTCTGAATTTAAAATTATCTTTCTATTTTATCCAAGTATAACTTCACTGCTACAGCACAGGTTGTACAGCAGGGATATTAATTGTGTGACTTACAACTACCTATTTAGAGAAAAGTCTAATAGGCAACTGTTCAATGTGAGGTACTGCTTCATATATAATACCTGTAAGTATTAAGAAACAGTACTTCTAACAGTTACCAAAGCACGAAAGATATAAGATTTCCTGATCTTTATTCAACGCCAAACTAAATTCTGCCCATACAAAATTCCACTCAAACTTTATTCAACTTACCATAATGCAAAAAATACATTTTATTGCTGGCCTCCCTATTCCTACATAGGGGTTGGTTTGGTTTTATCAAAGAAGAGCTACTTACTCCGTTTTGCAGATGGACATGAAATCATATTTTCACAATTTCAGAAACAAAAGTCTTTCAGGCTGCACATGCTCCTACAATAAACCTACAGTATTAGATTTAGATTTTTTCCTTGCTGCCATTAGCTATCAGAATATTTTTAATTTTAATGAGTTCTTAATGGGTTTTCTATTCCATTTCTTATATCTGCATCTCAAGTACATACATCTGCTTCTAATCTGAACTGAAAGCTCTTCACCTCTTTTAGGCTAGGTCTTTCCTATTTGGTAGCTATGGTATTTTCAGATTCCATTTCAACAAGCCAACTGAATTGAGCCAACAGTCCCATATCACAGCACTCCTCTTGCCTCAAGTTCACTTCTGCAGCAGACTTGAGCTCACCAAATATCTCCTCTTTATGTCTTTGTACCTCTGCAATAGCAGAGGGTTTGACTCATGCACCAAATCTTCACAGTGACTCCGTAGTTGTCACCCGATATCTCTGTCTCAACCTCTTTCCAGCGCAGGTGAAAGAAAGTTAGCACCAACAGTGTACAGAATTTTTTTTTCCACTATATGTTGCTCCAGGACCTTCAGCTAATATCAGTAAGATTGCCATTACCCTGTAGAGCCTTAAATCGCTGGTCATATGGAGAAGCGTTACAGCAATAACAGGATGAGACACCATCAAAGCTTCTATTATATGGGAGACAGACCACTCCTGAACACTGCCATTTCCCCAAATACATGAGGGTCACAGGCAGCATACACAAAATAACTAAGATATTCCAACCACATCTAAGGAGAGTGCTACCCCAAAACACAAACCATAACTGAGGAAGTGTAAGTTGTACCATGAAAATGCATGATGCTTGTGCACTGGGAAATTCTTCAACCTGAAATCTGAGCCAGTCTGGAATCCTCATCCGGGATACAGACATGCTCTTCAGCAGCATGTGGATAGCACCTGCCTATCAAATCCTGCTTTTCATCTCTGCTGACCTGCATGGACATCTGATCTACCATAAGCCATGTGAGCTCTCTGTTTTATAAATATGGAGCATTAGTCTAGCTGTTAACTGCAGGATAGTTCAACTCAAGGGAGTAAAGTAGCTACCACACTGCCCAACACTGTATTTACTATCACAGCATCTTACACGTCTCAGAACACATGTGAGGGAAAGAAGCCTGGACAGACCATGTGCTCCCGAGTACATTTTTTACTAATTGCCCCAGATGTATTCAATAAGTTGCTTAATCTGTAGGACAATATGCACATACCTCATGTGACGCCACGTAGCTAAGGACATGCAGTAGAAATGGGAGCAGAACTAGTTCCAGGAGGGCAAGGACTGTCTGTCTAGTGAGTTTTTTGGCTCTATGCTTGCTTCTCAACAGGATCCACCTCTCCTCACCAGCTGAGATACCTCTTATGCTTCCCATGAAGCCACATTTGAGGATTCATTTCCAACACTCCAAGAAGCACAGAGCAGGAAGCCTTCTTGAGTGAATCAAGGTTGAAAGAAAAAAACAACCAGATTTATTACCTGGACTTAAGAAATAAGAAAAAAGAAAGTCTAAATTATTTTTTACAGGCTAGCATAGAAAGGTGACTACTGCCAGATTTGATTTCTTTCCCCAGATTCAGTCTCCCATTAGAAATATAATTAGTTTAGACAAATCCACCAGAAATAGTTCAGTGCATAAAGCACCTCCAACAGATAAAGGCAGTGGCACTTCACATCCAGTACTTCTTGGAATCACGTAATCTTAAAGATCTGTTAGAAAGTCAAAGAATCAATATGAGAAAAAAATCTTAAAATAATGAACCACCACAGAGATAATATTAGCATTACTCTTCTGTTAGTGAAGGACCTAAACACCTCTGGGTGAAATTGAGCCTTGCTACAAAACTCCTTTCCTACTTGTCTGGCACCTAGCATCCTTGAGTGGGGTGCTGGAGTGATGGATGAAAGGATGCTATTTTGTTGTTCTGTGCCATCCTCTGGGCAGGCTGACGTCAGCTTCCTCCGCTGCTCCAGACTCCTGGGCCATGCCACCCGAGGCCTGTATTCATAGGGCTGGCAAAGCACAATTAGAATCAAGAGCTGCTTCAGAAACCTTGGCACAAAGCTCCCTGCACTCAATGTTCATCCTGCTCCCCTTCTTTGCCTCATGCTTCTAGTACCATTGATGAGGCTGAGCTAAGAGCCACCACGTTTCAACCCTCTCTCTTGTTTCATGATCTCATTCAGTAAGATTTTTTGTGGAGGCTGTCTATTTGGTACTAGGAGCATCACCAACAGCAGGTTTGAATAGCACAGTATTGAAATCATTTGCCAAGAAATGCTCACTAAAGTTTATATTCAGAAATACTGAGAAAATACTGAAAAATATTTTGAAAAGGAAGGAATTACTATCCAAGCACAAACACCATAGGCTTCTAAAACCCATTAAAATTTGAAACAGTTTCTTTAAAACTGCATCGCATATTTCTCATTTAAAAAAACCAAAACCACCATCTTTTCACTACAAACACTTATAAAAAGTTTTGGCCATGCTCCTTCTATTATGCTGTCAAGATTCAACTTGTAAGTAGGGCCTTAATACAAGTTTCTCGGACTACAGCTCCTGTACCCTAGCAGTTGAGAGAAGAGTTGAAAACCGCTAACACTTGAGGTAGAAGGCCTTCTATGGGACTTCACATGTCTATTCCGAAGGGTCACTGTTCAATTTCCTCAGGTGCCTCTTCACTAATGCACAGGCCCTTGGCAACAAGGGCAAAGCTTATTCTCTGACCTCTGCATACAATGCCACAGTCTGGAGAAGAGGACAGCTAACCATGGCAGTACAGTAACAGATGTATACAGAGAGATCAGATCACATCTATGGGCCTGGTGGGAATTTACCCAAGTGTGTTGAAAGACATGGCCAATATGACTGACACTAGGGTTTGTATCTATGAAAAATGCTGGACCATATCAAGGAGATCTCTGGGAACTGGAAAAAAGCTAGCATCTTAAAAAGTAAAATGTAGGAAGGTAGATGTAGGGAACTACAGGCTAGCCAGCCTCACCTCAGTCCCTGTAAAGATCAATGGAAAATGTTCTCTTTGAGTCCTTTTCCAGGCACACGACAGACAAGAATAAATACTCAGTGCAGACCCACCAAGGATTTACAGTGCTTGACCAGCCAGACTGCCTTCTACAATGAAATGGTAGTTTTGTGCACAAGGGGACAATGGTGGGTGTAGCGTACCTTCACTTTACTAAGGCTTTTTACTAAGGCTTTTTTTCATAGTCGCCCAGTGCCTTCATTTGGCAGCTCAGGAAGTAAGGGCTGAACAGTTAGGTGGGCTGAAAATCAGTTACATTGGTGGTCAACAGCTTAACATCCACCTGATGTCCCACTAATGGCCAAAGCACCCCAGAGTCAGTTCTGGGGATCGCACTGTTTAGCATCTTCATTAACAATCTAGATGACAATACAGAGCATGTCATAAACAACTGAACTAGTAGGAGCAGACAACATAATAAATAGCAAAGGCTCAATCCAGAGAGACCTCAGCAACTTGAAGGTTTGCCCAGCAGAAAAATGAGCTCCAGTAAGAATTGGAAAGTTCTGAAGGAATAACTAGGAAGGAATGTGGGGTACAGGCTGCAAAACAACTGACTGTTGAAAATGGCCTGGGAGTTACAGTAGACAGGAGGAGAATTTGAAAGAGTGGAATTTATTTAGTCTGGGAATTGGGAGGCTAATGGATGGTTGCCTGCAACCAGTTGAAGGGCAATTACCCACTCTTGTCAGCAGTTCCAAATCATTTAAACGAGGTGCAAAGGTCACACATTGCAGGTTGGGAAGTTCAGGCTGGATATGAGGGAAAATTTCTTTACTAGGAGTGTAATACAGCAGTGGAACAAGCTGTTCATGGAGATCATGGCATCTTTGTTCTTGGCAGTTTTCAAGATTTGACTGGAAAAAACTGACAGCTAACCTGATAAATCCAGTGTTGCAACAGCCCCAACTTTGAGTGGGGCACTAGATTATAGATCCCTCAAGGGTACCTTCCAGCTAAAATGTCCTGAATCAATGACTATTTACAGTATGTCAACATTCTTAACTCCAAATAATTTTAAGTAAAGGAACAATTGATTTCTACCATCCATTTGCAATTTATTATTATTTTCTTTATTCATCTGTGTTTCCTGCTTGGATAGTTGAACTGGCATATGTGTATACAGTAGTTTCTAATACTGGGATGCAAGAAAAAAAATAGAAGTAACTGATGACTGAGGACAAATACAGTAAGTAGATAGGTGAGAAGCCTGGAGCTCATCAAACAAAAAGAGGGGTTTAGAATAAGACAAGTAAACAAAGAAGTCACAAAGTAGTTTCAGGAAACCAAGATATCGGAATGTAGACATTAGGAGACAAATGGGTAGAATGGGACTGATAACTGGGCAGGAGAAAAGAAAAAAACAGGAGGCCAGAGTAGGATGGAACTGCCACATGAAGGAAAATAAGGAGGAAGTCACCATTAGTGACTGATCAAAGACTAGGCTCACAAACTGAACAAATTGGAGAGAATGAAATAATAGAAAGTGTTTAATTTCATTATAGGCAGTGAACTGTAAAGGGTCTTATGAATAAACAATGTATGAACATTTATTAAAGACCTTGCAATTAATGATTATAGAGCATGCGTGAAAGAAACCAAAACTAGGCAGTTTTAATTTTGGAATTTCCAAACATTCAAGAGCAAGACCATATGATATCTTAAGTTCTTTCATTATGATTTTTGCAGCCTACATGATATAAAATTCATAGGTTGAAACTGGGAAATAGATGCATTTACTGATTGGCTCATATACTAAATCCAAAATTGAAGATACTATTTGAAACAAGAATAAGAAATACACTAAAACCAGTTTCCTGGTTTTGAAACTGGGTAAACTGAGTTTTCTAAAGTGATTCAAATTATGTATAAGGGAAACAACATGCTGATCAAGAAAATACTGTTTAGTTGCTTTTAGCATACTCCAGAACATATTTAGAAACAAAGTCAAAAGAGAATTTTGTTGTTGTACTGCATCAGATAATGACACTTTTGCCTTGCAGCAGAAAAAGCAGGGTGACACTTTTAAGGGAGGCAAACTGGATCTTTGATCTGAGACAATTCATTAGAAGAACCCTCCTGAACAGTATTTGATACAGAAAAATATCATCTTCAGCAGTTTATTCAGCTTACTGTATCACTTAAATATTCTGTAGTAATGCTATATGACTTAGCAAACAGTCTTTTATCAAACTAATAGCAAGTCAGCAATAACCAGAAGGGGAAAAAAAACAAACAAACTAACCCTAAACCCTAGATATAAGGGAACCCCACAAATATAGGGTCAGTTTGACTGACATGGAGAACTATAGAAAGAAAATTCAGAGGCAAGACAGAATTTGCCATTTCTAAGTCTCTTTCATGTCAAACAATTTTCACAGCGGGACACAGCAAGTGATAATATCCTTCAGTAGAAGGAAGCACCTTCCCACAGCACTAAAAACATGGCTGATGTACATTGCCATTGTACTTTATAATATGCATGCTTTTCAGAAAAGATCAGTCATAGCTTCATTTCTTCATTTAAGACTGAGAAAAGCTCATTCTTTCCTTACAACATCCTGAAGACATCCATCATCCTTTAGAAGTGTTAGTCTCATAATTCCTAATGCTGGGCTCTTGTTGAGTGAAGAATAAACCAAAACAATTTGAGATAAATCACCAGTAAGAATCGGGACGGTCACTGGAGGTATCAATTTTGATGGTATTTGAAGCCCTGCAGGTTAAAAAACAAGGGTGGATGATAGACTGGCTCAGCAGCCTACTTGGATCAAACGTGATGAACAAAAATGTGAAGAAGAAAAATGCCCTTCTGCTTCAAATGTTCCACTATTCCACAAATGACAGGAGCTCATGTAACTTGCCTGCCTTCCCTCCCCCCACCACCTTTTTTTTTCCTATAATGCAGCTATGAAAATTGTTGTATTATGTTTAGGACAGAACCCCTGAAAGACACAAAGGACACAAAGGGCACGGAGACAGAAACAGTCTAGCTTTTAAGGGACTACTTAGTGTTTAAGAAAGGTATTTGCAGAGGCCTTGGCCCTTACTCAATTTCTAGAGAACATTTTTTCAAACCTTATCTGAGGACAGCAAGAGGAAAGAAAAGTGGTACTCATCAGCTTTTTTTCAAGAAGCTGACAGTTTTTGTATTTTGAGCATGTCAAGGAGAAAAACCTGGAATCGGTTACAAACCAGATACTATACTTTTGCTGCCATTGCTTTTGTTTGTTTGTTTTTCAGTCTCCAGAACATTCATTACAAAGATAATCATGAGGTCTGCCATATGCTAGTCACATGGACAGGATTTTGGTATGTTTCTCCCAACAGGTAGCCTCTTATGCCAAGTCTCAGAACAATGTTCTGGTCTACCTCTCATTGTCATGGAGACAGAGAACACCCTAGTGTGAAAACAGCCCAAAATGGAAAAAATTAAGGAATACAAAAGATTATGAGAGAGATATTGCAGCACAATTATCATTACAAAGCAAATATGAACAGATGTGGCAGGAGAAAACAGGATGGAAGGAAAACCACAGGTCTACTAAGGACAATATATTTGCAACATAATAGAAGGAAACAGTTCAAATTATTGGTCTCAGTTTAAGAAAAGTACTGCACAGATTTTAAGTAGTAAAACAAAGCTATGCTGAAAGAATCAAGACCTATTTTTATATGATCTGTATGATTATTTTTTTGTGAAAAATATCCCTTTCAAACAAGCTGAGGACTTCTTAAAAAAATAAAAAAAACCCAAGAAATACCTGAACTTAGAATCTGGGAAGACATAAGCTGCACTTCAGAATCTGTAATTAAAACAGTGATAGATATATTCATTCAATGTTCTTTGTGAATATTAACACTGGATGGCTATTTTTATATATGTTTGTTATAGTGAAGCCTATGTAGCTTGTACCAGATGGAACAACTGAAAAATACTGCAAATTAGGTAGATCCACAGACAGTAAAGACAGTAAAAGCAGAAAAATACATATTGTTAAAATAATATGAAACAAATCTACATGAATATATCTATTTGTTCAGAAATTCAATTATTATACAACTACACCTTGGTAGATGTTATTTTTGTTAAAGTTATTCATAATGTAAGCAAAGCACTCTTTGATTCAAGATGGGATTCAAGATTTCTCAAGAGTTATGTCCTAAATTTATCAATAAAAAGCATCAAGTTCAATGCATTTTTATGCCCTCTTGCTCCTAGTGGCACTATTGCAATTATAGAACTTAGATACACTCAGTAATACAGAAGCTTAAAAATATCATATAAATCTGCAAACCTCATGAATATATAATGCTAAGTTAAACAAAAATAAAAAAACGTAGAAAAAACAGGCACTACAATTGCCTATGGAAAACAGTATGGACATCCTTAACATACACTGTATTTTTATTGCCATTGTATTTCATCATTTTTATAAAATCAAACAATTAATAATACACAAAGAAATGCTGTATGCTCCGACACATGCCATAAACACATTTTACTGATGCTGTTGGGCAAGAATAGGTTTGTAAGATGTATAAGGGAACATCATTAAATGCTCATGGAAGTTCCTAGATAAAAGCTTAAGGAGGTAGGTTTTTAATCAACTGAAAAGATACAGAGAAAAAGAAAAAGCAATCTGTGCAAGCATACTGTGAATTTCAGCAAGACAACTAAACTCATTTCAACAAGATCATCAAATACTTGACAATAAATTGTGGTCACTGATGTACCATAGCTGGATTTTAGTGGTGAACATACCTTTATAATACTTAAGTTACCTCATTCCAGTTATTGAGAAATGTTTTCTTAGGTAACCTACAGGCCCAAACTCTGATCCTACAGGCCCTTGCTTAAATGTCAAATACCTTCTCCCAAGTTTTTAGCAAAACTATTTTGTTGTCTAGCAAATAACTAAGAAATTAACCAATCAATCTAGTGGATAATGAGATAACTGATACACCTCATCATAATTTTTAACTTTTGCCACTATACTTGCTCAGGTCCCACTGCTTCCACTGTGGGTAAAAATTAAAAACAAGTAAGCATTGTTTGAAAATTTCTTATCTGCAGTGTTTTACACCTTTTCACAGAATCTACAAAGCAAAGGCTAGTGTTTCCCCCATCCTGTTTGGCACCTGTGAAATCTGAGGTGAAACTGTGTATCCCTGTCTGCAGACCACTGCATATTCTTAGATGCTAGGGCAGACATCACATCCTTGGTCAGGTGCCAAAATGAGTGAATTCCATTTCAATATCCCAGAAGTTGATATATGCATGAAAAAGGCAACTGAATAGTATGTGTTTCTCTAGACAAGTACATAAAGTAGATGGTAAGCTGTGTTCAAGTCCTACATGAAGTAAGGTCCCATACTTATGGACAAACTAAGTTATATTGTCATATTTATTGTTTCTTCTCCCTTTAGTAGAGCTTAGAAATCACAAGTCACAAAACTGACTGTATAACATGAAACCAATGCTGAGTCATGTATGTGCTGCTCTACAGACTTCCAGAACATAAACATTTCTTTCATTGTCTATAAACACTGCTTTTTTCTTAAATACAGAAGGGTATGAACACTGACAGGACTAACTAAGTAGTCATGATTCAAAATGCAGAAAGAAAGCCATTTTAATTAATGTCACTTGAGATATTATTGTTATATTTTCCCCCTAAGGGAAAAGCTCATTTACTTACAGTACAGCAGTCTGTAGCTCATGAATTTACGAAGCCTGCCACTAGGCTGTGAGGAATTCACCAATCTAGTACTAAGTGTGCAAAATACATTACATGTCCAGATGAATGACTTGAATAAGTTACTACATCTGCCTTTGGTCAGTCTTTCATAGAGGTACACATGCAAATTTTCCTCACCACTGGCCACAGACAAGATAACACAGCATTAGACTGAAAGCATTATTAGTTCACATAAATCATTAGATACTTTAAATAAGAAATACTACTAATATATGGAAGTATTCAAAACTTCACCACAAGACCAAGGAAAGATGTTAGGAATTACCTTTTATGCTGTCAGCATGCAAAGCATTTTTCAACATAAGCAGTAATTTAGCTACAAAATCTGTACCTAGGGAAAGATCCTGCGAGATTCCTTGGGATGTGCTGGGAAAGGCTAAAACCTGTACCTTCTGTGACTCCCTTCTACAGCCATTCTGTATCTTACTAAAATCTTTTGCTCCATCAGTTTGGCACTGAGACAGTCTGACAAGTTACAGTCAATGTCTCAAACATTCATTAAAGAACTTTGGTGGAGAAAACGGCCTCTGTAAAAACGCTGGAGTTGGAGTTTTGTGAGCAGGACAATGTGGCCAGAGGACAGGGCCCCACGGAGGGTGGGACCGCTCTTCTCCAAA
>JANZLQ010000056.1:3442638-3454878 GCA_026212715.1 Elanus axillaris | reverse complement strand
GGGGGGGAGGGGGAGAGGAACAACCCTGTGCAATTGCAGCCGGAGAGAGAAGTGAGAACATGCAAGAGAAACAACTTCACAGACACCAAGGTCAGTGATGAAGGAGGGGGAGGAGGTGCTCCAAGCACCGGAGCAGAGATTCCCCTGCAGCCTGTGGTGATGAAGACCATGGTGAGGCAGGCTGTTCCCCCGCAGCCCAGGGAGGTCCACGGTGGAGCAGATCTCCACCTGCAGCCCGTGAAGGACCCCACGCCAGAGCAGGTGGGTGCCCGAAGGAGGCTGTGACCTCATGGGAAGCCCACACTGGAGCAGGTTTTCTGGCAGGACTTGTGACCCTGCAAGGGACCCACACTGGAACAGTCTGTGCCTGAAGGACTGCAGCCCGTGGAAGGGACCCATGCCAGGGAATTTCATTAAGAACTGCAGCCCATGGGAAGGACTCACATTGGAGAAGTTTGTGGAGGACTCCTGTGGGAGGGACCCCATGCTGGAGCAGGGGAAGAGTGAGGCGTCCTCCCACTGAGGAGAAAGCAGCGGCAGAGAAAATGTGCGATGAACTGACTGCAACCCCCATTCTCTGTCCCCCTGCACCACTGGGAGGGGAGGAGGTGGAGAAACCTAGCCTTAAAGCTAAGCCCAGGAAGAAAGAAGGGGTTGGGGGAAGGTATTTTTAAAATTCGGTTTTAGTTCTCATTACCCTATTCTGATTTGCTTGGAAATAAATTAATTTTCCCCAAGTCAGGCCTGTTTTCCCCATGACAGTAAATGGTGAGTGATCTCTCCCTGTCCTTATCTTGACCTACAAGCCTTTCATTACATTTTCTCCTCCCCTGTCCAGCTGAGGAGGGGAATGACAGGGCAGCTTTGGTGGGCATCTGGCATCCAGCCAGGGTCAACCCACCTCATTAATTTTTCATAATCTTTCCTTATGTTTCCTTCCCATATTCTTTGCTTTCCTGCTTAAATTTTACATAAGAGCTGCAACCTTATGCTGATTATCTAAAACCAGATGCCTGGGAACTGTGGTATCCCCCAGACAGCTCATCAATGAAGAGCACTGCAGATCCAAAGATCCCAGCACTTACTGGGATCAGAAAGTTTTCTGAAATACCAGTTTATCTGGCATAATTTTCAGTCAGTTTAGCACAGCACTATAATCTAGCAAATTCTATTCCAATAAAATGCAATGATTTCTACTTTGTATTTTTAACACCACAGTAACTATTGTTGTCTAAATTACTGTCTATTAGTCTGACTTAATGCAAATCCTCATCCAAACCCCTTATTTAATATTTATAATTAATTCCATAGGTCATATATAGGAGCAGAAAACTACACACATATTCCATAAGAGACACAATGCTAGTTTAAGTGGAGTTGAAGAAAAGCAACATGTGACTATCTTGTTCTATTCCAATGAAGTCATCCACAGTGTAAACAGAAATGCAAGGTGGGAGCTAGAGTAGGGGAGGATCCACTGAGCCCCCTGGCCTAATCAATAAAACATCCCCTGGGTATTACTATACCAAAATCATTATAGAATAAATCTGTAAAAAATACTGGTCTAATCCTAGAGCCTTTAAGGTTTCTCCATACCTCAAAGATATCAGCAGGAATATTTTCACTGACTTCAGCAAGACATGGTAAATTTTTAAATGCCTAACTCCCATTCATTGATTCTACTAAAGGATTAGCTTATTCACATGAAAACGTAAAGCTAGGTTTATCACAAAGCTTGCTTCTTACCAGCAAACTGCCATTACCAATTTCTGCTAACATTTTAGAACTATTACAATAAAACACCAGAATCAACACAAATGGTTATTCAACAGTTAAAGAAATTATGTTGTCCTACTTTCACAACCTTACTGCACCTCTAATATCATCTTCCTCTCTGATCCACAAGAGCATTCTGTTATCTCAGTCCTTCAGGTCTTATGTCAGGTTATTATTGCCTTTAATCTCAAACCGACCAGATTCGGACCTTGCCAGGATGACTGACAAACGATAATCCCAGTTGCTGCAGGAAACCCTGCTGATGCTTCAAGTACGTGACACAGAGTCAGTGCTGAACTCAGAGGAGCAGTGTATTAGCAAGGACTGTGCTGCTAGAAGCATTTTTTTCTACTATAGGACTTAATACTGAAGACTTGACTATTTTACTTTGGCTAAATTCTTGGCAGCTATAATTACTACTGACATGACTCTTTACACACACACACAAAAAGGAAGATTAGCCTTTTGAGTGTTCAATTAGGAAATTACATTCTGCATTGCTGAGATTTCCCTATGCTTCAAAAACAGTGAGAGCCTTCAATTTGCCTTAAAATAGAATCATATTGCTGAGCACTAAAATCTGCTATATCCTGCCCCAGAATGAGATTAATTTCAGCGTTACCAAATGTTAATCGTTTGTATAGCATACAGTGCAATGTATTTTGGGACCTTTCCAAATAGAAAGCAATTTGTGAACTTCAGCTTCTTCCTACACTTTCCTTTGCTCTTTTAGTATCTGAATTAAGCTCTGATGCAGTGCTCTATACTGAGAATGAAAAAACACAACTGTCTACTCTTCATCACCAAACAGTGCTTTCTTTTGTGTTCTGAAATTTTCCGTAGTACTTTATTGAAGCTTATCTTTGTTAAAAGCCTAAACTGAGCTAAAAGGATATAAAATCAAATTAAATGTATTCTTTATAATATGTATAAAACTCAGTCTAGATACTCACCTCTGTTCTATTCCTGTAAGAGTCTCCATAGCATTACACTGAAAAATTCTGTTGAAAATCACCTCACCCCATTTTTCATTCTATGATAGCAGGTTTCTAAGCCTAGCTTTCAGGCACATTTCCCCATAGACTTGACTCAAAATCCACATAAGCCAATAAAAGCTTTTTCCAAAGATTTTCCTCACCTTGGGACCAGGCTTCACCATTAGTTTAATCACTATTAGAAAAAAAAAAAAAGAATATGAATGAAGAGTCACACTTAACGTATGCAGGAAAAGAGACTTTGAAAGTACAACTAATTAGAACAATTTGCTGAAATGGTGGTTTCCACACATCCAGCATATGTCTAGTTGCATTTTTCATACCATCCCAAACTGTAACACAAAAAAGAACTGCTGATCTTTCAACAGCAGAAATAGGGTGGGTACTATTTACCACAACTTTTTTTTTTTTTTTTTTTAAACACAGACCATCTGTATTGAGAGTTTATTTCATTAGGAAATACCAAATAGCACAATCTGTTTTAATAAAAGACGACTGCCATTAAACTATATCAACTAATTAAACACATTTTCTGCTCTCCATTTTACAGTGATGTCACTATGGAAATGAAGTATTTTTCTAACCAAGGTTTATTAAATATGGCATACCAAATTTAAAAAGATATCTTAGTGTCTGCCAGTACAAACCTAGATTCCCTGCCCAAGTAAAGCTTGGCACAGAGGAGACTGCTCTAGTAGAAAACAGCTGTGACCTCCCATTTCCAAATAGGGAAACTGGAGATTGCAAGGAAAACATCATGGATACCCCATTTTATTAGTTTAATTCTGCTTTGTTTCTAAAAAAGGTACATTATGTAAATTGAAGGAGAATCAGACTTAGTCTGTGTGTCCTCTTTTCCTGACCTTTCCTTGAAATGTTGACATTAGTATTTGATTCTGTTTTATCCTGTAAGGAGCACAGGTTTTGCAGCTATCAAGTAGACTGAAAGAACATAATAAAAACACAAGGACTTCAGCAGTGAAAACAACTATACTCGTAGAGAATGATGGCTCAATGCAGCAGGTGAAACGCTAATGGCATTTTAGAAAATCTTCATCTACCATAAAACTAACATCTAAAATACTGCACGTATTTCCTTTCTCTATCACTGAAGTTCTGCAATAAAAAACAGTTACATATCAAGACTGGCGATCAAAGCCTTAGTGCCTTTACTGTGCATCTACCTGCAAGTTCTGTATGTCAGGTTGTGTTAGTTATGGTGACAAACAAGCAGAAGCAGAATGTCATGGCTGTCAATGTGGTAGATACAAAATGAAAACAAAACAACATACCAAATCTTTGCAGTGAATTCAATGTTAACAAGAACTACAGTTAACATTTAAGACTAGATTCCAACTCCCTTCTTCAGACTACTGGAAACATTCAGTAATAATGCACTTATATATAAATTGCAATCATGAGTGAAGACTGTCATTTATTATCTCTAATGCTCTGTATGTGCCACCTTCCTTGTGCTGAAAAGAAAAACAACAGCCTGAAAGGGCATTTGAGTACATGAACGTTTGAGTTCATTTCTTCCCAGTGATACTTTAGAGTTCCCATTTTTGGCTACTCATAATTTTGCCAGGATCAGTTGTAGTTCACTACAGGGATAAAAGCAAAAAAGAAAATGTTTCCCAGGTCAACAGCTATGACCTACCGCATTGGAACAACAATCTTCCCCATGAAATACTTCAGAGTACTTGTCTGCTTTGGGACCATGAAGTCAGTTGGGATCTGAAGCCTTACTCCAAGCCTCTGTGTTCAGACTCCTGTTTTCTCTATAGACCTTAAAGCACTGCAGGAACATCACGGTGCCTGTGAACACAATACATTCTCCCAAATCCCCTACCACAGCATCTCTCTCAGGCTTTAAGAGAGACGCTTCAACAACACCGTTAAATCCAAAAGCAGAGACAATCCACCAGCCCCCCTCAAAAACATCCTGGGTCTGAGACTGTGTTTTCTTTGCCCACCATATCACTATGAAGTTAAATTAAAAAAAAAAAAAAATAATCAGCTGCCTCAGCAGCAGCAGCTAAAACAGTTAAAAGACTCAGTGGAAAAGTATGTCTCTAAGCTACCCTGCTGGAGAAGTCCTAATAAAAATGTACTGATATAAGACAAGAGGTATTAGTAGCCTACTCTTTGCTATCATGATCAACACACACAAACAGATATCTTTACCTTCATGAGATGGGGAAATTACTATACGAAAACCACTGTGCATACAGATAAAGCGAGACAGTAAGACAGGCTATAACAGATAAGGAAACTTGGGCCAAAATACCCTGAAAACAGAAACCAAGCAGTGAAAAAAAATTTTTTCAATGCATTGCTGTTGGTAAATGTAGTTAAAAAAAATCAAGATGAAACTGTGATTTAATAAAATTACAGGTTTTCCACAAAAATTTAAATAAAAATACTTACTGCTGCCAAATGACATGAACAGAAAACTACCTTTGTAAGATAGAATCATTTCTCTATCCTATGCTCTATATTCTTTGACTAGAGACTAAAAGCAAGCTTTCTAGTTTGATAGTGACACTTCACAATTTCGGAATTTGTAAACCAGCGCATGTATCTATGTATGTGTGTGTAATGTACACATAAATACACTTCATTTTTCTAAAAAGTGTTCTGCAATTTAACTTCTATAATTATATATAATTTGTGTTATAACTAAAAATGAAATTAGTTTTTTATTGTATCATTCTCCCTCAAATACTTCCTACACTCTGCTGGTGAAACAACCTAGGAAATAATTGATAATTGTAACACATCTTGAATTAGGAAAGGATGGAACATCCTGTAAATTTACTAAGCAGAAAAGTAACAGATCTTAAACCTTCCAATTTACATTCACAAATTACACAAAATATTATCACAAAAACTTTAGTGAACAAAGTTTTAATAGTTTCCTTATAAGTTGTAATTCACAAGTACAACAAAGTCTCTTATTTGATACTAATTTTCCTTATGATGATAAAATAATCTAGGGTGGAAACAATCTCGGGAGGTCATGTAGTCTAACCCCTGCTTAAAGCATGCCCAGTTAGAACAGGTTGCTCAGTCATGCCCAGCCAGCTTTGAGTATCTCTAGGAATGGAGATTTCAATTCCTGGTCCCAGCAACCCATTCCAGTGTTTGTCTACTCTTGCAAGAAAATTTTTCCTTTTACATAATTAGGATTTCCTATGTTGTAACATGTCCTTTACCTCTAACTCTATCCCTGGGGATCAGTGAGGAGAACAGTCTGGCTCCATCTTCTCTATATTACCATGAAAGGCAGTTGAAAACAGCAAGAAGGTCTGCCTTAGTCTTCACTTAAGTCTGAACCAACACACTTCTCACGCTCTTCTTGTGCAAACACTTTTCAAGTACATTATAAATATTTCTTAAGAGACAACAGGTAAAAATAAATAAGCCCGTGCTTTTTTATTCTATTAGACTGGACATTCAGTTTTACAAGAGATCCCCAGGTTTGGGATTAAAAAATACACAGAGCGCATATCTGCAGATCACAATCTATAAAATAAGTTTGTTATCCTCTGACTACAATTTACAGATTACCAAAAAAAATACAGATCTATTTTCTGCCTGTCAGGCCCTAGAATATATTCAAGCCAGCTGTTTTTCTACAGCATAGACTGAATACTGAATCTGAGCCCAATTATATCCTGCCAATTTCTGAGTTGTTATTGTATATGAGCATTGACAAGCCTAATTTCCAGCCACACATAACATGTTCAAGATCATTGCCCAAGAATTTTATTTTTTTTCAATAAAGTATTTTCATGTGTGATGTTTTTGTAGGACAGCTACTGACTGTTCCTGCTTAGCTAATAATAAAATGACCTATGAAATAACAGAAGCATAACAAATATGTCTATACCGATAGGACAAGGGGCAATAGTTTTAAACTAAAAGCAGATAGACTCAGACTAGATAAAAGGAAGAAATTTTTTACAATGACGGTAGTGAAACAGTGGCACAGGTTGCCCAGAAATGTGGTAGATGCCCCATCTGTGGAAACATTCAAGGTCAGGCTGGATGGGACTTTGAGCAATCTGATCTAGTTGAAGATGTCCCTGCTTATTGCAGAGGGGGTGGACTAGATGACCTTTAAAAGTTCCCTCCAAAGCCAACCCATTCCATGAAATACATTCAAACATATTCATGCCTTTTCTTATTTTCCAAACTACATTGGGCAAAACTGACCATCTATCTTGAAGTATCTTACTCCAAATGATAATAACTGAAAGACCAAGACTAAGAGTAGAACTGTTCTATGACGCCAACTACATATTTATTACAGATTTCTACTCAAGACATGGAGAGGTCTTGATTGCCTTATATGATGAAATCTATTTAATAAAGAAAAGCATGTGTATGTTAGGACCAATGGCTGCATCCATTTGCAAACTTCAGTTCTCTTGTCACCTTCCAGATCCCATTTCTGTGCTTCCTGTGAAAGTAGAGAGCAACATATTTGAACTTAACCATGATACCCTGCTGAGGAGGCTCCCTTATTGCTAACAGTCCTTTGGCTTTTTACTCCAAGCTCCTTTATACTGTTATCTTTAAGTTTTCAGATGACAACGCAGTGAGAGAGACTGGACCTTACTTGCTTTGGCTTACAGTGAAGAAGGAAGAAGAAACAATACCACCCCCCACAATTTGTATGCCTATCTGCATACAGATTGAGTGTCTGAACAGCTTTGGCTGATATTAAGGAATTTAGTATCTCAGAGCTAGAGTGTTCAGTTCCAGATTCTGAAGAACATACAAGGGGAAAATGCTTTTCAGTTCCTATCCTCCCACTATCTGTATCATTAGCCTCATTGCAGCTTTCTTACTTACACTGAAATAGTAAGACTACTCCTGGATTATTTACAGATATCTGAATTTGGACATGTACTTTTCACCAAGTTCTCCAAATTCACCAAAAAAAAGTCAAATATTGAGTAATTGCTCTCTATACTATGGCCAAAGGCAAGAAACAAATCTTCAATAAAGCACTGCAGTACTTATATTACAATATTTTAGAATAATATGTCATATCACCTTTATGCTATTTTTTGCATGCTATTTTTCTGGAAGTATAAATTGATGCTATACAGATAACAAAAGACATATCAGAAATAAACTTTGTGCTTGCCACAACTTGCACTGTATTGTTACACAACATACAGAGTACATACTTTCCAGCTAAAAGTACATACTTTCCAGCTAAGATTCTGCTAAAAAAAAACCAGAAACAGAATGGCCAGAAGAAATACAAAGACAAGACAATGAAGAAACATAATATTGAAGTCCTACTGAGACAAAAAAACAAACTACCATGGGAACCAAAATACCTAAATATAATCCTCAGTAAAAATGAGGATGACATTACTTCATCTTGAACAATCTAAGTGTGCAAGAAGGAAACAGCAGACAGAACCCAATAGTATATTTTCTTATTTTTTACAAAAAAGCACTTGTAGAACAATAAAAAAAGTCAATTTTAAGAGTTCTATAATTTAATTTTTATATATGTATGTGTGTGTGTACACGTAATATACACTTGCACTGCTGCCACTACACTTGCAATAGAATAATTCTTTATCAAAACAAGAGTTGCATGCTATCCCTGTAGCTAGGATATATGAAAATGCCTTTGCTAACAAAATGGCAACGAAAACCCCACCATCAAACCACCACCCCCACAAAAAAACCACTGAAACCCCACAAACTACCAAAAACCTAAACATAGAAGACATTTAAGGGTTTACCAACAGCCTAATGTACGATGTAAACTTGAAAGTAATGACTGATAGCTTCATCTGTTCATTCAGGGAACTCTCAGCATCTACATTTCACAGAATCAGAGAAAGAAAAGTTCGAGTTGGCAGGAACCTCTGAACACTGTCTAGTTCCACCTATGCTTCAAAGCAGGGTCAGCCTGAGCAGGTTGCTCAGAGCCACGTTCAATTGGGTTTTTAATTTTGTAATTTACTATGACAACTTACATGAAAGAAACTTTATTGAAACTTTATATTTAGTCTCTGCAGTTTATCCTGCAGCAAAACATGCTGGAGCAATCGGTTGCCTTATATTTTAAAGTAGCATCAGGCTTAAGAATTTAAGATGAATTACAGGTATACTCAATTTGGGGACATGCAACTTTTCTCTGAGTTTCACAGACACAAAGCCCATTTGGGACCTCCCTCAAAAAATCTTTGAATGGGATTAGAGTCAGGCTTCCATGTGTAACATTCTCTTCGGGTATAAGAACCAAGTCTATGTTCCATTAGACATGACAGTGGTACAGTACAGATCCATCACTTCTGTTTCATGACACGTTTCAATAGCTGCTTTCGTGCAAAACATTTACTTCAATTAACTTTTTTTAAGTTACACTCAGAACAATACTACTTCCTTCAAGTTAGAAAGCTTGAATACTCAAAAAGGGAGAGGCACTTACTACAAAATAAAACATGGAAACAAGAGATGAAATTACAGTACGCAGCTTGAAGTATTTACTACCTTCACCAGAAGTCCTTCCTTTTTCTTCCTGCAGTCCTTGTGCCTTTTTTCAGCACCTTTTCTGTACTTTGAAACATGACTGAAACACGAGTATAATGACTCAAAGTCCTTCAAAGGACAAGCATGGTTCATCTCCAGTTCACAGAAAATCCCTTTAACTTAATAGGTAGAAGATATGACCGTGCAGTTACAGCCTGTAACATAATGCATATCAACAAAAGGACCAGTTCAGGTATCAGGTCAAAAGTTTAAGTATTCAATAATTTCTCAATGCGTGACTTTATAACTTTCATATTCTCAGGATCAGCCCAGTATCTGTAAATCAGACTGAGACTATTAAGGAATTACTTATTTGGGGGGAATTAGTAGTGAAATTACTTGGCCTATATAACACACAAAGTTAAAATAAGTAAGTACTGATTATTTTTCTGGCCTTAAAATTATCAATCGAGAACATTGTTTCCCATTCCTTGAACATTCTCTGTGGGTCTACTTGTCATATTTTCAGGAACAGTATATGGAAAATTAGAGATTGTCAAGTTTTAAGAAAGGTTATATTATTAGAAATACTTGACAAGGCAAAATTTGGACAGATGTTCCAAAGTAAATCACAAGTTACCTACATTGACTACAAAGAACTAAGGCAAAAAAACACTAGCAGAGTTACACGTATCTCAGGATAAAAATACTCACTTACATTAGAAAGGATTTAAAAAAAAAAATCAGCAGTATCAATCCTTGTCCTCCAAGGAGACAAACTAGCATTGCTAAGGGCACTAATAACGCAGAGCCCACTGTAAAATTCCGTTATTATCATGGCCGGCTCCTGCTGCATTAGTCAAACAAATCCTTGCTAAATGCATGAAAAATTTTTTTTTTCAGTTTCAATTAAATGAAAAAGCTGGATTGCCATATTTCTTTCATGTCAATGTATCATTCACTACATGGAAGAAGACATCCTGTTCTGCTACCCAAGACCTCCTTACTTTCAGTACCTCTTTTTTTTTTTTTTCTTTAAATTCATCAGCTTTTTTCTAACCTCAGACACTTTAAAGCTACTTTAGACACTTCTACCTCATTTCAGTACTCATTTTTGTTTATTCATCAGATTCTAATCTAATACACTTTATAAACCACATGGTTGCTACTATGCAAGTTCAAAAGAAAATAAGACAAAACTTTATAAGCATGATGCTGCTTATTCACACTGTGTTTAAGGGGCATTATCTTAGTGTGCACCATAAAAATGCATACTTTAAATTCCACTGACCTTACTCAGAACTGCTTTATTACAGCTTTACCAGAGAAGGATCAGAATAATGCAAAAATAACACTTTTAAGGTTGGATCCGATGGTCTTAAGGATCTTTTCCAACCTAAATGATTCTATGATTCTAAATAAGTCATCCAACACAGTCTTAAACACTCAACTCACACTCCACCTCCATTATGAGGAGGCAACTTTAAGCAACAGCTCTCCTGCGTACACCATCAAGCAGATATGAATCAAGATGTCAAAACATTGCCTGATTTGCAGCCTCTTATTTCCACAAAATCCTCCAAAAGTATTTGAGGAGAAAAAGGGAAATTATGGCCACATGGGGCCCAAGCTCATTCAAATTAAAAGGAACAAAACTACTTAAAAAAAAAACAAAACACATGCATCTTTATTATTGTAAAACTATAGTTTTAAGTATTTCCTCTACAATCTACCAATAAAACCCAAAACCAAAAAACCTTAAAAAAAAAACCCAAGAAAAACCCTAACATAACACTGGAAACTTGTTACAGCCACCAACATGGTTAGGATGTATTTGATATCACTGAAATGACTGCCAAACAAGAGAGTCATACACTCCACGTGCTCAGCTCCTCTCTGCCAGCCAATTTCTCTTTTGTGAATTCAGCTTACTGTCACATCTGAAAGTTTCAAGCATTTTAAGGCTTGGGTCAAATTTCCTCTGAATCTTGATTTATAATTTGTACAATAACAAAATGTGCATGCTTTGACTGACAAAGCCAATTATTCATTCAGTTATTGCATCTATTTCAAACAAGAGTACCAGGAAGAAATTAATTCTTCAGGCAACTTATATAATTTATGCCAAGTACAAGTCCTTCTGTCCCTCTGCAATGAGCTTCAGTGCTCATTGTTCAGAATCAGTTTTTGTCAGTGCACTCAAATTTAGCTCTGCCATGATGAATTATCTGCCAGGCACAATGTTTCCTGGAAGACTTTCTCCAGAATATATCCATTTTTCTTTTTCTTGGGTATCTTGTACAAACAATAACAGCAACAGGATTTAAAGGACCACATTTCAAAGGCATCACAGCTTGCCTTTCCAAAATGCAATGTCCACTCCTCTGATCATACTTTCCAGAGAAAGAAAGTAATTATCAGAAACTAAGAAAAATAAATACAGCAAAAGCAAAGTTTAAAAACTCACTTAGTGAAAGAAAAAAAAATCACGTCAAACCCTAATCATGCCACATTACAAAAATCCTGAAAGATAACAAGTTCTCAATAAGGACAAAGCAATGTGAAATCAAGAAAGAGTCCTCCTTAACCGTATCGGTCACCAGCTGGTGTTTTTTTGCAGCAGTTTATCCAAAGTAAGATCAGTTTTGCAGCAGTGATACTCCATAGTTAAGATACCACTCTTTCTCAATTACTAAAACCTACTACAACAGTTCTATTCATAGAAAGTACAGTGATAAATATGGGAGACTGGAACTTCTCAGAACAGGGCTAATGAATCCCACTTCATTAACAGAGGTGATGGTTTTGCTTACTGATCTGCAGATTTTTTCTTTTTTTTTTTTTTTTTAAACTTGAACAAAAATAGGAAAACCAGAATGAGAGGAACTGAAAATAATAAAAGCTAAAGGAAAAATCACAAGTGGTTTTTGTTAGTTTAGTTTGCTAGTTTTTTTTCGGG
>JANZLQ010000056.1:3399335-3432272 GCA_026212715.1 Elanus axillaris | reverse complement strand
TTGGCCAGAGGCCAGTCTGCTTGGAGCTGGGGAAGCTTCCAGCAGCTTCTCACAGAAGGCACCCCTGCAGCCCCTCCCCTGCTACCAAAAAACCCTGCCACACAAACCCAAAACAGTAACTAATACACTAAGAAATACATCAAGTTCCTATTTTTGCAGTTACCTTCCAAAAAACTTTTCCTTTCTAGGTGTCATTCGGAGTAGATATTCCTATATGTGTTCATGAAGAACATGAACAGGTAGGCCAAGTCCATTTGAGGGTAAAGAAGGGATAGGGAAAAGAAATGTTCACTATCAATATAGACAGGAGTTCAAACAGGACAGGAGTTGGTGGTAATGCCATGAAAACAACAATTTACAAATGAATTCTAAAACAGGTTTCAATATACATTCAGGAAAGAATCTTGTGTAATACAACAGGTATGCCTCCTTCAGTTGTACATGCCAAAACCACCATTTTAGTTGTAAAAAATGAAACAGTAATATAATAGGACTGATTATTTTTCCTTTAAAATTGCCAGATTTTTTAAGGCATTACAGAATTATCACCCACATTACTATTATAAACATATGAAAATTAATGCAGACCATTGTTCCAATTGTAGCGTAGTCAATTCTTTCCTATAATGCAAGGCTGCATGCTACAGAACAGCCCTGGGAGATTTCATGGCAATTTAGTAGAAACTCTGAAAGAATGCTGCCAAAAATTCCTATTAAAATAAAAGTTTAAAAAAGTAAGTGCATATATTGAATACAGAGTATTTTCATGGGCTCATCTGCTTTGAAAAAAAAAGAGGGAACAAAATATACACTGTTATACATACATAGAGTATGCCTCATCTTTAGAGCAATTTGCCAAAATAACAAACAATTTTTTGACTGTTCTCATGTTTACTGTGTCCTTATTCAAAAGGAAAAGAGAAATCGGATAAGTAGCAGGCATTATGGGTTATTGCATATCAATAACATGAAAGGATTTACTTCCATTTCCTATTTACTTGGGAGCATTTACTATGTTTTTTTCACTTTTGTTGTTGTCTTTTGGGGTGTTTAATTCTTTTTGGTTGGTTGGGTTTTTTAAATCAGACTGGATCAGAACCTATGAATGCAAGTCAGTTAATTCTGGATTATATTCAGATGAATCCCCTTCAAATCCAACCAAATTTTGTTCTGAGATAACAAACGTCTGTTGGAAAAGCAAAAAATATTGAATGTTATCAAGTGAGTCTTTAAGCTGTTTGATCTACCATAGAGACGAGACACAAGTATTTTACAAAAGTCATTGGAAAGTAAGAGGTACAGAAATGTCATTATGTAGAAATTGTTTCTGAAAAACTTACACTTCCAAGCAAAAAATTCCCTTCATTCAACATTCTAGCTTCCAACCCCACCTATTGAAAACTGGAGCCACCAATAAAAGAGAAGTCATTCTGCTCATAGGCTGTTCCTTCCCTTATGAACAGTCATAGTTACACTTTCTCACTTATATGCAGTTTAACACACACACCTTCTCTAGAGCTGTTAAGTGGAAGAATAAATGTAGGTGAATAATCAGTATTTTTAACAGAGTAACTAAATCCTGAATAACAACACTGGATGTGCTGATTTCCCTCTTAGGATGCAATAGAATTTCTAAAAAAATCTACCAGTAAGATTACTTTTTCTGTGCTTGCTGACTTCAGAGCCCTCCTCCTCTTCTACAGACTTTTGAGAGACTGTTCCTTCCTTCAGCTTTGAATTGCACCACTCCAGAACAGCATCCAACCTCTGGAGTCATATAATAAAAAGGAAATGCAAAAAATCTGTGTCCGAAATAGCCTTAGAATCAATTCTGTATGTATGAGAATGTACATATTTTTTTTATGAAACAAATGTGTAAAGCTTTGCATTTTTCTGTTTTAGAAGAGTTTCTAGTCTTTTGTTTGTTTTCTTATATTTGTTAATGATTCAGGGACACACCTCCACACAATGACATGTTTGTCTTGCCCACTCTTCCAAAAGAAAAGCTTTGTGAAGTGTAATGCATATGGTCAAGATGTTCTGGAAAATACATCAAACTGCCACTAAAGAAAATGGTCCTTTACTAAAACTCATTTTAGTAGGTACATGTATACAGATGTAGAAGCTCAAAGTCTCCCTCTATCAGACAGAACAGAACCATAATTATGTTACAACATACGGTCTAAAAAACATATCCACTTAATAGAGTAATTTAAGTATTTGACAACTGTCAGGATCATTTTCCAACTGTTAAGTGGTCTCATTATAAAATGAACAATTCTAGTGAACTCAATCCAAAATTTCTACAAAGTCATATGAATCACAGATAACAAATAAAAGAGGTATATTTAAAAATTCTGTCAAAAAACAACAGATAAATTTTGTGATATATAGTGGCTGTATTAATCACTGTCTTGCAAAGACAGCTAAAATTCACAAGAGGGATAATAAATCCCAAATTTTTGCAAATCAAATTACTCAGTATAGACCCTGTCAAAGCATTTCTTTCTATCCTGCAATACCTCATCTACCTTCACAGGTGCTTGATCCAGGCCATATTAAAGTTTTGATAAAATAAAATTAACCATGGCCAAGAAGCCTGAATTCAAACAGAAACACACCAAATCATAGCTTGGTATTGATAAACACTGGGAAGAAAGTGCACTTATCTATATTCTAAAATCAGCATGTAAACTGATACCAAATTAAGTCACTGTAACATTACATTCCAACAAGAAAGGCATTTCATTACATATATGATTTGATCTGACATGCATAAGATTATGTCAAGTAGGAAAGATATTCTTTAAAGGAAAGCCAAATGTAAATTAAAATACATCTATCAGTACACAATGACAGAAGATAATCTCAATTTAAGCTACTAAATTTAGTGACTATTATCAATTCCCTTCTTGTTAAACAGTGAAACTTATTTCAGAGGGGATTTTTTTATTTGTTCTTAATACATTTTAATTTTGTACATAATTCTTTAAAGAAATGTATTATGTTTCTGTGTCTATTGACCTAATATGAACATTAAGATGCATCATTTATCATGTGTAAACTAAGAACCAATTCAGTATATGCCTCAGCCAAAACTTTCCTAAAATTTTGTCTAGTAAACTGGTATGATCTATAGGGAATGTAAACAACAGTTATCTTCAAGTGTAAAAAGAAACTCCTGGAAGTATTTTGAATTACAGAACACCAAAATTTTATCTTGTTTCAAACATATGGGAACTTCCCTTTGAATGCCAGTGTTTGCAGTATCGGGGAAAGGGACTTCAGAATAGTTTATTCCAATCTTACATGACTGAAAATTTCCTACTGTATACAGAATAGCCTCTGATAGCCTCACACTGATTAATGCTCTTTCAGATAGTGAGGAGAAGCAAAAGACTTACAGACTATCTTCTGCTTATAGATGCCATCAAAACCCATCCAGCAATAAGATGTATAATTCCTACCGAACAGCTGCTTGCTGTTTCAGAGTTGTCTTTCAGGTTATTGTTACCACACAACGAGCCTAGACAATACTACCTCGTCAGTGGAAAAGAGCATTTTCTTGAAAAAATATTTACAATTACCGTAGAGAAAAAGCAAATTACATCGACATGAACAACTGTAGCTGATTTTCAAGAACATGTATAAGAGGGGAGCATGTACATTTAGTTTGCCCTCTGGTGGCCAATTCCAAACTTGGCTATGTTTAGAGGACAGGACAAGAATGTACACCGGGATTAATATAATTAAAAGGCAGTATGTATGTTACAATTATTTTTTCGGTTCTTCATCTAACCCCTCAGATATTTTTTAGCACACAACTGTTGTAGCTGTTAACATGATATTCCTCCTACAGTTTCTGGCTACGTACTTTTGAGTGTCTACCAAACCACTAGTACAGATCCAAGACTTTGGCCATATTTAAGACACTTTAAAAACTAAAAGAATGTTAACTTCACTAATCTCCTGGAAAGAGAAAAAGGTGCAGAAGGAGGACAGACAGTTCTGGAGGACAGACATAACAAGCTGATTTATGCCACTGGACTTCAGCAAATCGGAGGATAAAAACAGAGAACTCCAGAGAAAATTACTGGAGTTTCTCAAAAGCACTTGTGAAATTGTCTGTACAGATAAGTGACAACTACCACTCAAAAGCCGATTGTTACACTATACATCTCTAGGTGTAGAGAACTTGATTCAGTAGTTGGGAACATTTCTTGGTAGAGTTTGATGAAGAAACTCATGGCAGGACAGAAAAAACCTAAAATAAACAGTGGCTACTGAATTTTCAAATGAGAAGAGAAGCCCTTTCACATCTCTGTAGGGAATCAGGTCTGACTGCTGCACAGAAATATCACACTAAATATTTCACAATTTTCAGTTATAGATAGACACTTAGTCAGAGAAGCATTATTCAAGAATATGTGATTCTCTGTGGTTCTGAACAGCAAGTTGACAAGTATGCAGCAGGACACCAAGTTGTTTAAAAAAAAAAATTCCTTTCCATTTTCTTCTCCCCAAATTGCAACAGTCTGAAACAAATATATGCAACAACTGTACACTTCTCATCAAATTCAGGACTACTACTTTTTGAAACCAATTAGCTTCATGGATTCTCAAAGAGGCTTTCTTTTGCACAAAGAGTTTCAAGCACAGGAAAATCAAAAAGGACTCAAGACTTCAAGAGTTGGCAAATAAAGCCTGTATTTTCAGCAACCAATGTTGACATTAACAGTTTATCCCAACAAAGATTCTAGGCAATCCTGCAGCCCCATTATTGCCATGTCCAACAAAAGTATTCTGATTGCAAACATTCAATAGGCTGCCAATTCTGCCTCGCATACTAAGTAAACGTACAGAGGCAGGTGCCTCAGCTTTTGGGAAGACCAAAAGCAAGATGAGAACGTCTGTTACCCTTTAATGACTGCCTACGAGCTAAAACAACAATTCTAAATACTTCCTTGTTGCGTTCTGTATAATATAGCCAAAGAAAGGGTCTTTTGTGTGCAAGTGGGGGAAAAAAAACCACAACAAGATTTCAAGTGACTTATGCATAAGACAACATATTATTGCACCTGAGCCAACTACTTAGTTTAAAACAGCCTTCAATAAACATAGCACCAAAATAACAAAGTCCTTCTGAATACATTTTATAGATGAATTGGGGAATTGTGGATAGAACGATGAAATAATTATCTTCCTTAGTTGCAGTCATTTTAACTATACTGGAGATGAGTAGCATCTTTTGCCTTGTATCACTTTTGTCGCATACCCGATTATTTTGTTTTGTATAGTAAAGGAGTTTATGGAAGAAAGAACTGATGCAATACTGATAAAGTCTGTAATATTATTTGCTGCTCTGAAGTGCCTTTGTATAATTTTGAAATGACAGCATTATTCCTTTGTGGCTTTTACATTTCTATCTTAAGTAGTTTTGATACTTGAGTATATGACAGAGTAAATGCACAGCCTTTTGTCATACAAGAACACATTTTTGGATGCACAAGTTACACAAAGCCTTCCTTTTCCAGGTATATCTTTATTAAAACAAGATTGCAAGCCAGACACTTGCCAGCAATACAGGCTACTGAAAACAAAAAGAGGAGGAAAAAAACACCTAAGAATATCTGCCTGGTTTCTCTTCACACAGTTTTGTAATATAAACCAGTTATCAGTGAAGAAGCCATTTTACTAGTCTTGATTCAAGGTTTCTTTACCAGTGGCATTAATTCTGGCATCAGAATAACTTGCTGGTTTTTAAACTACCTTCTGAAATTGTCCATACATTTCATTCCTTTCAGGAGAAATTCAGCATTGTTTTCCTTCCTTTCTAAAGGACTTCGTGATGTTCTTAAAAAATAAAAAAATTTTAAAAAAATCACATTTTCTTCTTGAACAGATACACACTCTTCATGAAAAACATACCCATACACATAGTCAAAAGCAATCTTTTCTTTTCTTTGGAATTCAGATTCATGTACGATAACCTAGAATAAGAAACAGGCCACTGACACGAGAGATGAAAGTAGTACTCAGTTCATCTTAACAATACTGATTATATTTTAAAGATGAGTGCAATTTCCTATAAATTGGCTAAAAATAGACAGAAGGTTGATAAGCACACCATGTATTTAGTTCATAAATTACAGAAGCTTCTTTTTTTCCAGAAAATTTCTCCAGTGTTGTAAGGAACTATAAAGAGAAATTATAAATTCATGGTCAGAGCACTCTTAATTCTGTTATCTAAAAGTAAATAAAGTAAATTCACCAATAAACAAAGCTATTAATGCCAGCAAGCCTACTTCAAATGGTAAGCCACTGCGTGTACATCAGGATTATTATCATACAATAAAGTTCAATAGATTGAAACTCAACTGTAAATAAGAAAAAGTGTGCATTACCTCCTTCATCTTTAAAGTTACAATTTGTGTCAGTAAAACTGAAGATATTTCTTGCTTCTAGATTTTACAATGCCTTTGTCCTTTACAAGAAACAACAATTAAAACATTTATGGAAAAGATAAGTAAAGTAATTCTGTGTTTACCAAAGAGAAATTATTTTAGAATAACTAGGGAATTATTCCTGTTTATGATCATTTAGAAATTTAAGGCTGTCCTGTAATAGTTTCATAACACCCTAGTCATTAGCATACTTTCTGTATAACTGTATTGTATTGTCTTAACAAGAGAAAGGCTCTCTAGAAAGTCAAAAAGAAAGCAGAACAGTATTATGTGGCTTATTTTCAAAAAAACTTTCAAGACCAGCAAAGTAACCATACCAGACTCTAGGCTCTGAGGACAGTCTGAGTGCTAATGAGGATACAAGATAGACCTTTCTCCTCCAAACCAGTGAAAACACAAAACAGAAACTTCAAAAAGAAAGTTATGTATCATTTAATATACAAAGGGATGAAGGCTTCCTGTCTAAGGAAAGCAAGCTTTCTTTCCCATGTTACTATTTGAGGATAGGAGCATTCTACGTCAAAAGGACTGCCAGGGCTCCTCAGAACAAGAGTTAATTACTTTCAAAGGGATTAGAGAATATTTAGGTTCAGTGGACAAAGTATACTTCCAGGAAAAATAAAACATCTACCACCAGATGCTCACAGCTATGCGAGACAAAAACTCTCCAAAAAGAGCTCAGGGCTTGCCAAAAACTAGAGAATTCATCTTTAGGCTACAGCAATATAGGTGAAGTCACAAGTCTAAGGCCTGAGAGTACATTCAATTTCGAGTAAAAAGGAGTCAGACTTAAAATTACTTTGCCATATGACATTAGAACAATGTATTCATGCAAGAACTGTCTTCCTATTAGAGTGGATTAACAATTCTCTGTAAGGATAACTGTAACACTAGTTATTTTAAATGAATACTATGAAAGTGCACTGGATATTTTAAACAAAAAAATAGGAAGATGGTACTAAACCTACTTATATCCTCCTCTACACTTGTGATGTTCCAAGAGCGTTGAAAAACAAACTGAAACTAACTTTAAACAAATCTTATAGAGACTGAGGGATCAGGATCTGGAATTAACACTTTGTATCCTAGTAAGATTTTGTTGAAAAGACTGCTGTAACACTAAAAAAAAATTTTAAAAAATAGAAGATATCTAGCTTATCTGAACGAACATTAAAGAAAAAAGAAAAAAGAAAGGTAAACCCTAAGGTTTTCCTTCAGTGTACATTACCAGTTATCCTTTGCTTTTAAATCCAAAAGCAACGATGATCATGTCATCTTTATCTTAACTTCTCTGCACAAAAGACTAGCATTTTTAATGCTCAAGAATTTTTAAAAGCATTACTCTGTATTCAAAACCAGCACTTAGTTATTTCCAGCTGCTCAGAATTTCTTTGCTTGCTGTACTCCATTAAATAAAGCTTCCATTTAATGCACTCAAAAGACTTTTTAAAAGTATTTTACATACCCATTCCCAAAAAACAGTCTACTTTCGATTCTCCTTTCCAGAATGTTTTCCTGAGTATATCCTGTGGCCCAAAATCACTTCAATTTTACAAGTGGAAGACAAGAGTTCTCACAGTCCATAATAAAATACTTTCTGACTAGCTAGAAAAACAAATTCAATCAGTGAATGTTTTTACAAGAATTACTTGCAAACACCTATTGACAGAAAGCTGCCTCTTCTCTTCCAGCTGAAGAAGAATGTGTTTAGCCAGGATGTTTCAGGTGTTAATGAGCCAACAATATCCTTTCTTAGCCTGACACCCCTGCCCCCACCTCCATCCCCCCTTCTAAAACAAAGTCCCTTATGTAAGACCCTACATTCAGAATCTTTTTACTTTGAAATCTCATTGCCTCTCAGGCTAAGGCTATGTAGGACAAAAAAAATAATGTTTATAATGAAAGATGCTTCATTTCAGAAAACATGCTGAAAACAGTCATCACATCCGTTTTTTCAATGTTTTGGGCATTCTGGGGTAAAGTCCCAAGCTTTCACCTCTGCACAGGTATTTTAATACATTGTGCAATTCTCAGTTTTGTTTTTTTTTTTACTTCAGGCTCAAAAATGAACAGTTGCAATGCAAAGCTTACAGGTTTCACAATTTTTCTTTGTCTGTACAATAGCAACTTCATAAACACTATATATATAATACGTCCCTAGATAACCAGTGTGACATTTACTATACACAAAGCTCATTCATTTGCTTCATTTCTTGTTTTCAGGCTTTTCCCCTTTTTTGCTGAACATTTTTTCCTATGCATGAATATAGCTGCATATTGTATCTCACATTTGTGTCATTTTTGCTTCACTTACCAAGTTGGGTTTTTTTTGAACATTGACCTCATTTGCTTTCATTTCCTTTTTTTCCTGCAGAATTTACTACTGATCCTTCAATTTGTTACTCTAACCAGCAGCTTTTGAAAGTTCTCCCTGAAACTACTGAAAATAAATGGATGTGGTTAGTTGAGTGACACAAGAGCAATTCACAGCTACACTTCCTTAACAAACTATACCACACGTAAGAATGTTCTTTCTGTATCTCCCTGAAGAAAGCAACACCTGCTCTGGAGCCTGCAGCAGCACTGCAAAAAACACAATTCTTGACAAAATACATATGCCTACACCTACTTCAGGGAAAGTACTGTACCATATTGTATGCAGGGCAGGGAAAAAGTTTGCAATGAGACATTCACATTTACTGAGTGTATTAATCAGCACTTTGTCTTCAAGTTCCAACCCACAGCGCACTGAAGATTTCCAAGAATTTCAGGTCATGCTTTTTATCAGTCCTGCATAATACAGAAAATACACTGCAGTATTTCACATTTAAACAAGGTAACCTGAAAATCAGCCACGTCTGTGAAAAAATCTAAGAAATAATTTAAGTATATAATGTATCGTCTCTAACATAGGTGTGACCACAAAAGGTTTTTCTACTGTTCAAAAAAGGATATCTAATTCATCAACAATTTTATTAAAATTAAAGGATAGAAAAAGAAATAAAAATCCCAAGAAGTGCCTATAGAGAGTAACTCTGAAAGTCTACCTTATTCTTAAGGAATAACCTTAAACCTGGTTGGATGTAGAAGAATGTTGAAACAAAATAATTAATTTTTATGCTTCAGTAGATGTTTGAAGTAACAGGTTTTAGAGAAAGGTCAGCTAACTATGTAATAACTATACATATCAAGGCTAAATTTCTAAAATTTTTTTAGCAGTATAATGCTGAAAAAACTAAAATAGTTTATACATAAA
The DNA here is from genome assembly GCA_026212715.1 of Elanus axillaris. NCBI lineage: Eukaryota > Metazoa > Chordata > Aves > Accipitriformes > Accipitridae > Elanus > Elanus axillaris. The sequence continues at coordinate 3,422,552 of JANZLQ010000056.1, read as the reverse complement.
GCAACTCCAAGATGCAGTTTCTATACTTTATTCTATTACAGACTGAATTTACAGAAGAAAAAAGAATTTGTTTTCCCTCCACTTGTACAAAACACCCATAATTTGGGTCTTGGTCTAATACAGGCTAATTGTATCTAACTTTAGTCATTTAAAAACTAGCCATTTCATCTGTACAGAGCATCTAAGACAACTAGCCTTCCTGACAGAAAAAGGTGTCTACTTTGAAGGGGCGATACATCATACAGAAAATTACAACAAAAAAAAACGTTTAAAGCAGACATCTGTCTCTACTTACTATATAGGAAGTCTGGAGAAAATAAGCTTATGCTAGGCTTCTAAACTATTCGATTTAGGCAAGAGGAGTCTCAGCTTTACCTTCTGAATACATCAGTTTCACTTCACAGTAGTTACTCATTTAAGCAAGGAAACACTGATTATCATGAGACACACAAACCCAGTAGTGCTTTACCTAGGAAAATGAACAAGTTTGGAGGGTTTTTTTGCAAAATTTACCCAAAGATAATGAACATCTCCAATGCAGCTATTTCAGGGGGGCAGGCTTTTCAATCTACATAGTAGTTTCAGGCTGTAACATTAAGCAACTCTAAACAAAAAGAAGCAATACATTGCTATCACAGTTAATTCAACCTCCATCAGAATTAGCTTTCTGCAAGCCAGTAAAAATAGTTCACTTCAATTTTTTTGTTTTGGGGAAAAAGAACAAATTAAGTATTTTTAATGCTGATATCATTTTTCTAGGCAAAAGCAATCAACACCTCCACTTATAATACGACAATATCTAATTTACATTCTCCACTAGTCCTAAGAAAACAGAATTTACATGTCTAGCCTCAAGTTCTGGTGAAAGTAACATTCATATTTGGAGGACTTAAGATAAATAGCAGAAATGTAATGACAGGGATTAGGTAAGGGAAATAATGGGAAAGAAATTTGATTGTTTAAGATTGTTTAACCATGGTTAAGTGTTCTGTCATTGAACGGCCTTCCTCGTCCAACACAAGCCAAGGAAGTCATATTCCAATTTTAGTTCTTATAGTTCTCTTTAGTTCAGAATACTGAACTAAATTATTAATTATTAACTAAACTACTAATGCAGTAATTATTCTTTAGTTCAGTAATAATTTTAATAGAAAAATGAATACACAAAGATATATGAACTGTACAAAGCAGATCTCTCTTCAAAGTTTTTCCACTACTAGCTATCTAATTTTCAGGGTGACAGTTGTATCTAGCCATGAGGAACTGCACAATATCCTGACATCCTTGAGAAACAGCATTCTTGTTATCAAAACATTTCATGATCCGGTTCTTTTAGCTTTTTCAGGTTCTAAGAATTTGTATCCCAATGGCCAAAATACAACTATGACAAAAGTAAATTTTATGGAGCTTAGAAGGAAGGATGATGGGTGTCAGAAAATACCAGCTTTTTTCTTCACTTACATTTCTACTACCAAAACTGTTCTGAAATAGAAATTAAAAATCTTCTCTTGCCCTATCACAGGATACATTTTTTCCCTCCTAGCCTTGAGAAATGTAATAGAATTTTGAGGTATGCAACATTTGGATTAAAGCAAAATTCCTCCATGAAGACTATGTTCATAGCTACAAAGGCAACAAAATACTAGTAGTGCAGTAACTACCTACAGTGGAACTGATCCTGAGCAATCCTACCTAGAATTATTCAGCACTGGAAAATTTCACACATGACATATCTCTGCCAACTGACTGTTGCCATAGGTGAACAAGTAAATTACAAGAAAAATTCAGCATGCAAGAGATGGGGAATGAAACAGGAACAAGATACAAAAGCAGGAAAGACAGAAATATTGGTCAAATCATTCCCTAGCAAATTTCATACCTTGGTATAGCAGAAGCAAGTCAAGTATTTACTATTTGCAGCTGCAATAATCTTCACAGTTATCAGACTAGGATACCGGGGTTACTGATGTAACAGTACAGAGCACAGACCTTGAACACACCACACCTTCTGATTTAAGGCTGTGATGGTAACAGCCAGTCAACAAAACCAATGCGGTCATCTACAGAGCTTCAATGCTTTTCATTCCTCTGATGATAATGTTAGCAATTTACCACTGCCTAGACTATATTCTTAACAATTAGGATGGAGGGGAAAAGAAACTTACATAAGGTTTTAAAAGGCTTATACAGGGGGAAAAAAAAAGGAGAAAGATCTCTTGAGAAGGAAACCCAGCAGGCACTTGGGAAGCAGAATTTGTACTGATAGCAGATTTGCCCTTTTAATCAAGTGTAGGATCTACTAAGCTCACTCCCCTTTTAAACAACTCTTGCTTTTAATTACAACTCAAATTATGTGGAAAAGGGATGACCTTTCAGGAGATGGAAACTTTTGCAAATTTTCTCCCTCTCCAACTGTCACAGTAATCAAAGCTGAAAAGCTTAAAGATAAATGTCTTGCTAATTCCTCCATTTCCAGATAGTCTCACAATGAAAAACAGAAAATAAGAGTCTAATGTACAGGAACACAGTTAAAGAAGAAAGGTTACTGTAATGTTAACTAGCAACTCCTATTCTAATATCAATCCTGTCAAGACTATTATAAACACAATTGAAGAGTCTTAAGCTTGTCTCAAATACTCTCGTTATCACAAAGCTGTCACGGAACAACGATAACAATATTCAATATCAATCATGTGCTTTCCCACATAAGTATGATCTTTTATTTTGGTACTTCAGAGTCAAGCTCCTAATCTGTACTTATAGGAAAAAGGAAGATGTAATAGCCTAAAGTAAATTAAATTACATCTCTAAAAGGTATTTGAACATATATTTTTATTTCCCAGAGGCTGGTTTATATTTGAGAACCTTGAAGCAGCACATTGATGGGAAGAGGTTTCTCATTTTGCTGCTGAACAGGCAAATTAAATATTATGTGTATATATAGCAAAGGACATAAACATCTCAAACAATACTTTCATTCAGTTTGTTTGAAGTTTTCTCCTCTCCAATCACTGTCAGAAACAGATAAGGAAAACCCCATCTCTCCCTTCTATTCTAAAACTTTCAGTGTGTATACTCTTTTATTTTCCTCTCTCAATTTAATTCTTCTCTGAGGTTAACCATGGCTGAAAAAATGCCCAAAGAATTTTGCCCCATAGATTAAAGAATCTCTCCTTCTGTCATACCTACTGTGGTTGTTACAACAAAAGGAATTAAAAAAAACATGTACTCTGAAAATCAAAATATAGTCACTTCTAAACCTTGGGGTCCTGAATTGAGTCTCAGCTGAAATATCAAAAATGCTATTGCAGTATAGTTGGTTTATGAATAAGATTCGTAAACAGAGCTACTGATTTCCATGGGGTCTTTCTCTGGTACTCACAAGCATTTGGACAGCTCTGAAGTATTACTGAAAGAGAAAGTAAAACTTTTGGAATGTCAAATATGTTTTTTTTAAAAAATAGGATTTTATCTTCTTCGTTTGAATTAAAATTTAGTTACCAAGTCAGGAAATTAGGCACAGCAACAACTGAAATATTTTTTCAAGTTTCAGGTTTAAGAATTCAAGAACTAAATATGTTTGAAACTTTTCTGTTAACAGCAGTCATTTTCAGTTGCCTCCAAATCACCACACATCAGCACTCTACTTTTACAACACTGCCACTGAACTTTTTTGTTTGTTTGTTTCAGAAAGCAACAGTAGTAATGCATAACCACTAGCCACAATACATAATTTTTTTCAGTGGCTGTTGTTTAAAAATAAGCTCAATGAACTAACTGCTGTGTACAAGCAAGACAACTAACTATTGTTCTGCGATATCTTTTCAACTGGATGTAGTAAAAATGAGTTTCATATTAAGCTACTGCATACAAAGGCATTCAAGTACTTTGTTGTATAACCATAGATTTTGTTCAAAGTACCACATAGATGGTAGTGCACACCAAATTCAAATACCAAAATCAATAAAACAGTGAGCATATATTGCTTTTTGTAGGCTTTGCTCAGAAACAAGATAAATTTGCTTGCTTAATGCCCTGCATTACTGGAGATATACTATTCCTAAATTATTATTATTATTACTTCCATATCCTCACTCATTACAAATATCTCTTGGGAACATCTTGCCATATAGATGCACCTTAAGTGTCTCCACAGAAAGATGTCACAAGGAATAGCTAAAGCATCGTTGTTTGTTCCCCATCCCTACTTATTTTACACTAATGTTCATATACATGTATTGGTTGTTGATAGCAATTTTGTAATCAGGACTCAATTCAGCAGATTATTCGTGACTTCAGCAAAATACTACCTGAATCAGTAGCTTATATCGCTCTTCAAGATATAACTCAAAGACATATTTCCATCACCAATAGAAAAAGTACTCAGTAGAAATCAATATTCACAGGAGTGACTGACACCCTGGTGACAAATACTTTTTTGAGCAAATGACAGAGAACTGTAGTAAGATCTTCCATACAAATTTGGGGAAAGAGGTAATTCAAGGTTCACTCTGTGCTCACTAAAATTGAGATGACAAGGATGACAGTGTCCATTTATCACAAACTGATTTAAGTCTTCCTAACCTTCCCAACTTAAATGAAAAAACAAAGGTTTTTCTTTATGAGACCAAAGGTTTAAATGTACACATGACAAATATAACAAGTGTGTATTTTTGCAAGAGTCCTTTTAAAGTAAAATTATGACAACTTATAATGGAAGTTTTACCTGCAAAAGACAAAAAAAAAGCAGCTTTTATTTTTTCCTACAAACTTAATCTAGGCACACCATATATGGCAAGGCATCCAGTAAAAGGAACCTAGAACATCCTTTCCTCAAGCTTAGCTCTGTAATGAGAATTAAAGAAAAAATAAAATTAACATCTGGTCTCATGGTTTTTCTTGCAGTCTAAAAAAAGAGAAGAATATTAATGTCTCAATCCTGCAGTTAAAGGAGTTCTATACCCAAAAAAACCCCACCATGTGCACATATATGTATTCAAAAAAAACAAAACAAAACCTGCCCCTGCTTCAAAGAGCCACATATTTCCACTGCTGCTTTGCTCCTAAATAAATATAGAACACATAATACTGACTTTAAAAATCCAGTTATAAAGAAATTACCATATGATTGCTATAATTTCTGACATCAGTGAGAATATCTTTTAGTGCTTATGTTGTATATTTATCGACATTTTATTTTTCTGTTTCCTCTAGAGAACCTCTCAGCTTCCTTTGTTCCATTAGTTATCTAATAAAACAACAGGAAAGCAATCACAAGACAATATGAAAAACGTGGTAGTAGAGCAATAAAAACAAACCAGAAAGCATATGAAAATGTAAAGCATGTGAAACAACTCCTTAAAAACCGAAGGCAAACATTAAGCGTACTTTGTCCCTTCAATTAGACTATGTATGCTAAAAATAAAGAATTATTCACCAAAAAACCAAATCCATTACTACTAACTAAATAATGAGAAAATTTAATTATATGTATCAGGTTGTTTCTTTTTTGGTTGTTTTATTGTTTAGTTAGGTTCTTTTTTAAATACAAGTGTAAGAACTACATATACTTCTACATACAATCACCAAAATACATGAAAAAAAATAATGCTTATTGTGAAGCCACATTGCAGTATCATGTTGCATGCTTTCACACTAAATCAGTGATATGGGAGGCAGCAAGGGAAGAATACATCAGACAGAAACAACCAATAAATGCATAGACTACAAAAAAATTTTAGCATTGCTAAACAAATGTAAGAATTGGCTGTGCATAACACCACTGCATTGTAAATAGCAATATATCACAATCTTAGTTTTAATTCAAGAGTTTTTATAACTTATTTTACAGTATATTTTCAGTAGTCTGATAGCATACATCATTTTCACTCCTAGGTCAGAGTTCTACCTTGAATTCACCACAACCCATGAGAACCACTCACATATAAACAGTACGTCTGGTGATTTTTTTTCCAGATGGTGTTGTGTAACACTTAATACTACAAGTCTTTGAACATGCAACTTTCCATACCAAGTTTCTCAAATACTTGTCACTTCATCTCCTACAAAAAAGGCCTTAATAAAGACAAATTGATCGTTTATGGTTTCAAACATTTCAGTGCAAATCATCAGATGTCATGAAAATAACTCATTTCACACAAAAGTCCCAAATGCTTTTCTTTTTTTTTTTGTATTTATAAGAAAACCTATATAGAAATCCCACTGGATAAGGTTATTTTCCATCTAAAAGCCAACTGCTTTATACATGGGTTCAATTTAAAGTTAACTTCTATTCTTCTGTTGAATTCATCAATAGATGAACCTAAAACCATGTTTTACCAAAACAAAACTTTCCCAGGGAAGTAAAAAAAAAAAAAAAACCAAAAACCAAAAACCAAAACCACCAACATACAAATCTAGTTCAGAACAGTGTCTTCAGAGTAGCAGCTCTAGCTGTATGAAAGCACAAAAACTACAGTATCTGGTTGCTAAAAGAAACCTGCCCCATAGTTTATGATATTCATATTACATTTTATAATAAGCACTCCCCTAGGATATAAAAAATTGAGCTCATAGCCTTGATTTTTGCTGTGCTTAATTAGTTACTGTTTATTCTTCAATAGGTTACTGTGAAAGATCTACAACAACAAAAAAAACCCACATCTACAGAATAACAGGTAGGTTTACAAATAAGGCAACTTTCTAAAATCCATGTCCTGCAAGCCAGGGTGCAAAATAAACTGTCAATTTCTGTATTACAGTAAAGTTTAACTTTAGAAGAGACAAGTCATAGGCAGGGGTGGGTAGGATCTATCCAGACATAAAGGAAGTACCTTAGAATTTTCAGGCAAAGAAAAGTACACTAAAAAGATGTGATACATAGCTGAAGTTGCAGAAACTGAGTGACATCTTAAATTCAAACACCATCTTCCTTTCAGCTTTACTGTTAAACATAAAAATGTCAAAGCTGTCCCAAATAAGATAAACTATGTAAACTACTGAAAAGACTTTCGATTTCTTGATGTATATTCCTCTTGAATAGTGTTTAAAATACTGAAAAGAATAGTGTCTACTCAGGATAGTTGTACCTGCAAATAACTGTCTAGAAATTAATCGACAGGTTTCTACCCACCTGATTTGATATTAACTGGCACTAAAATTATTTGCTCCTGCACAGTAGATCCCACCACAAATTCTATAGTTTGGATACTTATATTGTATAGTAGTGAAGAACTTATTTTAAATTAAGTTTGCAAGTTTCATTGGTCCACAGCAGTATTAAAATTTTCTAAAAATAGAACCCCAAAAATTCAGTCACTACATTTCAAGTAGTTTGACAGTTTATTGCATTTCCTTTTTCGTGTCAAAAATGTGAACTAGATTGTCAAAGAAACTAGTGCTACAATTAATCTTTCCAAAGTCGTAGAGTTTTACTTTCTGAAGTGTCAAAGTAATCTTGTATTGAGATTGTTTTACACAGCAAAAAATACTACACACACACACACACACACCAAGCAGTGTAGAAAAATGTAAGTCACTGCAGAATCAGGATAAAAACTTAATTCTGAATACTGGTGGTGGCTCCATTAAATTTAACATCTGATCTTCCATGCAACTAAGATTTATGGAAAAAAATTGTTGTTTTTCAATTGAGAAACATCTATTAAAAGCCAAAAGAAAAAAGGCAAACATTTCTTTTGAACATTCATGAAAAGAAGCTGATCTCAGAAAAGTGGATTCAACAATCATGTAGATCACATTGTAATAGCAACAAAACTGTCAGGCAGAGCAATAAATCCATCTTTTCTCCCACCAAAATAGAATGGCGCAGCTTGTTTAACCACCTCAGAATTAATGCCTGCAACTTTTATTTTCTTTCTGCTCTAAAATTAACAGAGACCGAGATTTGTGTTTTGCTATTTAAGAAATCTATCAAACAAAATATGAATAATCCAACCAAACTCCTCAATTTGTGAACATTGAAAGGATTGTAAGGAATAGAACATTTCCCTTATCACATTATTTCTTTCTGAACATAATTTGTTAAGTCATTACATGTTCCAGAGAGGTCTACTACTCATTAGTCAAACCAAGGGGTACGCCTTTAATCTATGTTTTAAAAAATGGGATTTTAGTCAACATAGGAAAAACCAAGTTTTAAAAACTTTACATACCTTACTTAAAATGATGGTGGCACCAAAAATCAGGCTTGTTAGTTAGTAAAACACATAATAAAAGAACCTTCTGCTGTAAGGAGAAAATAGCTTCTAAACTCAGGGGAAAGCAACAAAAAATTAAAGTTAACAAGAGGAAAATTAAAAGTTTCATCCCTGGTAGCCTATGCAATATTATCTTTATTCCTGCTTCCAATTTCAGATTTTGCAATAGACATCTTATGGAAAGTGTTTAGCAAAGGAACAAAGCCCCTAATAACATTGTAGCATGTCTTTCTCCAATAGGATATACAACAATTCTCAGAAGTTCTCATACAACTTTCCCACTTGAAGAAAGTATCCATAACTCTCTTCCATTAAATGTCATCTACTTTAAACCAAGTTTGTTTTATTAAAAAGCTTTTTGGGAAAAATATTTAATGAGAAATAAATTTCAAGCCCACCAATAATAGCATTATCTACACCAAAAGCGAACAAACTCAGCAGTTATATTCAGCTAAAAAACACACCAAGGAAGCATTGGAAAGAAAAGCAGAAAAAGAAACTAGCCAGATAGGAATGATCTTAACACAAATTAAGAGTCTGACTTAATTGAAACATAGCAAGTGATTTCAATGGAAGCCTACTCATAAGGCTTACATAAACCGTAGGCCTAAACTCTTTGCTGGATAAACCACAGAGCACTCAGGACATGAGAAATTCAAATTCATTGTGCAGAAATATCTACTATCCCAGTAGTGAGTAACTAAGCATGACTACACTGTCAGTTTGCTTCAACTTAGAAACCCAACGTCAGAACCCCTCTAAGACTGATGTCATTCATACTGACCAATGGCACAGGACTAAAAATCTATCTTTATGTTTAAATGCTCTATTAACAGATCAGTCTACTAGACCATCTCATCATTCATAGTTAAGGATGCAATAAACTTGTGTGTTCCAACATTAATGATCATTGTGAAAACTAAGACTTGGCCCTCAGTCTTATTTTCATGACATTACTAAGATATTTTAAGGAAATAAGCAAGTTACTTTTCTAGTGTGGTAAAAGAGAGACTCCTATAAATAAACTAGGAAACTGATATAGATAAAAGAAACAGATAAATTCCACTTCTCCAAGCAAGCACATATTGTAGCTTGTCTAGCTAGGGTAACTAGACATCAATGAGATAAGAACTCTGGGTACCCAGATGCCTTTGGATAAACATATTCTCAGAAATTGTGCTGCTCCATTCTCACAAGAAGAAATAATGAAATAATACACTGTTCTTTTCATGTGATCATAAAACTGTGATTATTTTTTTTAAGAACGCTCTAAATTATTCTTAAGGTTTCTCCCTAAAGTACTGATTTAATTGCTGTACGAAATGAGAAGAAACAACATAAACTGAATATGGACATTAAACTTGGAGAGAAACAGTAAACCAAAGGACAAAATGGAATAGTTCTTTCATATTTGTGTCACCTATTTTTAACTTTAGAGCAAAGGTTATTGGGGTAGGCTAATACTATTTTATATTTAACAAATAAAATGCTTAGAGTATTCTCTTGTGTAAGACTTCACATATTTTCTCAAGCTTTTCTTAGAAAGCTAATACATAGTGTTTGAAGAAAATTTCAGGATTCTCCCCTGCCCTAGAAATATACTTGGCAGCAGAGATACCAGCCAGTCATGACAACTACCTGTTCCTAACAGCTCAAGCCAAAAATCACTCAGAGCAGCAATGCACAGCTAAATTACAGTATCAGGTCCTTAACTAATTTTATGCTGTTGGAGTGAAGCCCTTAACCTCCTCTGAATCACATATAACTGGATCATTTCTTAAACCCCTTCCCCAGTGAACAACATACAATGTCTTCAGGATGTTTTCCCTGCCAAATTGCCCTTGTTTGTAATAGAAATCAGACACACCTTAACTCCTAAATGAAAAACACAAAAATATAACAATAACTGTATTTTGAAAAGCAGAAAGCATTATCTAAGAGTCACAGTCAAAGTTCACAGAATACACACACAAATGAAACAGATTTTTGTTATAGATATTTAACTTAAGCAAGCACACCATTCAATCAAATCCTTCCTTAAGAAACTTAAACTTGCAGGAGGCAAGAAAGACGACTTGCAGATTCATACAGTCTACTGTCAGAAAGGGCAAAAATATCCCAACTCTGAACTGCCATGCAAAGTTTAAATCTCAAACAGAATGATAAAAAATTCTTCTGAATTCATGGTGTGATAAGACCTAGAATTCTGGTCTGAATCGATACTCAAGTTTTGTCACATTAAATATGAAGTTCTATTTCTGACACAATGCAGCAGCTTTCTACTAATCTATGCTCAAAGAGAGAAGGGAGTTACATGTTTACTACCAGTATTCTCCAAAGTGTTCAATGGTTGGCAGTGCTGACCTTCAGTTTCAAGAGTTTATAGTCTCATGCATTTAACTGATTAAAACAGAAGAGATCCTGAATATCTAGATCAAGGCAGAAAGAGGTTCTTTCTTCACCCCTGTTTTTCCCCATTCCTTCACAGCACATATATAAAAATAGTATCAACTGGTGTAAAGAAGCCATAAAATCACTCATTCTTGTCTGGAGCCTCTGAGCAAGGACACTGCCATTGAAAAGTTTATGGGAACAACCAGGGACTTGAACCTGGTATAAAGACTGGATAGCCAGGGACATTTATCAGCATGACTAGTATCAAAGAAATCTCCATACAAAGAACACACATGCTGCAAATCCCTACAGTTGACATAATAGCAATACAATTTTGATTTTCATTTCACTGTCTCCTCGTTTCTACTTTTCTGGTGAACCTCGTAAAAGGAAAGTGATGTAAAATGTTTTTGGTTTAGAGAAAATATTTAAACATATAAAACACACAGTCTCTGTTGCCTACACAAAGGAGGGAAGTAATGAATAGTTTAACAGATTTCTGATAAAGATGAGGAAAAATACAAATACTTTAAACATCAAGTGACCCAGTAACCTTGTAAGAAAATACAGCTGAGGCAGGTGTAACAAAACTTCAGAACTCTTAAGACAAGTGAAGTAAGCAGGATATACCATAATAAGAACAGAGAATAAACTACAGACTTAAAGTCAGCTTGAATTGTACTGTATCTTACTTAAACCAGGTTTTGATTTGCTGTAGATCCCTGCTTTCTTGGTACATTGCAGTTTGCTCATGTGACATTTCTGACAAAAAAAGAAACAACGTATACTTGTCAAATCAAGATAAAGCACTGCCTACAGATTTGTGACTTACTTTCAACATCCAAGAATTACTACACTAAATGATCAATCTACTCCAGCATCAGACAATGGGGGGAAGGGTTAGAAATGAGGGAAGAATGGGGGAGAGAAAAAAAAAATAATCCAGTTTCAGATAAAAGATCAAATACTAGGTAAATCCATCCCAGTGCTTAGCTTTGCCATAAACTCTTACAATTTCCCACAGAATCACGCCATGCAGTAGATGCTTTAATACTTCTCATAAAATAGGTTATTCAGCTTTAGTTTTTAATAGTGTTATTATCTATATAAATGGCCTTTCTGATATAGGATAAAGTCTTGCCTCAGTAATATTGTCTTGCTATGCACTGCACAGCTTTTTTATGTTTGTCTGATTTTTTTTTTTCTACTTAGTAATTGCCACCCTCTCATTTAATTGAATCTCTGCACTGCTTTGCACAGTACTACATGGGATTCAGCTAGGGGTGAAAGCAGAGTGCATCATACAATATGCAATTCATTGTAGAAGCCTGGCATGTAAAGCAGCACTGAGGCACCTACCTACAACTCCATGAAGCAATGCAGCAAATGAATCAGACACAGACTATAAATACAGAAACCCATCAGATTAATTAGCCAGAATTAAATATTGTGATTCAGGTCAGTGAAACTGAAAGATTGTTTTCTACTCTCACCTCACTAATGGGGGCAGGGCAGGGGGGAGCAGAATAAAAAACAAGTAACAAATTACTCAGGAAAATACTTCATTTTAAAAGCAAAATAAAATCCCCAATCAAATCCAGTACCTTAAGGAAATAAAGAAACAATGTTTTCGTTGTGCTCCAAGAAGTAGCAATGAATTAAGAATTCCCTTATACATAATAAAGCAAAAAGGGAAAAAAAGAAAATTTAAAAAACAAACCCTACCACACAATATCCTTGATATGTATTCCACTTTAGAACACTAGGTAGGATTTTGTAATGAAAAGAAGTTATTATTGCATGGATGACTTTGTTGTCCAGTTCAAGTTCGCTTTCTTTCTGTTTTTCAAAGATGCAAAACATATTCAGTCTGTTTTGTAGACTTACATGTTCAAATAATGATTTTAAATAAGTAGACTGGCATAATTATTTATACCACCTCTCAAACATCAGTGAACATATTCTCACAGTGACCTTGATTAGACAAGGAAAGACTCCATACAAACTGGACTGAGATCCAATCTAATACAACATTATCCCAGTGAAATCCACAATGAAGGTTTGAGGAGAAGGTGGGAGAAAAAAAAAAAAACCACCTTCAGCAGAAGCCCTTCACTTCCTGTAAAACTCCTTAAAAATACACTATTTTAAAGAATTCCTCTAACAATTCAGGCATTACAGGCTTAGCTTACTACACATCACTGAGGTTTTTCAAATTTTATGGTAGTAAGTAATTTAGCATTATGAAGATATCTTTTTTCTTTCCTTTTTTCCTTCAATCAGGCATGTCTCTTGATAAACGCCAAGCATAAAATAGTAAATCACAATGTCTTTTGTTTCATCCCTATGCTTGATTACTCTTTGCAGGTTTTTTTGTCTAACGAGCAAGCTGTTTGGCTAAAGCTACCCAAGATAAGCAACTGAAAAATTCAGTTGTCAAATCTGAAAATACATCTGCTTGATTTTCAAGCTTAATTTTGTTTCATCACAGTATAAGTAAATGATGAACATTGATATAGCTTAAATCAGTTGTATAAATAATGTGTATAATTTTACAACTATGGTAATTTTAGCTTCAACTGGTACATTTATTCAGCAAAAAAGTTTCTTTCTGATAAAATCAAGCAAGGGTAGGATCTGCATATGTGGGAATTAAGCATGTGTGAATTACCATTAGAATAAAGATTAAAAAGAAAAAATATCTGTGGAAAAAAACAGCATTATACATGTATTATAAGCTGTACTTTCTATTATTATTAATGTTTGACAGTAACTTGTAACATTTTAAGAGAAGTTTCCTAACATTCATGCTATTGAATAGTCCAACTACACTCAAACTGGGCCACAAAGTCACAGTCCAACTCTGTTAAAAAATTATAAAGATTCCCTTACTTTTGAACTAAAGGAATATCAGGTTGACAAAAAAGATTTTTTTAAAAACATAAACAATGTAAGATACTATCACATTTTATAACCAGATAAGCGCTATTAGATTCTAATTTCAGTTTTGCTTCACAGAATAGTTTCACAAATTTTATTGCAATATTTCTGATACCTTCTCCTACCTTTCTTTGGGAAACTGGAGTTCAACACAAACATCTTCTTGAAAACATCTAGACGTTTGCAGTCACACTTGCCTTGTTCTTATGTGATACTTAAAGGCATGTAAAAAAATTAGGTATTTCTTCCAGCCAATGAACTGGAACTATTGTAGACAACTGCCTCCCATATTTAAGATATGAATTCAGAATTACTATTTCATTCTTCACAGCACAAACACAGTTAAATCCATTTCACTCTTGGTACACACCCAAAAATTATCTGCAATCAATGGGATATCAAAATCTGATGGTAAGATAAGATCTGCAGACATGATGAGGTTGGACCTATGAAATAATTCTATTATTCTGTGAGGTATTTGGCTCCCCAGCATGAGGGATGGACAGAGCAAAATTTCTTTAAATTGTTATTGATCTGAAATGCCACTTACCCTGTGCATGTGTGTGGGCATGCACTCACACATGTACATGGCATGCATTCATATTTATTATAAAAAAACACAAAAGCTCAACTTTTCAATGTGTTGTACATCAAATGCTCCGTAATATTAGTACTTTAAAAGCTGGGGAAAAATGTTACTCATGTCTTCGTTTTACGGAAGCTATGCTATAATCCAAACCTAGAAAACTTGGGAGGATAAAAGTGTTTCATATGCCCTAAGAAACTACCATTTTTACGAAGGAAAGGAAAAAACAAGGAATTACAAACGTTCAGCATATGTAAAAAGTAGCAAAGACAGAAAGGTATGGTACCTTTTGTCCCAGTGAGGCACAGAGGTCCCTCAAGATTAAGGCTGTGTAGAATCCACTTTATAAATACACATTCAGTCCTAGTGAAGAATACTTAAATGTTTTGAGGTTTTAGACATCTATATTGATTTAATCTGCAGCACAAAACTACATGTTAAGTCCACTTCTGCAAATCCCTCTTCCTCCATGTTTATGAGACCACACCTGCAGATTTCTGGGCAAAATTCCATGATTCATCATCATGTTACACTTAATTTTGTTAAGGTGTTACTTACAGTAACTCCAATGAAGTTTTGGCCATACATCCCTGCATTCTTTGAGAAGTTATTTTATTTTGAGGAGCCCATGAATATCACATCACAGGTGGAACCAACTGCCTATTTTCCCAACATGACCAAGTCTTTTTCTTACTAGTGTAAAGAAATTCTGTCCATTCACGCCCCGAGTACCAGAGTTCATCAAAACAGGACCTTGTAACTGCCTACCAAGAATTCCTGAGTAAAGTTAAGATACGTCAACTTTAAAATAAAATAAGCACATGGATGAAAAATTAAACAGCTTAACAGTTTAGGAGGGAAATGCTAGATTTACTTAGAAAAATAGATATGCACTTAGTGTGGCTTAATCCAGTTCACGTAAGAAACACTGCACACTATTTACAGTACGCTGAGCAATCCGATAGGCCTTTGATCACTTTGGAACATATGAACCTACTGAGCTCTTCCTGTTCATCCTTTTCATTCCTGGGTGTTGGAAACAAGACTGCCTGCCTAATCCTTAGTATGTTTAAACACTTACTCTTCAGATTAAGACAACAAATATGTATCTTGGTGAGTATCTTAATGGAAATTCAGCAGCCATTTCTCCATCTTCTTTAGGATTCAAATTGGCTTGTATTCCAACACCACTTGTGATTTTTTGCATAAAAGTAATTGCCCACAATTGCTGACAATACACACAAGAAAATGCCATGAAGGTGGCAGAATAGAATTCCTTTTAAACAGGAAATTAATATAAGAAGGATTAATCAAGCACCAGTCCTAGTCATTGTCACATTTGGGCCAAAGAAGGAAACACTCCTGATCAGATTAGTATGAACTTAAATGGTATTCTTCCTTATTCTGCTGCAAAACAGCATTAAGTTTGCTACCTAGATCATATGGGAATATTGCAGCTGATTAATTCCCTCAGATTGCAGGCCTTAGAGAGCAAATCTTTATCTTAATCTGTGCCAGCAGCATACAGTACAGCCTCCTGAAACACTTTTGTCCAGCTAGAGTTTTTGGGTTTAATACAATCTGTCAGGATAAAAGTTAATGAGCCACTATATACAGGCAAGCATATTATCAAATCCAATGGTCTCCTTCAGACCTAAACTTTATGAATACAAACAGTTCTCAGAGTTTCACATGGGCTTCCTAAACCTGACCGAACTAGTTAACTTATTCTTCTGCAAAAGTCTGGAAGGGCACTTTATCCAATGGATGATTCCTGGCATTGCTGCTTTACCTACCAGCCAATCAATTCTGCTTCTAAGAATCATTGTTTGAGTTTTCTGCTAAAGTGATGTTTCAGTCACCAACACAAACACCACCAAATCCTTAAAGATACATGCATCATTAAATATATATCCCACAATCTTCATATTAATAAATTCCCTCTATTTTAATAAATAGCTGTTAAAACACAGGTCATTTTCCCTACTTGGAAGCATATACCAAGGAGTAAATTCTGTACTTCTCATTGCTATGCTACAGAGATTTAACAACTGGAATGAGTTTCATCATCAATGCAAGCTCAAAAATGTCAAAGGAGTTTGTTTTCAGCTGTATGCAGGCCCCAGTGTAAGTGCACTACATACATAAAATTATTTGATGACTTAAAGGCTTTTTTAGAGAGATGCTGAACAAGCCACGAACTGACAGTCTCCTTTGAGCCAATCATTACACATCACTTGAGAAAATAAAAAACTAGTTCAGAAGAATTTTCTGCAGAAAAACATCAAGCACTGGACAGCCTTTAATAATAGCATATTAAGATACTACTCTCTGGAAATGGCAAAATAACAAAAAAGTTTGGATGATTTATATCTTTTAAACCCATTCTCTTATTGTGTTCCCTTAAAGCAGTCACTTGTGAAGATAATAACTGACCAGTGAAATCACATCCTCATTATAAAGTGAAAGCTTTGTCATGGGTTACAATTTCATACCACCTCTCCTTGTGTCCTGTCCAAGGTTACTACCTTACGCTGCACCACCTTTTTTAGGTAAATCATTAATTCCTACAGTAATTTTCACTACTGTAATCTAACAGGGTGAAATGAGGCAAGATGGGAAAGCAAAAGTGAATAATAATTTTAAAAAAAAAAAAAAAAAACACTAACAAATAACTAAAGATCATTCACATTAGGTAGGAATGCCCAGTGAAGCTCTGCACACTGATATTACTAACCAAAAACTTATCTCTTTCAGAAATTAAACTTCCAGAAAGACAAAACTTACAAGAACTTTTAATACCAAACAGTACGTTAGCATTTACTACCATCGCCTCTGTATTATTTGTTTCTAAGGCAAGCAAGGCAGATTTTTATCGCTGAGCATAGTCAAAGTGAGACTTAACACCAGATTCATAAAAAGACACTGTTCGCCTGTGGTTAGTGGCACATTCAAATATGCCAGATTAAAGACAAACACACAATAGGAAAAACTCTACTGTAAAATCAATGTCACAACTTTTAAAAAGGTCTACATTAGAAGAATATCCACAAAGCACAAGTGAAGCTATTTTACTAAGTATTTTTCACGTACTGATAGGAAAAAGACAGAAATCCCTTGGTTAGAATCAAAGTTTCATTTTGCTTGAAAACTTAGGAGTCGCCCTAAAGCTAGGTACCAAAAAAATAAACTGTTCAAAGATTTCCTTATTTCATTCAGCATATCTTAGTGGGGGGGGGACAACAACACACGACCTGGGACAACACAGACATGACATACTATTTAAACTTAAGTGCCTCAGACATGACATACTATTTAAACTTAAGTGCCTATTTAAAGGAAAGACTTACACTTGAGAACTGGCCAAGACTTGCAAACATACCAAGCCAAGCTATTATTTCTCCTTTCTGCAGCTAGTTACTTCAAATGCTTCAAAGACTATGAAGTAATAGAGATAGAGGAGACAGAAGAAAAGAATTGATGGTATTAGCCTAAAAACATAGATACTCCTATTCCGCTCATATTCCATTGTTTTCTACATTCAGCTTCTCCTTATAGTATACCTCTTGTTCCAGACATCTTTCCTTTCTGCTTATAAAACCAAGAGAGTCTATGCAGTTTCTGTTACTGTTACCATCTATTAGTGTTACCATCTATTACAAAGCTATTTATACTACACTATAATAAGCACAGATGGCTAGAGTCAATCCCAATAAGATTTAATGGTAAGACAAGAGAAGACTAGGTATTCATATCCACTAAACAACCTACAGCAAATAAAATAAAGATTATTCTTCGGAGAAAGGAGATAAAGGTAAGACGAAACAATGTTATCAGCTTTACTTTAGATTATGAGGGCAATCTAAGGAAAAGCACATTACAGTTTACTTAACTCCTAAATGTTAGCTATATAAAGAGCTTCCGAGCTAATGCCTTCCAAGAGACAGTTAAGGGTTCAATGTTAACAATAGCTCCAGATAAGTAGACTCTGCCTTTGCAGACAAAAAAAAATACTCATCACTAGAAACAAGCAGCAAACAGACCAGAGAAAATTAATCATGTGAAAGAAAAAAAAAAAGGAATCCATACTTGAGAACATACTAAAAGCACATATAAAAATCAGAAGCCTTTTTCTACAATACAGAAGAAATTAAAATTTAAGATTTCCATTACTCCTTCCCATTATAATTTGCCATGTTGAGTTTAGAAGTGCTGTAGAATTAAATCCCTTCTTAAATTTCCTTAATTAACTAAAATTAATGCAACTTCCTAACATTTTCCTGTATTTCACAGTTTAAAAAACAGTGGTCAAGTCTTGCTTTATTAGTTTCATTTCAAAGGCAGTAATTACAAAATACTCCTTCTTTCTGTCAGATCTACGTTTCAAATTTTTTCCTCCTTCACCATATTAATAGAACTAAGATCATACAAAAGTCATGAAAAAAAAGAGACTAATACCCCTTTAGAATAGCTGATAATAAGTTTCAAGTAACAAACTGACATGTGGAAAACAGATTCAATACCCTAATTGAGAAAGTAACTTCAACTTACTAGCAAGTTCTTACTTTACCTTAGGCCTAGGACAACATAATGAAGTTCATCTTGCCTGTTCTGCAATTCCAATTTTTCCTGATGTCATAATCATAACTTTCTATCAAAACATATGTATATAGCAAAAGAGCTGCCCTACCCACAAATAAGGAAAGAGATATGCTTTATTTAACCTGAACCATAAAAAGTACAGGACAACTAAGCCTACTGGACCTATTTCCACAGCTAATGAGTTAAAACTAGCGAGGAAAGTCTGAGGGGTGCTGCACTATCCAATCCTAAATACTGACTTCCTCTAAAGCACATTCACCATCCTCCATAAACTAGGAGGGATTCTAGTCCAGTGCAAGAAACTTGTTGAACAGAAGTCCTTCTCCTCTTCAAATACGGTTATCAGTACCCCACTCTGGAAACACAAAAACCTTCCAAATATTTACATGGTAATCACACAATAAAGTGCAAAAAAACTTGCGATGAATGCTTTTTAAAACAGCCTTTGGCTTTCTTAGTTATACAGAGATGTCGTAGTATGGATGTACATTTGGGCAGATGTTCTGCTCACACTATGAAAGAAACACCAGGTGTATAGGTGGTGGGGAGCTCAGTTGGGGCATGGGGAGGGGAGTGCTTGCTTTTGAGAAGCCTTTAAACTTCCAAACAGACAGAAGAATAATGCATGCTGGCAATTACTTCATTGGTATGGACACCTAGTATTTGATTCATCTCCTTTCCAAACACAGAGGTTTAGACTTCACTGATGTTAAAAAAACATGTTCTTTAAATATCTGCAAAAGACTCATTTGGAGGCCAACATGAGCTGCCCAAACTTGCCAAGTGTTTTAGACAGCCATACGTTTGATGGTCAATGTGAGAATACTTCATAGTGAAGCAGAGTAATAAGTAGTACTAAGAGCACAAACTTCCCCTTCATAGCTCACAGGTTTTAAGGCCTGTTACTTGAATTTTATTCTACCTTCTTTACCTTTGATAACTGTACTAATATGGTAGGGTGATAGTAACATTGTGGCATGATGAAACTGATCACATTGATCAACTGATCCTATTATTTCGTAACAGTACTACTATGCCATAGTTCAGTTGTGTGGAGTTCATGTATATACTAAATTATCTTTCACTAAAAAGCGCCTGATGCACCTTAAATTTGCAAATACGGGAATTGCTTAAATTATGATCTTTTTGAAAAGAAGAAGTAAAAATCACTAACAAGCAAGTTAGACCATAAATAACTCTCCTTGAGTGGCAAGTAAAATTTACCATATAAAATACATTTATTATACAGTCCTTTTAATCAACACAAATGGACAGGATGCTCTTTGCAAATATCAGTGACTAAAATGAGCTACTCTGAAGAACGTTGCTTCATGGAATTTTACAGAAGTAAAAATTAAAGTTTCTGAAAGGCTTTCAGATAGTGATCCAACACACAATTATGGTTACACGAAATTTTGTCCAACTGGCTGTACAGACCACATAAAAAGACAAAGTGATTATAAATGACAAGGCCATTATGTCTTGTTCTAGGATTAAAAATACCACCATTATTTGGAATCAAGTCATAAAGAGAATAAAGAATTATTCCTATATTTTGTTTTTCCCTACAGATTTACAGCATTATGAGTAATGAAGGTTTGATACATAAGATTTAGGATGTTCTAAGTAGGAGAGTGTAAATCTAATGCCATTACGTGATTATATTTTTTAAAAGGAGTAGCCTTCATTTTAGACAAACTGCAGTTTACACATACATTTTTATCAAATATCCGGTACAACCACCTTAGACAAGACCATTAGCACAATGCACTATTATAGATCTAACAACGTATGAATGAAGAAGATTCCCCTAACTTAGCATTTACTAAAGAACCTCAGTTCTCAAGCATGAAATAAATAATGGATATGTATACATGGGCTAGCACATCCCAGCATCATGACACCACTGGCTGCTGAAGCAGCCTAACCAGGCAGCTTGAAAAACCTTAATAAACACATCAACCCTGACATTATTTTAGTGACAAACATAAGAGCTGCAGCTCCTCAGCAACTGGACTGCAGCAGCACTAAGACTGGGTGAAAAACTCTTCCTCCTCAGCTACTGCAGGCAAAAAGTAAACATATCCTTGCGTATATAACCCAGAATGTTTGACTCGAGAAAATACACTTCAACCCAACCCTTTTTAAGATTGAAAGTCTCCTATTTAAGAGCAATCCCATTCTCAGTTTTTGCACAAGCAAAAGGTTTGAGAAGATAGCCTCTAACATACATACACGTAGCTTCCCACTGCTCCACATTAAGGCACAGTTCTTGCCTAGACCTATTTCATTACTTTCAACAGATTTGTCAGAATGATCAAGATCTTTCAAGAAAATTGAAGAGTCGGTTACAGTTTTGCCTGTACAAAGTACTGAAAAGATCTTAGCTAATATTATCATGTTAATAATAAGCTTTACTGACTAATCTGACATTTTAGAGGATATTAAGAGAGCTAGGTTTGGGTATTTTGTGTTTGGTGTGGTTTGGGTTTTTTTTTTAATAAAACAGCATATCCTGGTTTATTACGTTTTGTAAGGGTTCCCTTTCTGAATGACTATGTCCTTTCTCACTGTGATCTAAAACTCTTAAGAAACTGAGCCAATGAGCCAGAAGTCAGGGTCATTATCTTCCACATTAATCAGTCCTGTCAGTTAAGTCTTAAGTTAAGCCTTTAAATACTTCTTTTCACACCAGAATTCCATCTCACCCTTACATCTGTAGGGTATTTAAAGCCCACAAAAAATATGCTGCTCTCTGACCAGAGAACTAAATTACAAACGCAGGCATTGCACACTATTATTATGATTTTAGCTCTGCAAGACAGTTTCCCCTATACACGTTTAAAATGCAATTGTACTGTTCCTTAACAGGAGGCAACACTTGAATCACTGATTAAATTGCTAATCACAGTTTCAAAATCGACAAATTACAGTCATACAAGTAAATGTGCCAGGTTTATGAAACTGTAGGATGTTAATAAAACTTCTTCACCATGTTATATTTAAGGATGATAACTGAGCAGTGCTTCTTACAAGTAAGCTATTTTTCTAATGCATTCTTATGCAGGTACATTAAGTCATAATTTATTTTTTTTTACAGTTATATCTTGTGAATTACTGAAAACCATCTATGCTTTAAAGGGACAGCCTTGTGAAGTATTAGGACCATCCATAAATATTCGCGACTGAGTACCAATCAAGACGATAGAAGCATTCTGCACAAGGAATAAAAGCATATTATTCACTGAAGTACCAGCCTTGTAAAACTTTACAGTGTGAAAATAAATAAGCCAGCGTATTTGCAAATTTCCTCAGAAGAATCGGTATGCAGTACTTCCTCAAAACAGTCACTCTTAAAACCCTTGGGGACACCTACTTGTCACAGAATAAATTATCTGGCTAATATCCAATATTACTGTATATGTCAGCAGGCACCCAGGAGACAGGCATTAGAGAGCACTTAGCTTCTTCAGCCTTGCAGGGTAGTCCTTACATAAATGACTTTGCCCAATTATAAAACATAACTGATGTGCTTGTTTTGGAGTTTCCTAGCAGCAGCCTCTCATACTAAAACATTTAGATAGCAATGCCTATTTATTTTTCCAAAATCATAGGTCCCAAAGTACAGTACACTGAACAGGTTTTTTGGGTTGTTTTTTTTTTTTCCACGTGAACATATTTCTTTTAAGATATTCAAAGCAAACAAAAATATCTGAATACTAATTTGAGTGTTCTCAAACACTAAAATCATGCTTTTAAATAGAAACTATTGGAGAAAGAAGTTCTCCCGCAACTCTAACAGTAGCTCTTCTTTCCTAGTTACCTAACATAAATAGCCAAGTTTGCATCCCACATGCAACAACGTATATGTAAAGCACAAGAATACATGCATCACAAGTACACTACAGCTCTCAAAAATAAAAGAGACTTCTTGGAGACGTTTACTTCAGTTTGCTATAAGCGAACCACAGTCACCCCCAAGATGTAGCGCAAGAAACCTGTTGACTCGTAAGTTGCAAACCAAAGCAAAGCTCTACGCCAAACCGAAGAAACCCACTAAGCAATACAGTAAGGCTAAATAGAAAATTATTTAGCATGCTTGGCACTCAGGTTTTTTAAAGTGACATCAAGGAATGCAGGACGCTGGAAGAGCAGAGAAAGTGTTTTTCATGGAAAGAAACGTGAAGGACTTCCGAAAGTTGATGGGTTTTACTCAACTTGCAACGCGCAGACCGAGCTAAGGGCACAAGCGAAGCACTCTGGAGGAGGAGAGCCACCTCACGGGAGCAGGTTTCGTAACGGATGGGATTCGGGTCAGGCTGGCTCTGGTGTTCGAGCCCTCCGCGCAAGGCGCCCCGGCCGCACCGTCTAAGCGCAACTTACCGCCTTATTTAGCGGACTTCCCCGCCACGATCCGCGCTCCGACACCCCCCCCCCACACACACCGCCGGCCCTGCGCGCACCCCCTTCCCTTCC
>JANZLQ010000056.1:3377874-3396490 GCA_026212715.1 Elanus axillaris | reverse complement strand
GGGAGGGGGCTGCAAGCAGCTGAGTGGAAGTTTGGCTATTAGCCAAGGCTAACCCACTGCAAGGTTGCTAAGTATGTTAAGAGAACACAACACTCCTAGTGTAGTATCTGAAAGTATTTTCCATGACAAAAATTGAGAGTTACTTTCAAACCTGAAACTAGGGCCAAGTCCATCAAGAGATTCTCAGAGCTGACAAGCAGAAAAATGCACTTAATGCAAAAAGAGAAGCGAATATGAGATTGTGGCTCATCTGAGGAAGTTTTGAGTTTGGTCATAAACTGTAACTACAGACAGATAGTAAAGTATGAATTAAATCCACTAACCTGCATCTTACACTACATACATAATACATGCCATTTTGTTGCTAAACCTGTATCACTAAAATCAATGAGAATCTTGTCACCAGTCTGACAGACATAAAGGATGATTGCCAGATTATGTGCCTGACTCTGAAAATGCTACCTATCCAGAATGATATTATATTTGGTAATAAATGAATCATAAAATTCAAAGCAAAGGGATAGAGGGACTGCACAGAGGCTAAATAGGAATCAATAAAACAGTCATGTTATTCTCAGGGTGGGTTATAGAGTCAGTCCCTTACACAATCATTCTCTGACAATCAATCCAGTTTGTATTTGTCAGTCTTAATGTTAATTTCCTACAAATCACTTTGCCCTTTGGCAAAGAAGAAATTTCTCTATAAAGCTAATGATAATTTTTTTTTTAAAGAATCACTTATTTAAACTTTTTTAAAAGCATCCCAATCCCCAAATTTGTGGTTTCAGTTACATAGAAATCAAGGTAATCTATTTTGATTTAGCTTCATCCATGCTTCGCATTTTCATCCAGATAATATTATTCACTACTTTTAACTTACGGTGCATCTTTCATACCTAGAGAAGATGAATAAAAGTGGCTGGGATTTGGGTTCAGGAAAAATCCTTAGAAAAGGGAGCTCTGGTATGGTTTGGGTTTTACAAAAGTTTCACTGCAGCTTATCTAAAAACGGATCTTCCACACCTATGACTGCAGTTTCTACTGACAACACATACTAAATGATCAATTACATGTAATTTTGCCTGAACCAAGCTATTTGAAGCCTGTAATAATTCTAAATGTATTCCTTATAATTTTAAGCACTCTGATCTCCACATAATTGGTTTAAGAGCCTCATTCTGATCAAGGACTTTACACAAGTTGGTAATTCCATTTATTCAAGCACACAAAAAATGATACTTGATTGAAATGGCATTTTGAAGATACAAAACTAAGAAGTTTTCTTTTTTTCCTCAATAATTTCACTGCTCTTCAAAGATTAAATTTGCATGTCTTGACAATTATTATTTCTTTTATTTTAAATGTACATACATTTCTCACAGAAAATATATCTGTATTGTTACATACTGATGTGCCTAACAATAGCATCTTTAAGATGTGACAGGGAATCCAGTGCTGCAGTAGTGATGAGAGAATAATACTAATGGTAACGCGTACATAATTTTAAACTGAGAGTTCAGAAACTCTGACTAACAGCTCTTTTCATCGTTGTCTGGTTAAGAAACATTGCTGTTACTAATTAAAAAATTGTCTTTTTTCTCAATTTCAAAATATGATGTATTTTCCAAGTTTTCAGTAATAACAATTTTTCAAATATTAATACTTACTAGTTTAAACTCATAACTATTCAGGTTGCTTTACCTCTGACTAGCTGATGAAGCCTACAGGAAGATAGCAAAGATGATGGTGTAGCTGGTAATATACTTGCAGAAAGTTACAGGATTGTAATAAACAATATGGATGTTGCATAAGGAAAAGGCTAGAGAGATGAAAAATGAGGGAATATGTATGTAAGTACATATTTTGTATACACATTTGTATGTTATATGAAAGGGTGTTAGAATTATGTAATAGATATGCTGAGTTACATTGGAAGAAAGTTTGTATGTATAGGTTAATGGTGAAACACAAGGGACATGCTGAGAAATTACTAGGAAATACAAAGAAATTTATGTCCTGAACAATGTCTCAAAAGTGCTTTACCCACTTCCTGCAAATGAAGAATGGGTTCATTTAAGGCACTAAAGCATGGAGTTAGCTTTATTCAGATATAACAATACAGCCCTCGCAGTTAAAATTATTTTTAAAAATTATGCTGAAGGGAATCCCAAGGGGCCATCTAGCTATCCCAGTGCGCACAAGTAAAACCAGATATACCTTGTCACTCCTGGCAGATGTCAATCTAAATCTATTTTTAGACCACAGAGTCATCATCAGTAGAGTCTCTGTCAGTGGGGAAACTCCACACTAATCTACATCAGTGACTTTTACTAGTCTAACTTCAGAAGAGGTTTCCAATACCTGAAGCAAGTTTTTCTTGTTGAAATTTAAGCTTATAATTTCTTAGGGTGAACATTGATCACCAAAACCACAAAGAACAAATTACTATCTTCTGCTGTTCAGCAGTCTCTTCTATATTATAAATTACTGCAACCCCATTCAGTAGTTCCTCCCTATAATGTGTTTATTACCATATTTTTACCATATTGTTTTAATCTTACACCATGGTTTTGAAACCTCTGATTACTTTCTCTATTACCCTGTTGATTCTTTCAAATCAAGCTACCTGCTTTTTCACCATCAGTGTCTAGAGCACTAGAATACCTTGTTTATGCCTTCCCACTGTTGAACAGAGCAGAAAGATTACTTCACAAACAGAAATTATTTTGGTTTTATATGATTTGTTGTGTCAAATACATGCTGACCGCTATGCATCTTTTTGGTATCTACCAGACATTTAGAAATAGCATACTGATTTACCCGTCCCTGTATTTTCTAGAAATTGAGAGTAGGACAACAGGAGTTTCATCTTCTGACCCTTTTTCAATCCACTCTTTAAAAGGGTTTTTTTTTAAAAAGTGACCTTCAAATTTGCTTCTTCACAGTAGTGTACCCAACTTGTTCTCTACAGTTTCTCAAAAGCAACTGCTAGTAATTCCAAGATCCTTCCAAACAATTTTCTAAATATTCAGTGGCAGAGTTCATAAGATTATTAAAACAATCACATTTTTACAAAAATTACAAAATTGAGTTGTTAGAATTGTTACAAAGTATAATCTAAGGCCTTTCTTTTTTCTTGTCATTGCTGTGGTAGCTGAGGTAACCACCTACATGCCATTGACATTTGGTACATAGGTTTTAAATGATTTTTTTTTCTGTTTCTCTGCTTACTACATTCTTCTTCCACAATGGGGCACTGACCTTTTTTACCATCTTTATACTAATACGTACTATGTTCATAATGATTTCTCATAAACCTTGACATCTTTTCTAGCTGCATCTCAGCTTCCCCTTGGCTTTTGGTACTTGTGTCTTGAACTGCTTTGAAATATTCATCTCTCAATCTTCTTTGACTTTCATCTTCTGCTTCGGGCCACTGCAGACGTCAAGTTTTAATATATTTGGTCTTCTATGACTTTCCCTATTCTTGTGCTATTATTGCTATTTAATCCTTAATATTTTTCCTGTGCAGTAAATGCTCCAAGGCGCTAATAGTTCTCATTCTTCATGAATATGATTAGGTTGCTAAACATCTGCGGACCTCTGCTGACACAACTACTGTGAAAAGCCAGAAACCACCAACAAAGATCCAGAGAGCACAGGAGCTCAGGTGATCAGCGTTAACCACACATCCATCTGCACTTATAGACAGCTTATATACCCTTCAGAGTAAGGCACTGATGAATGGGCTTGTCCAAGATCAGGGCAGATGACCATCTCAAGACAGGTCTGAGCAAAGTCCTCACAAGCATAGAACTGAAAGAGAGAACATCTTCTTACTGAGTAACATCTTATCTAATCCTTCTGCCATTCTATATAGCCCCAACAACCACAACAGATGCAACAGGAGTTCACATAGATAAATCCTGGAACTCAGGCCTTCAAAAGTAGGAGAATTTCATGGGGTTCGAGTGCTTCTTTGTCCAGAACTTTTCAACACTGAAGGATCTAGCCTTTCATATAATACAAGCTGCAGAACTTTTAACTTCCACACTAACCTCAGCAGCTCATGTTTGACCCAGCCTATTCAAGACCTTGTCTAGATACGAAATCTTCATTTTTCACTTTGACTACTAAATGTTTTCAGTTGTTGTCATTGTCAAAGTTGAGGTTATACCTCTAGGAAAGCACGCAATGAAACTTTATGTTTTCTGATGTTCAAAAATTCAAAACTCTTCATATCCAGTGAACAATTTAAACTGTATGTTAAAATTTAGAACACAGTAATATGCAGTATCTTGGTGCCAAGGACAATCTCCTATGTCTGCATGTCAAATCTTTTAGATAGTGTTTATTCATTATAAACTGAAGAGTCTTCTCATCTGACTGTTCTCAGAAGTTCTGCTAAAAATAAGAATCTTTTCTTACCCAGGAGTTTCATCTGGCAGATATCACAGCTTCCCGAAAAAGGCAAACATCTCCCTGTGCCCTAGTGCCAGACATGCCCTTTCAAACAAACATTTTATGCAGTAGGTGGTCAGTGAAAAAAAAAAAAACAAAACTAGTCATAACATCATAAGATGGATGGACCCTTTAGCTGAAATCATGTTGAAGCAATGCCTGTTAAAACCTTCATATATTACTCACAATCTCCTTGAAAAAAACACCTTCCTAGTTTAGGCATCTCTAGCTGGTTTATATGTGCTTTACAGAAGTACTTGGCTTCCATATCTGAGGATGGATTTTCAGACTTGACTCCATTTAAGCACCAAAAACTGTTGGGAAGCCAGTAGAGCTTTCTGTTGCATGGTGACCTGTTTTAATTATCTCACACCATAAAATCTCAATAGAAGCAATTCAGAAGTTGGGTAGGGCATAGGTACCCTTTCTGAGCTTTGACTTCTAAATTCCTTTCTTACTAATAAGATAAGAGTATTGTGAGTTCAGGTTCCCTTATTAGCAGAGTGGACTCAGCTGCCCTTGTATTCCCCTGATTCTCTTCTGTTACTTAGCTTTCAAGACACACTTTGGAAATTCGTATTTTTTGCTTTAGTGAACTTTGTCATTAGAAGTGTACCTATTGCAAGCTATATGATGTTTTTGTTCAGTTGTGTGATTTTGTTCCTTCAGGTCGCAAGAGGAGAAAAACTGTTTACTTCACAATTTTCCGTAATTAAGTATCCTAGAAGTTTAAGGAGTAGGTCAGCAGTTCTCTAATTCATATCCCCTACAGTTTCTGTTTTCCAAAGTATATGACTGGAGAAAGTCTTCCACACATGTTTTTCATCCTCAGGCAAAAATAAGAAATAAGCAAAGAGAGTTAGCTACTTCTGCTACTTTTACCCACTGAAAATTTCCTGTTAGCCCAAATGTATTGGTCAGAAGTACAGAGGTACAATTTGGGTTATGCTTAACAAAAGATACTGTGGATGATACTGCAATGTGAAAAGTATATTGTTGCTGGGTGACCTTATTTCATTATGGATTTTCAGGTCTGAAATAAGTTTGCAAATCCACTTGTCGAAGTTTTTTGAGCAAGTGTTTCCAGTACAAAGCTAGAGGGTGAAGTAATGAAACTGGTTTTTACAAATACCAACGCAGATAGATACTGTGCAGGTTAGGTCTTCATTTTTTGAATAAGAATGAAAACAACATAAAAAAACCATGCTACCTATCTGCACAAAACTGTTTTTCCTTATTATGGAGCTCACCAGCATCTCTTCAGAAATGTCTTTTCATCATACAGTTTGAAAAATCCATAAATTATTCTAATCATTGCGGTTGATTAAACAGGTAGGGGTCCTTTTTGATTCTTCATTTACCACTTTCCTCCTTCCTGATAGTTCTGCACAGCTGGAGATTTTCAGCCCCATTGTAGCCTCCTCATCTTAGTAAAGATCTTTTGGTATGCTAATTATCTCCTTTCTAATATTTACTTTCCCTGACCACAAGCCATTGTCTGCTTTTACATCTTATTTTGAAGAGACAGGGTTCTTAAAATTCTTGAAGGTCTCTCTTAACAATAGCTTTAGCCTATACATAATATGTCAAGCAAGAAAATTATTTAATGACAAATTAAATTCTAACATTAAGACATTTTTCATTTTTTCAACATTCTACATGGCTCTGCTTTCTTTATGTGCAAAACTTCGAGTTTTTTCTATTTTACCAAAATACTAATCAAAATAACAAAGTTTTCTCAATCAATTAAACCAATTTTTAATCAAATTTATCAAATAAATAAATATTCTGCTTTATATCTGTTCATTTTTTAGGCTCTTTTGATATCTCATTTATTGAGAAATGAATGCTTTCCTGTAAAATGTTTTATGCATGATATCCAAAGCACTGGATACAATACAACATATTTGGTTGTTATATGCTGGACACTGCTATCTATCAAGCTGTATCTTCTGAATGTAACACATATTATGACACACTTCCAATGTATTCATTGACTTAGAGAATGTTACAGAGGATTTCACAAAATCTAAAGAGTTCTAATAATGTCTAAAAATGTTCATAATAAAGTGTAATTGATGAAAAAAGTTTATGAAAAAGGTCACTGGGATTTGGGGAGTATCAGTATGAAGATTTATTGATACAACCATAATTAAAAAGGAAATGGTGACTTTAGTTATCGTGTTTAGATTTTGGAGCAAAGGGTAAGCATTAAAGGAAACTGTATTACAAGAAGAGAAGAACCACTTTGCTCACTTTTGTAACCAGGTCACAAACCACATCCATTCTTTCACTCTGTTTCTATACCTATGTGAGACATTTCAGAATTACATGGGTTTACTTCACTGGCATATTTTTCTTCTCCAAAACCACATCTTGTGTTGGAGCCAAGTCCGTTTCTAATCAAATATGTAATTTGACAAGAGTACACATTTGTGCCTATTACATTAATTTGTTTTGGGCATGTAGGCACTATTACACATGCTATATGTCTTACCTTGTTACCAAATCATTTAGAGGCAAGAGGAGGCTACACAGTTCTGCAACTGCTTTACAAATAACCTTGATATGCAGTCTAGGTCTCTGAAACGATCTTGGTGTTGTTTTTTTTTTTTATAAACTTGTTCTGTAATCATTAAACTTCCTGTATAATTTAAAAGTAAATGAAATTGATCTTAAATCTTGCAAAAAATAAGGTAGCATTTTTGTGATACAACTCAGAAGAGGATCTGCACATTAGTATCCATTTTTGAAATATGAAAATATCAATTTGCTGCAGGACAAAACCTTTCAATGACACATTGCTTCATAGTCCCTGCTTATAGACATTTCATTTATTAAAACCATCTATATCTGTCCCATCTTTCTGTCACTTGCTGTCTTTCAAAATGACTTCCTTCCAACTTCCTTTTCTATGGTTTTCAGAATACAAATACCCAGTTTCTCTTTTACTTACTCCTTTCCATATTTTTCTTCTCTCCCTCATCCTCTTACCTTCTTCAGTTGACTGCTATGGCTGTATTTTTAACTTAATAAATAATTGCATGGGGTCTGTTTCAGAACTGGAAAATTGATGTGGAACAAGAACACCACAACACAAACAACACTGCTTGTAGAGTACAGTTGGCCTTCCAGATTACTGGGGTTGATGAAGCTATTGGGAGTAGACTGGTACAAATTTATAAATTATTGCAACGTCCAGCCAAATCTTTCTATTACTGAGCTGGTCATTTTGAATTGGCAGCAGTGTTTCACAATTGGCAGCTTGTCTTAATCAGGAAATCTAGGAACTAAATTAATATTTTGCTATATGATCATTCTTACTATTAATTTTTTCAGCACCTTTGATATGTCAAAAATCAGAAAGAAGATTCCAAAGCAAAAAAAAAACCAACCAAAGATATCTAAAAATACAGAAAATATACTTAAGTAACTAAGGAAAGGAACTCCAGTTCCAGTTCCATGGTACTCCAATTAGCAGATAATCCAGTTAAGCAGTTAAAATGTGTTTCTGCAAAATCATTTTTTCCTGTGGGATGCTAATTCTGCTTATATAGTGGGCATTTTCACACAGCAAAATTAATCACTTTATTCAAGCAAATTGAAAGATTTCATTTTGTCAAAAAGTAACTGAACAGTAAGTTTCCAGGTTGGTCAGAATTAATTGGCTGCAATTTGTAGTTGCTGTATTGCAAAGACTAAGTTCCTCGCAGTCCCAGTCTCTGTGGGCCAGTTATGTGTCTAAACCTCAAAGAAGACCACAATAAATTGTAGAAGATGTAGTTTTGCCACAGAGCCTGGTCAGAGACCTGGAAATTTCTAACCATCAGGCTTCTTAGGTAGACCATAGGAGAGAATAGAAACACAAAGTGTTGAGACAAAGAATTAATTTAGAGATACCAGTAGATGCAATTTTACAGACTCAGATTCTGAATATTCAGATTAAATTAAATTAAAATTAATGTTTCAATTCAGGGCAATCAAAACACTAAAAAGAAAAAGCCATTTTTAAAGTTTGGTTTCTACAGAAAGTTTTAGGACATTGACTTTTCATCTATATTTAACATGGAAGAAAATGTGAAAGGAGTGAATTTTTTTTTTTATACATATTCAGGATTCTGGAAAGCAGTTTATAAATCTGTTTGCAACTTGCATGCCTTTTACATCATGATGATTTTCCTTTACGAAGATCCGTCTCAAAGGGCGCAAGATACTACTGAGATAATTACCATATATCCAATATCAAATCTAAATCCCTCCGAGATGGCAGTTTTCCACACTCCTAGCAAACAATTTCTTCCTAACATAGACCCATACTCTACCAAATGGCTATGCATATAGAGGAAGCAGGGGGGGAAGAAGACATTGTTCAACCTGTTGTTTGCCCCTCTACGCGCGCTGATGAGCATAGGCCTTTAAAAGTCTGTAATTTATCTAAACTTTAATCCAGCTAGGTTTGACTGGATTAGTCAGGTCACAGGTCTAACGATTCTACTGAAGTTTTCTGGTCTTGAGTGGGGATCACATGTTTTTCTACAGCATATTTTGGTATTCTGTGGTGCCTCTACAAACAGCAGTTAAGGTGCTAGCACCAGGTTGATGGTAACCCACTGAGCTACGCTCTAGATTCAGCAGATGGAACCCTGCTAGTAGACCTCATTTCCTCCAGAGACTTCTATAGCGCTCAGCAGAAATGCAGAAGTTAGACCCAGTTGATAAAATGTCCTTCTTCCCTTTCTCTTTCTTCATAGGTGACTAGGCTACATACTAGACCATAAGTTGACCTCAATTAACAGCTCTTCAAAGCATCCTTGTTTGGAAATTTTATTACCTTAAAACACTAGATGCCCAATGGTTTCCCAATTTATTAGAGTAAAATAATAGTGTGTTAATACACAACATAGTACTTCCCATTTTTTAAAGATTGTGATTTTTTTTTCTGTATCTATCTCACCAAGATCAATTATTCTGATTTATCCTTTTATTATATTAACACACATCACACCCATCTTAACTATGCCAACCCGTGAGTGTACAACAGCATGTAATTCTGATCTCTCACTACTGTGTGTTTTGGTATTTTGTTGGGTTGGTTTTTTTTTTTGTTTGGGGGTTTGGGTTTTTTCCCCTCTACTTCAGGTCATCAAGATAAACACCAAGAATCTCAGACTTCCTTTTACCTTCAAACATTGTGCAAGCCACATTACTTCCCTATATCACAGATTAAAATCAATAACCCAGAGTGCTTCTTCCAAGCTCCAGCATGCATCTCAAGGAAGCTGCTTGTGTTTCAGAGAAACCTCTTATACCCAGCATAGTCTCTCCAAGTACCAAAATAAGTTATCGCTGAAATACAAGAGAGAAAGAAGGCTGGTCCTTCCAGGATTTTTTTACTTATAGGCACAGCTCTGGACTCTATACAGGAATTTAATTTTCACATGCCACTCTGATTCATACACTCAATAGCAAAAGGGAGAGTCAAGAACATAGGAGTTGGTAATTGCTGGCATCTTTGAGAATCCAAACCACAGACTATCAACACCTTTGAAGGAGGGATTACATTGCATTCATTAAAGAATATAAATCCAGACAAATTCTAAGAAATCAATGTCCCAGCTTTTCCAAAATACTGCATAGCATCCAGCCTCATGTTTATCAGAGCTCTATCAGAGAATCATCTGTTCCTAATACCGGGATCTCTCAGAGATTCAGAGTTACAGAATATGAACAGTTTTAGCCACATGTTAGAAAACCTTTTAATCAAGGATGAGGAACATCCCCATTCTTCATCACTCCATAATATTTTATATTGCTGACCTATTATCAGAATCAGAATGCTGGGATAACTCAATCCTTTTTTTGAGAGAGAGAGTCACAAACAATTACATTTTCAGCTAAAGTACTCCTGGAAGAGGGAGAGAATCACACGCCAGGAGAAGCTTGAAAACCAGCAGTGAGTGAATGACATGGAGCTTTCTGATTTTTGACATCAACTTGTAACTATCTTAGTAGCATGAAAATTAGCTCCATGATTTTTGAATAGACATTATCTCTCAGACCAAAATGGAAGCTATGGTGATAAGTAATATTTTGATGGACATGGCACAGACATTTTTATACAGAACTTGTGCATATGAAATTTTCATCTCAATGCCTCCACTCGGAAATTGTTCTGAAAATGGTGCATAGAATTAGAATGACAGAAGCAAATTGTATCTTCCACATAGGATATTAAATGAATAGACTGCATTGATCAATATATACCAGGTCATCTTATATATGCCAGAAATCTGTACTAATCACTAAAGACTTGAAATTATTTTTGAGTCTGATTATCCCTGATCCTAGGCCATGTACACAGAGAATATAAAAAGACAGGCAGTTATACAGTAAGAAATTAATGCTTTTATCTTAATAATAAACTTGTTATTTAAAATATATCTGTCCCTTCCATAACTTGTTCAATGTGTTGATTGTCAAATCCCAACCTGAAAAAGCATGTGTACATATTGATTAAAGTGCCCATAGTTCTAATCCTTTATCATATTTTGGAGTGAGGTTTTTTAAACAGGTTACAGCAAACTAAAATGTAAAGTAAATACTGAAATCTATGAGGTTTGATTAATATTTTTTCATGTTTTGTAGTGCCACTGGGTTTTTTAATGGCAGATCTTTCCCTTTTTCATTTCTCCATTTCTTTGATCCTGTTAAGATTTACTCACAAACTGCTTTATGCAGCTGGAAATGAAGTTGTTTTGTCCTATATACAGTGCCAACGTACTTGCAGAGAATCAAATGCACACTTGGGTTAAAGGTCTGAAGAATGCTAACAGTTAACAATTTACATACACTGAACATTTGGAAAGCTTTTCTCTTTTGTTCCTTTGAGTCAAAGAGTATTAAATTATAAATTTCTTCAAAATCATATGGGTAATGAATAGGGAAGTATTAACTAATGTTAAGTTAATGATTACAAACTGACAATGAAGATTAAGAACATGAAAGTCTTATGAGTATCTTTGAGTTCTAAGCAGGAGTAAGATCTTTAGTAGTACTCTTCGTGAACTGACACAAATCAAGGAGAATACATTAAACATCCCAGTTCTTCAAGACACAGTCATCTTTTTAAAGTAGAAACCAATGTTTCTAGACTAATTTTTAATTTTAATTTAGTCAAAAATTCACATATTCAAGGAATGTGACAAAAGGTTAATTACCAACATATTCTTACCTTTTAGTATTTCCTTTTAGAAACATGGAAAGCTCTTTAAATAGGCCCATGGGCATGTTCTCCACATCTCACCGAGAAAACCTATTTATAGGAATGTACTGTTTGTGCTTTTTTCTTAAAGTATATAGGAGAGGAGTGCCCCCTAGTGATAACTGAAAATCAAAATTTATATTTTTTGAACATCAGTCAAAATGTGTTTTAGAGATGCAAGCTCAGTTATTACAATTCTCGTACTTACACATAGTCCTAGAAATATTTTTTCCATTCCTTATTTTATTTTTAAATTAAAACATTTTATTGCCTTTTTTATTTAGTTAAAATGGATATTACTTGGCAATGGAAGGGTTTCTGTTTGTCCCTTATGCTGTAACTAGTTGTACCTATAAAAATTCTTTAGAAATTTGGAAACTTTGCTTGCAGATACTAGAACTCATGCCTTTATAGTTATCCTAAGCTTTTCTGGCCCCCCAGTGTGATTGCATATGTGTTTTAGGACTGCTGTTCTTTGAGAAGCTAATGCAAGAATGTCAGTGAGAGCCATACACCCTTAAGATTCTTGTAGCGACTAGCATTTAATGTCAATAGAAGTTATTTGTGTAGATCTGTTTTTAGAATCATTTGTATTTCCCCTCAGGATATCATTTCCCTGCTACAGCTCTGCAGTGAGAAGGCAAGTAGTGCTAGCGCATTACACTAACACTATGGTAGATACACAAGTCCCATAGCCTTCCTTGCAAATGCATGCTCCCTTAGAAGACAGCAGAAGCTGGAGTTAAAGTATCATGACATGAGCAGCTTATCTTATTGTTAGGGTGCTTGAAAAGCATCTGCAATTGCTCCATGGATACCAAGGAAATCTGACAATTTTTCAAAGTAAGTGTAGGCCTGACACAAATTAATAGATCTACATATGTGTGTGTAGTAAACCAGATTATTTGGCAAAGGGAAGGCCGCCTCTTGATAATGGAGAAAATACATGGGTCATAATCAGACACTGCTACTGATGTTGGCAATTTCATGCAAAAGGGCTGAACATTTTTTAATACTATTTCCTACAGACAATATGTTGTGTAAAAGATTTAAGCAAAACCTGCTCATCATAAATCCGCTTTCAGGAAAACAAAAGTAAAATTCATGTACAGGTCATAATTCTGATAGAGCAAAGGAGGCAAGGTAAAAAGAAATGCTTCCTGGAGAAAATAGCCCAGCCCAGAGATGTAATAAGTGCAACAGGATAGTACTTCATTTTCAGGCACAAACAGATGCTGCAAAAATACCCACAAAACCTCTATATCTGTGGAAATGTTTACACTGAGCTGTCTAGGAAGTATTTTTCAAAGCAGCAAAGCCATCCACCCAAGCCAAGCCAACAGTCATATCACTATCCTACCCACTTAGAAAACAGCGCTAAAGTTGAGATACAGTAAAAGGTTAAGCAGAAAGCTTTCACTCGACTTTTTTAAAATACAAAATTTAATTAGGACTACATAGTGGTTTAGCAGCTGAAATTATATAGAAACCATGCATGTTGTTTCTAAAACAGAGATCGGAACACTGTTAGCTGCACAGGATCTACCTCTGAGAGAAGAGTGAGAGCAAAGAGCAGCCTGGGAGGACCATGGGATTGGGGGGTGAAAGCCTAGATGGTATGGGATAAGATCATAACAAGAAAAGGAGCTATGACTCCTTGGCTTGAGTGCCCCAAATTCTCCAAGTGAAGTGTTTCTACTCTACAATGAGCTAGGTGAAGGTATGGGAAACACAGGAGTATCCACCCATCTGCTGACAGAATTTCTCGAGGAGGACGTTTTTAACAAGAAGATAAATCAAATATATAATCTAGATCAGTGCATGCTCTTGTACCTGTTTACTGGCAGAATTCCCTAGTGTAGTCATGGTTGTAAAAAGAGAATTTTTAGAACCTGGGGGATATTTCCTGTTTGGTTTTCCCTGGCTGAAAGTTGTAGGCTTTGACAGTGATAATAGCAAGCTTGTATGTACTATGTTCTGTTACACTGCATGTGAGGGTTTTTTTTAAGAACTATAGACTTTATATCACAAGAAGCAGTTCGTATAACATAGATTTTCCTTAAATGTGAAATAGCAGTCTAAAATACTTTCTATTCTTTCTCCTTGTATTAGCACTTTACTCTGTCCTTCAAGCTGCCAGAGTAGTATGAGACTTTTAAAAGTGTATCTTAATGGCAGAAGGAATCCTACCTGTTCATCAGTTTCCTTACACTAGATAAAGTCATACCTCTTCCAATTATTCAGTGACCTTATGATCAGGACACACTTTCCCCAAGTGCCATTGGACAGTAGTAAAAAGAGGCAGTATGTCCTTCCCCTGACCCCATTCTTTGTCTCAAGAATACCATGCTTTACAGAGTCTCTAAGACTGTAATAAAACATTCAAGAAGTTTGAATGGTCCTTGAGAAACAACTCTTCCTTCAAAGCATTCACAAAATGCAAAACTTATTAGGAGTGTGCAATTTATGCTACATATTCTAAATTTTGCCTTTGGAAACATATGTAACATTTTCAAGAGGCTCCACTAAGTTGTTTACAAAATAGACTCTGATTTTACAAACACAATACTATTTTTGAAGTATGTATTTTTAACCCTATATGTTTTTCTTGCCAGTAAAAAAACCACCAAACAACCCAGACACCAAACCAAAACACCAAACCCAAGAGTTCAAATGGGCAATGCTAAATTTAGTTTCTGCATATTCTGGATGTAGTATTAAGGACATAAATAACAAGCCCCATCCTCCCAGAACACAATACAGCTACTGGAAACAGTCCATAACAGACTGAGTTTATCTTGTAGAAAGCCACTTGTAATGCAATCAGATTGAGTGGACCTGCGTTTCTCCACTGAGGCACAGCAAAAATATTGGCCTCTTGTTGACCTTCTGTCCACAACTATTGGTCTCAAACAACTTCTGGAGAGTGGAAAAAAATACATCAGCAGCACTAAGCTGATTTTTGTCTCCCAGAGAGACTGTGCTATACATACTCCTTTCTGTTCCCTTAATCCCTTCAGTGTCCCACCTAATGCAGTCTTCATTGACTGAACTTTATGAACATTCCTTGCAAATGAACATCAACAAAAATATGCAGGGCATAATTGTTTGTGAGCAATAAGACCTTATCTCAGTCAGTATTCTTGAAGCTAAAGTAGGTGAAATAAGGACTTTATTATTAGAAATTTATTTATTAGAAAAATTATTAAAGTGTGTTTGTGCCAAAGTACCAGATCTCCAATACTTTCTGTTAATCAAGACTTATGGTTTAACTGGTGGTTCCAAATTTGACCTAGCAGAACTGAAGAGCAGCAAGTCTCCAGAAATACTCACCCACTGAAAGAGCATTTAGCCTTCTTTCCAGTAGCCTTCCTGTAACCTCAATTTCAGCACCCAAAGACTTGGCCTTCAGTAGTTTCTTGCCCCCAACTGTCAAATAAGGTGTGCCACATCAAGATTGTAAAAAAGGGGGAAAAATATACCTTGCAAAATAATGTCAACTTAGAGAAAGGCTATGCTGTTTTATT
The DNA here is from genome assembly GCA_026212715.1 of Elanus axillaris. Taxonomy (NCBI): domain Eukaryota; kingdom Metazoa; phylum Chordata; class Aves; order Accipitriformes; family Accipitridae; genus Elanus; species Elanus axillaris. The sequence continues at coordinate 3,381,241 of JANZLQ010000056.1, read as the reverse complement.
TTTAATGATTACTCATAATTTCATCTTTCGTCATTCTCTCTCTTTGCTATTGCCTTGCTTACTTTTTCCTTCCTCCAAGAAACTCTCATTTTAAGATGAAGGAATTCCAATTCTACCATCCAATTAAGAAGTAATCTTTCCTTTCACAGACAGTCCCATGCACATCATTACTTCAGACAATGGAGTCATCTGTAAGGTAAGGACAATGTAAGTTATCTTCTTTAAGAGGCAGCAGGGTGGAGATAGAAGAAGGGAAGTCTGAAAGTTGTCATCAGAAATAAGACATCTGATTCTTTTTCTTACTGTAACTGGAAAAAATTTACTTAGTCAAATCGTGAGAGAGATTGAAATGGCATTATACTCAAACAATGACTGTTATTTAAATTTAACAATTTTCATTATTCGTGGTTTTCTGTACAGTGTTTGGAAATGGCTTAAGGCTAGTATAAACATGGTTAACCAGTTTGATTTCCTAGTTTGGTTAAATTTCCTCCTTCAATGTCAGTATGTCATATTTCAAAACATGTTGTGACATCTATATTAACAACATGTAAACTTATTCCGTACTCAAAGTATGGATTTAGATAATTCAAATTTATAACTCACTATGAAATCAATAATGTACATATAAAATATGCATACTATTAGAAAGATGCTCAGGTTTTCCAGATAAGAACAATGCTACTAAAATCTATGCTGCATGCTTTTCCCTGTCAAAATAGACTTAAATAGTTTTGAGCATAAAAACAGTGGGATCTCACAACATAGAAATTAATTTTTCTTTTTTTTATAACACCATAACACTTCTTAATCTTTTTTAATCCAGTATTCGTATACTTGTTTCACAAATAATTTTATCACATCTGGTAAAACTAAAAGAAGTCTAACAGAGTTGGAAACTAGGTATATGTTTTCTTATCCACACACTGGTAAACACAATGTATGGTAAAAGCTGGAAAACATAATTACATGGTTTGGCCATTCATCCAACCTGTTGTATGATTAAAGGACACTTCACGAGCACTGCTAGGTCAGTTACACTCTTCGGGGTTTTTTTTTGTTCCACTTCTAGTGGGATATTTATGTGAGCAGTTACTTTTATAAGTACAGCAGCTAGAAAAGAGTTCATTTCCATGGTAACGACCACCTTTTCACTGGAAATATCAGTTAGTTTGGAAAGTCACATATATCTATTTTCTCCTTCAGCAATTTTCCACATACATGTAATTAAGATGGAGGTATGAAAGCACATAATGGTGTTTTATTAGAATTAATATAAGGTGATATTACAGTGGTATGGAATAATATACAATGAAATTTTGAAAGACAATTGGTAGGCAAGAGTAGCATTAGTTTAAATCTAAATCCTATTACTAAAGCTATTTAATTTCTGCCTGAACAAGATAATTATTACTAAAGGATGCTTTCATGGCAATAGTCTTTTTGTGATTATTTCTTCTGGAAAGACAAGTTCATTACCCTATTTAGTGCTGGAAAAATGAATCAAATATTTCTCCAATTAGTGGCCATATATTGATGGATAATTCATGCACAAACTATCAGAATGCTATATTTTATTTGCTCTTTTCTTTACTTTCTTTGGAATCTAGGGTTTAAAATTAAAAATCCCTTATAAAATACTTACAAAGACTATATTAATCTCCAAATGTGCATCAACACTGGTGCAAGGCTCCTGTTTTTAATAGAACAGCCATTTTTTCTTTTATGCCATATTTTCTTACTAGCCACAGTGTTTCACTTCCTTCTCTATCCTTCTATTTGAAGTTTTACACAGGCAGGAGCTGGCAGTGGGCAACACAACATCCCTTCCTGGACAGGCAGACCAAGTGAAGCTAAGTCACGAGTTTCAGTTCTCTATCCACTGCATACACATCATCTCTCCTATTCAGGTTACCGCTTTCCATTGTGACTTTAGTGGGCATCATTTGGAAACTGATTAATTGCCAGTTAAAGGATATTCATTCAAGGCAGTTTGTTCAGCTGATTCTTTAAATTACACTCATTCCATTTAATTCATGTTCTGCTTTTTCAGTCTTGCAATTTTTCAGTATTTTTACAATAGGTTAAAATTTTCAGGCAACCTCCTGCACTTAATATACTTTGTAAATCCTATAATTCTTAAAAAGTACTCTTTTGAAAAGCAAAACAGTTTTAGTCTTTAATATGTTTTTTTAGACTTTTTTTTTTGTAGAAACTCTTTAATGTTAACAAATTTTAATTTTAAAATTGTAGGAAAAATATCAGTTTCTAAATGATAGTCTTTTCCACTGGCTTCAATCATCTCTGGCTATGACCATGCATTCCTATAAAAGATATCTGTAAAACTACTAGAGTCAGTTCCAAAGTGAAATGTTTATTTAGCAATAATTTCACCTGTAATTTTTGTAAGATACGTGTCTTCTAATACTCCATATGTACATACACTCCATATGTATACATAATAAAAGGGACTTATGAAAGTTTGAAAAAGCCAAAATACAAATTATATAAACTCAGAAGATATTATGAAGGAGAAAGGCAGGACATAATCCAGAGTTAAAACTTATTTCAGTCATTAAAATGACAGAAACCCAATTAGAATGACAAAAAAACCCCAACCACAACCCCAAGACCAACTGAAAGGACTCCAAGCAGTCACAAGAACTACTATGATAAAACAAGTACTTTGTCAGTCTTAAAGCATGATTTGTTAGCCAAACTGAATCTATAAAATACTGTGCAAAAGAATCACCAAACAGAAAATTCATCAATCAGAATTCAAAAAGAAATAAACAGAAGTTTAATCAATATTTCTTTTCCTCTGCAAAAGACTCCTTGAAAAAAGATTATTGCATGTTGAGTATTTGAAGTATCTAATGAAACATTCAGAATGTGCACAACACCAAAGGAGGTAGCCTTCCCTACAATAAAACCAAACTGGAGAGAGAAGTGAAAATATTCGTGTAAATGAACTCTTCAGATGAACAATGGGACAGCTGCATAAAGCACCACTTTGGAGAGAATCGGAATATTCTGAGAAAGTTAAAACAAGCTTCAGCATATTGTCTCAGTGAGAGCATACGCTCTCAGATTTTCTTCCCAGATTGTGGGGGGATATAGGTCAAATTTTAATTCCTGCTGCTAGTTGAATGTTTCATTTTATCGTTATGCAGGTTGTAATGATATCCCACAGTCGAATCAATTCTAGCGTTTCTCTATGCCATATTTCTTTCTGCAGCTGAATGGCCATTAGCTCAACACAAAATGGATTTTTCAGAGCAGAGGCTACATATGGCAAACAACGAATACTGTTATCTGATGCACAACTGGAAAACTCATTTTGAGATAGTTCCTGGAATACCTGGTG
>JANZLQ010000056.1:3361331-3377119 GCA_026212715.1 Elanus axillaris | reverse complement strand
GCACCATCTCTTTATAAGCTATGATATTCTGACTTTATTTGCTTTCTCCTTTTTTACAGCTTATTTTTCTTTGCTTTCTTTCCTTTCTTACAACAGAGCAATAAAATAATAGTGTACAGACTGTTTAATATGATTTTATCTTTCATTTACTACTTCTCTTTTTACTTTGGTTTGCTCTACTTGTGACTTCTTTTCATTTCTTTCAGTTAAAAAATAAGAAACACTCCCAAGAGGACAAAAGGCAACATTTGACTCACAATTCTAATTTCCATACACTACTGTAAATCTAAGGAGAAGTGACTCCAACCGAATCAGTGAACCTATGCATGCTTTAGACTGATCTGTTTGAAAGATAAATCACACCTACTATTCAATCTCATTCTTGTCCTAGCTCTCCCTTTTCAGGGCCTGAAATTATCAAATCCCTCTCTTAGCCCATGATCTAACAGCATCTAACACAGCACTGATGATGAAAGTCTACAACCATAATTTACCCAGTTAATATCTATGTTTTAAGCCAGTAACACATCTTTTTCTTACAAATCTTCAATTCAAGGCTATGCTGATGGGGGAGGTTACTTTCAGGAAGCAAATACCATAAATAAATAAATGAATAAATAAAAATCTATATTTAATATGGTGAAATCAAACTTCTAAATGACTATTCAGAAACTCAAGAAGAGCCAGCTAGATACAGCAGAACATTTAATGTTCCTCCCTGACATAATATTTATCTATAAAAATGCTACAGCAGTGGCCTAGCTTATGAAAGCTAATGTATTCTGTATTTTTAAAAGTTCTTAAGACACTGATATTTCTAAAACTAAATTCATACATTTTTTTATCTGAAGTCGCTAACAGCCATCCACTAACTATTAGACAGTTGTATACAAATTAAATTGTCCTGAATTCCATGTTATGTGCACACCAGTGAATCAGGACTGGAAGTGAAAAATCTAAAATTCAAAGTGAAAAAAATTGTAACACTCATAAGGCTTAGGCAGTTTGTTCTACACTTTTGACTGGGACATTAGTTACACGACCTTTATCATTTAGTGTATTTTTTTGTCATTTTTTAATGGTCTTTCCCTGTATGAAAAGAGAATTCATATTCCTCATTTATTTAACAATTGAAACACTTTTTTTTTTTTTTTTTAAATGATGAGCATGTTTGGAAGAAAGTATGACTATAGGAACCACAGACAGAGCTGACGTATCAGCAAAAGCAGCACAGGTCCTTCAAGCACCAGGAACTGTTCCTGTGATGGGCTGATATTTCCCTGTTCTGGTGTCTGATCTGATTCACTGTTTTTTTGGTGTTTTCTTCCTCTCTCCATGGCAAAACTGGCTTTTTCTCTTCTTTGCTGGTTTCTATGACTAACTGCTGTTAAGGGAGCCTTTGAGCAGAAGAGAGTGTGCTTAAGACATCAACAATCCTATTTAGTCTTCTACTCCAAGTGAGTCAGATCATTTCTTGCTGTTGTGCATGTTCGAAGGAGATAAGGGACTCGTGGATGATTTGGAGACAAGACACAGAATTTTGTACTGTTATTAGATGCTTCTGGAGGTGTGGAGGAAATCAGAGAAAAGAGGAAGAGGTTTAAAATCATATACAAGTGAATGATTCCTGAGGAAATGCCATACATTTAATTAAAAGATTAAAGGGGAAAAAATGAGTGTGTTACCCATTAGACTATGCCATCATTAGGAAAAATATCCAGTTTGAAACCTGAAGCTTGTGACGTAACTAGCTTCACTGACAACATAGAAGGAAGCCTTTTCTTTTCTTCTGTGCATCTAGAAGAAACTGAAAAGAACAAGAAGGATGCGTATGGACCTACACAAAATACCTGCTAGATCACAGTTGTTACAATGATGTTATCACCTGGGGCAATGGCCCTTAGTAGTCATCACCATCAGAATGATGTCAAAATGACAGTCCTGACTGTTCTGATTCCCTTTGTTGGAAAGGAAGACACCTAAGGAATTTGCGTGCAGCCAATAACAATTGGTACCTTTTAAAATAAAAGCGTTTATGTATTCCCAGCCAAACATCAGGTTGTGTGGGGTAGTGTATATGCAGTACTCAACACTCGAGGCAGAAGTCTAGTGGTGCCATTTCAGAGAAATATCTGATTCCCAATAAATACTAATCAACTGCTGAAAAACCAAGTTGTTAAGAAAAAAAAAAAGATCAGCGGGAAGTCCATTCTGAAAATTTAATTCTAAGTTGTAACTTATGCCTTTCTCAGACAGCCATCATGCTGTGGGAGAGTAATGCTGAAAAAAAAATTTAGTCACCTGCATCAAAGGTTTAAAGCAGCACAGTTTGAGCACAGAAATATGCTTTACAGAGTAGAGCATACCGTATTAGTATGGTCTGCGAAGTTTCAGAGCTATTAAATCCAGACCAACAGATCACCTGAAAGTAGAAATTGTTCACAATGCTTCCTTCTATTTGAGTCATTTAATCTTTTGTATTTGCTTTAGCAAGACTGTTGTGGAGCAAAGAGATTGCAGATGAGGGAGAGAATGCCACACAATTGCACTGATTTTGGACTGTTTAGAGACAAATTAAATAAATCCATAAACCTATGAGTTTTCCATCAATTTGAGAGAATTCCTTAGAAGTGACATGATGGCTGTGGTAATGAATGGAAACTGAAAAAACTAGCACATTTAAGGATGTTCAGAATAGACAGGTAACGCATTCCTGTTCAAGTTCTTTGAAGATGTAACTTAAGAAAAATAGGGGTTTGAACTATTCAGATAGCCTTTCACAACATCTTACTACATCAGAGGGAAAAAAATAGTTGAAGTAGAGTCACTGTGAGTAATATGTGACAGTCTTTGGGAAGAAAGATGAGCCAAAGTTGCAAAGGTGAATTTCTGGCAATTCCACACTTACAGTTGAACCCTGAAATATTTCTATACTTACCCAAGCAAAACCCAAGTTTGTTTGATTTTTTTAATCTTATATGTAAGTTAGGATCAAAATATAACATGAAGTTTCTTAAACAGTTATTAACCCTTCAAAATAACTGAACTGGTAGACAGCGATCTCATTGCCTGTGTCCTGAAGAGGTGTGTCATTAGATTACATCCCATTAGCAAATGGCCTATTAGAATGGGACAACTCACCTCATTTGTCGCCAGGACATTGGCCTTGCTTGTCATGGGTCAATGCAAACCTAAGAGCTCTGCTTTCCTATTCAGATCCAATTAATGTTTCACATGGTTCTGATACCAAAGCCTTTCACAGTTCTACTCAAAAGATCCTGTTCAGAGTCAGTATCTGATATTGCGAGCCACTTATCATAACACGATAGTGTTGTAAAGTTGTGCACTGCTTCTGTCACTCTGTTGAGGTAGGTGGCTCATCCTGCCATTTAATACTTAGAAGGCACTGATGCATTTGTCTAACTAAAATTGCTTATGGCTCTCCATCTAGGTTTATATTATCTGCTAAGAATTTATCCCAGAAGTTGCCATAAACTTGGCTTAATCTTGCTTGCAGTTTCCCATCACTGAAAGGAAAGGTTCTGAACCATAATCCTGAAATACAAGTTTTCCCCCATTTCCTCAAGGGTTTTGTTTGTTATTTAATTTTCCAATTATTTTAAAATCTATTTTGAAATTCTTTAATCATTTACCTGATAAGTGGTTATTCTACCCAAATGATTTTTTCTTCTTTGATTTATTTTTGTACATAGTTAGAGAGTGATTTGGTGTTTACTACATGAATTAATTACATAGATTAAGAGATTCTTCTCTTGTCAGTGATGATCAGGCATTGAAGGACAGGTGAAAGTCTTAATAATAGATTGGATTGCACTGAATTAGATTCAGTTCTGAATTTCTAATCTGTACAAGGATATTTGGACCTCTGGTTTTATTCTAAACATTTGTACTTTAAAGATATGAAAAGTTATCTATTAGATATGCAGGTAAAGTTTCTTTGACTAATATCCACCATCTCCCAAATGCTGGAGGAAAAATGAGTTCATACCCCTGTCTCCTTTATCTGCATGAGTACACACACACCAGCTATTGACCTTACTTACACATCTTTTACATGCTTAAAATGCTCATCTTGCTTTTTTCCCCGCTTTCTCTGAAGGAGGAGCTTAATACCTTTATTCCATGGAGGGGAAAAGAAGATCTATTTCTATTTGTCAGATAAGTTAAAGAAACTCTATTGACCCTTATACACAAAAATAACTAGCTTCAAATCTCCTTGCTTTTCCAGCTTCCATATGCTAATCATTCATGTCAAGCACTGCACTCCTTTTACCTACTTCAGTTTCTTGGGAAGCAGTTCATACATCATTCACTCCCATTTCACAATATGTTATTCTCCAGAGAAAGACCCCTTCTCATTTAATCCAGTTCACCTACTAAAGAGGCTGGGGAACACTGTATAACCCTTGTGAAGGTTACATAGTGGAAAGACCTACTGTTTAATGCAACACAATATCCTGAAGTACTAAGGCAACTACAAGGTAATAGGTAGAAGGAATATAAATGGATGGAGAAGACATGAAGCTCTCCCTTATCCACTTCCTGCAGGCATTAGGAATGGAAAAAGATGGTCTTTCACTTTGTATTGCTGAATTTGGAAGATGTGGTTCTAAATGAGCTGCTCTTGCTTCCTGTTGCTTTATGTAATAGATGGAGACGTTTTAATGAACTTACTGATGATGTCCCAAATTTATTTAGTCTCCTAGTGATCCAGCTGAATTTATTTCCAAACTGTTGAGATAGATTCAAAATAATTTTTTATATCTCTCTGAGCTCTGGCAGTATTTGATGACCACTTATTTGCTCTCCCAAAGCAGCTGGGAAACAGGTAGGTCAGCAGCCTTTCCCCCATCTGGGCAGGGAATGAGAAATTTCTAGTGAAAATGCTTTCATTTATGGTTTTCTTCTTCTTTATTACCTGTAGAATTAAGTGCTACTGCTTAAAAAGGGCATGGTTCAGGGAACAAAAGATGCATTCAGAAATCATCGTAGTTTTCTACATAGTCTTCTCAAATTCTTTTCTCTTGGAAACTGTTATTACACCCTTGGTATCTACATCCAAAATGGTGGCAGATGAACCCTGCCAAAAGTGTGGGAACATCAGATGCATCACCTGGAGCTATTTCATGAATCACCAACACTAGTAAAATGATGAAAAAAAAAAAATCATGTTACCTATCAAACTTAAAGCAAAAGTTACTGGTACCTCAAATGCTGAATATAATTATGAAAAAAGATCACAGAGCAATATGGACATCTCTTTGCAAAATGGGATCTTAAAGCAAAAAAAATTCTTAAGAACTCAGAGAACACTAAAATGGAAAAAGCTTAGTCTTTCTACCCTCTTCCTATGCATTTTTGCAAGACCAAAGGAGGTTTCACTTTGACTTGGCTGAAAACTACATTCTATTATAAATTCTGTAACATTGTGAAATGTATTGGTGATAAATCAGATTGCCTATAGTGTACAGGGGTTCTGTTCTTTAAGTATATGCTCCTCAAATCCAATAGCAAATCAGACTCCATATAAATATATTAAAAAATATATTAGAAGATATTTTCTCTTATTCCAGATATTTCTAATCCTAAATCTGTAGCTGACTGGTTTTATGAATCGCCTTACTAATGTGCCATGGGAACCCACAGAGAGCAAAATTACAGAGCTTTCAAACTCTTCTCATGATTAGTACTCTTACAGAGCTCTAAACTCTTAGATTACATCTCCAGAGGTCTTGCTACATGAAATTTCAGCATAAATATCTGGTTTCTTCAATATTTTTTGCCAAATTCTTTAGGGATATATTATCACATCAGCTTTAAGTTACTGTATACTGCTTGAGACCTTCTCTCTGAAGGAGGGAACTTTCTCTGTTCTTAGAAAAGTGCCCCTGCAGTATAAAACAGGATGGGTTACTATGGTCATACTAACATTTAAATGCACCAGTTCAGCAGAACTGTTTTCATGTATAACTGCTCATATTTCATATCTGAAAATAAAAATGAAAGTATAAAAAAAGATCCCATTCTGCATGTTCTGTGTTTTTATGGTGTTAAACAAAACAAAAAGCTTATAGCAGAGTTTGGCAAGACCTAAACTGAAAGCCATTTTTTTTTTTCCTTTCCACATTAAAAGGTATTGAGTACAAAGAATCTCCTGCCATGATTGTTACATCACACTGTTGATAAGTTTTCTTCCTGAGCAAAGAAATCTCTATCAGACTTGATGAAAAGCATGTAGTCATTATTCTGAACTGCACTTATCTTCATTTTAAACTTCCTGTTTTTCCTTGCCATGGCCTGTTTTCTTAAAGCCTCCTGTTGCTGCTCATTTCCTCACTCTGCTGCAGAGCTCCATTTCTAGGCAGGGAACATCACAGTTCTAAAAACCTCAAAAGACTGTTGAATCACTAAGCTTCTCTTTTGCAGGGCAAAATCCTGAAATCAGTATGTATAAAGCAAAGCAGGTCAAGTCTCCTCTCAGTTCCAGGCCACATGTACTACTCCTATTATACATTGACTAAATTCAAGGAGATCATTCCAGGGCAAAACAATGTATTAATTTTCTTTATATTTCTGGGAGGAGCACTATGACAAACAACTTCTTGACTCTCCTCCTATATTTAAGTTGGATAGTACAATGAGAGTATTGCTTTGCAGAACCATGAGAACCAACCAAACAAAAAAGCAGAGCACAAACCCTCATCCTGATTGTATTCTTGCAAAGACTGGATATGTCCTCAAGTAATGAATTTACATTTACACATTCTTCCTTTACTACATGTAGTTTTTAGACATATCTCAAGTGAATCAGCCACTCACTGTCACTAACCAAGATGCCTCCAGTAAACAGGAATACCACAAGGTATCAAAGATACCCACCAGAGCAGGATGGATCACAAAGATGTTCACTGGGAGGAACTGGCATGCAAGTTAAGGCTTAGAGCTAAGCTTCTGTGCCCAACCCTAGCCTGGACTCTAACTAGGCTTTCTGTATAGTAACCAAGCACAGGAGCTCTCTGCACTTCCCTCCAGCCAAGCTCACACATCTGAAGTATATCTCTAAAGGTCTAGCTTCATACAATTTATCAGTTTCTCCAAGCAACATACTAAGAATACATCTTGGTTGGTATGAAAATGCCAATTTAAAATGTGAATAACAAAATCTTGTGTTAATAATTTTTTCATTGATTAGCTATTTTTGCTGGTTAATTGGTTTTGTTGGGTTTGCGATTTGGGCTGGGGTTTTTTTGTTTGTTTGCTTTTAGAGCAATGGGCTGATACTGTTAAAAAGTAATTTGATTGTTGTTATTGTAAATAAGAATCTAAAATTATGGTGAGTTTTAGTATACAAGATATAGCCCAGAGTTACACTAATGACAAAACTGAATCTCACCCTCCACAGCTGAAAGGTTCTTTTATATGCTACATTATGCTTTCTCCAAGCAGCATTGCCAGAAAAATCCTAAAATATTTCCTAACTAAATCAAATTAAGTATATTATGCAACAGTTAACTATAATCACTTTTTTTCCAACTTCTCATATGTTTTTTTTATTGTTAAAGTCTCAGGTACATTTCCATCAGCAGGGAACATGATGACTTTTAAAAAGCTTCACATATAATTGCCTTTCTATACCATTCTGCATGCTTTGCCTAAACAGTGTAATTTTTTTCCCCAATGTACTCTAAACCCCACGAAATGAAAGAAATTGTAAAACACAACTTCCCATATGAATTACCACATATCTTGTGATTAAATTTTGGGTAGTTATAATGTTATCTGTTTCTTTTGACAAGTACAATTATTGTTGGCATGAGCACCCAAATTGTATTTCATTTTCTGAAGCAGTAGCTCATTACGATCGGTGAAGTCTCTAGTAAAAGGAAAACATAGAAGAAGTACTTTATAAATATTGACTTACTCTTAGTACCTGTCAGCAAAAATGCAAATGGCCACAAATCACAGCTGCAAAGAAAATCCAGTAAACCCAGAAACAGATACTATATATACTGGCAAGGGTAAAGCGATTTCCAGACTCCCATATGTCTGAAGTGGAAACACTTAGACTACACAAAACAAAGATGCTCCAGATGGACATTTTGGTCCATAATTAACATTATATCTATATGTGTTTTGTAACATTACAGGATACAATATTTTTTTTAATGTTAGTTTTATGAGATAGCTCAAAACCAACATATGGTTCATAGTTCTATTCTGTTCCTTGCCTGGCCTATGGTATATTTGACTTCATACATCTGAACACAGTAACATATCTACATTGTCTTGTGTGGTCCAGGCTTTGATTGTGGTCAAATGGTAAGGACTAGCCCACACCCATATTGTTCAAGTCACATTAACTGTGTCCATACTACATATTGTGTGGAGTACATAACGACACCATAATTATTCTGCAGTGTGTCTCCTTCAATAGTTTTGTGCTTTGAAGTTTGTTACTTCACTATTCTGTAGTGTTTGTTCTTTCAAGCTGTGGCATGCAGTGTGCATTATGCTCACATCCCTTCTACCTTGGGCAGCTAATACATGTTTTATTTATGTGGCCACACCATAAGAATCAGCCTTTTTAAATCACTCATGACCTAAGGATGCAACCTGATTTCTGATCTGAACCCTCCTGCTATTGCTGCTTGTCAAGAAGCAAAAACTTTGCAGGGACAACACTGAGCAGTTAGTTAGCAAGTAGATCCTGCCTTCCCGCAGAAAATGTGCCTGGACCTTCAGAGGACCTCCATAACAAATGTTTTGCTTTCCTGAAGCCTGAGAAATAAACTTACTGTTCCAGCAATAAGATCGGTAACCAGTAATAGAATTTTTCTGAGGCCATGTGGAAGCGAGTTCTTTTTAAATGCAGAATTTGAGTTTATTTACCACTATAGTACCCCTATGGTCACTACAAAAGGCAGTTTGTCTACATATATATAATATCCATTCACTGCTGCATTCCCTTCCCACAGAGTAAAGTGATTTCTTGAATGTTTGTTATCACTGTGTGCCATTAGTTTCAGTATCTTAGTAGAGTTTATACCAATTTCCCCACTCTCAGCTCCACATGTGCACCCAGAACAATTAGGAATGGCTCTTGGCTACTCAGGTGAAACCCTGGCTCTGTTGAAGTCAGTGAAAGTTTAGCACTTCACTAGGATCATAATTTTTCCATCCCATTGAGCCTCTACTTGATGCATTTTGCACTTGCGGTAGCTGATCAGTCAAAGCAAGCTAGAGGAAGATACTTTCTGCACAACAGCGTTCTGAAGTACATATAATGGTAATTTCCATAGAAATCTGTGGATTAATTTACAATTCAAGACTCAAGTTGGTTCATTGTTTTGCTTCTGTTATGTGGTGGTGGTGTTTGTTTCTTTGTTTTTAAAAAAAACCACACACTGATACAGAATAAAGTGGTTCTTAGACATATCATGTAGAAAAACATATTCAAAACATTACTGATTCCTTTGCCTTCTGCCTCTAGTTTTTTTCCCCTCCTGAACATGGAACCCAACTTGCTGACACAAAATAATTTAAGTTTTTTCTTCCCAGAAAATGGCTTTTTGTTACAGGACAGAAAATAAAATGGTTCCATTTTATATTTGTTTTATTCATGGCAGTTTCAGGCTTTTACTGTGGCCATCACTGCAGAAGCATAGCCATTAAAAACAGACCTCAGATTTTATTTAGTGAAGTCATTTGTGCTTTATCTACAGATATAAGCCTTGGTATGCAACTGTTACACAGATAGCAAAGACTGGCTTGCCTTTCTACCTCCATGACGACATTTAGAAAACACTGATTACTTTTAAAAAAAAATTCACACATAACACTTCTCCACGTATCCTACCCCCTCAAATATATCAAAGATTGACTGAAGGACAAATATCATATGAAACTAAAAATACCAGAATGCACATTTTATCAAATGGATAGCAAAAAGCAGTTCAGGAAGAGAGGTAATGGTAAAGAATGGCAGACTGCAAGAAATACAGGGAAGTTTTCTAGATGTTCATTTTGCCTGTTAGATGAATCATATATGCTGCTGTAAGTCTGTAGAACAGCAGGAAAGGTTTCATGAGACCTGTGAAAAACACAGAGGTACCGTTAGGGAGAAGAACTGCAGCTCAGGAACATGGAGAAATTTCTAGGGACATCTACAGGAAGCCTCAATCCTCCTCCTAGGTAAAACAGGAGGACTTCTACCATTAGCTTTAAAAAGGAGTGGGATTGATCCTTCTGATTTCCTGACAAAACAATGTGGAAAAAGGCTATCCATGAACTTGTATGCCAAACGAGAAAAAGTAAAGCAGGTGAATTTGATGTTAGGAAACACTTAGCTAAGGCACTGTCATTCAGTGTAAACACCCAGGAGTGTAAGTACTATCACAAGAAACAAAGCTATTTTCTTCTAATATAAGTAGCTTTGAAAGAATGCAAAATACTCTAAGGAAGCATGATCAAAATTTGACAGTGTAAAAGAAATCCAGCAAAGGAGAGCACAAAAGGAATAGGAGATAAGTGAAATTCATCCAGGCTGAAGCTAAAAGGAAATAAGGCAACAGAGACCAATTTTATCAAGTAAGATTGAATAATCAAGAATAGAAGCAATGAGAATATTTTTTGAAAAATGAATAGTCTGAAAAATGGAGAGGAATTTGGGATCCCTAGGTGAATCAGAATCAAATGGAAGAGTAAGAAAAAGTCTGTTCCTTTGTTGTAGGAGAGGAGAAAAGGGAGGTATACACACAGCAATCTCACTACACTAAGATCTTTGATTATAGTTTGCGTATCTAGTTCTCTAAAAGGAAATTAACTGGATGTGGCTATCCCACCTTTCAAGCAGCAATCCTGTCATGAGTCTGGATTAAGTGCTTTTGTAACTACTTTTTAAGATCTACAGTCTTAGAATTTGTCTTTGCTCTGTACAGAATACATTTCTGTCTCTTGCTGTGGTTGTTTGTCAATATTCAAATATTTCCTTTAAAGATCCCAGGTAGCCTCCCCTCTTGTATCCAGCTTGTGTTGGACCACATGCCACAGGAAGCCTGATTCATGTCACATACTTGCTATTTGGTCGATTTTATGTCTGAAAAAGATGACCTATGAGATTCCTGAAGAAATATTTGATCCGCTTAACTAGGAAAGTTTTCTCTTTATTTTTCTGATTATTTCAAAAATGTAAAAATTAAAGCAATAATTCTTCCACTGTATATTCCCTTATGTACCTCTACCCCCCAAGAAATAAAATCTTCTAGGTTCCCTGAAGCATAAGACTGGAGCTGTGTGTCATATCATTGTGCTTACTTTCTCAAAATTGCTTATTCCTCTCGCTTTGGCACTCAATTCAAAATAAATGGGTGATTTTATATCACTCCTTGATTTTGATGTCGATTGTAATAGTAGCAAGCAACAGTACATTTTGACAGTTCTATGGAAGTCCTCCACAGGTTGCTTTTAATAGTTTCTGGGTATTTATTTAAGCAAAATAATTAAATACCAGCCATGTGTTTTCATTTATTAGCAGTCCCTCAGGAGCACAGGCAATCAATGTCTTGATTTGGTGGGGTTTCTCGTTTGCTTTTTAGAGGGTTTTTTCTGTCTATTGCTATGTATTTATTCTAGCAAGGGCATAGTTTAAGGAGAGGAGAAGCTTGCAAGATTTGTGTTTGTCCAAAGTCTCCAGTTTAGTTCATGGTCTCAAGCACAGCCTTTAGAGATTTACCGTCATCACAAATGACATTTAATCCTACATAGGAAGGTGCATCATGTTCCAAAACAGGCTTTATGCTGCGATTTCTTAAGATCTTTTAGATATCTGAGGACCCATGCTATGGAGTTCCCTCAAGATGAAGACAGGTATCTTGAACTCGCTTTGACATTCTCACCTAAGCCTGAAGAGTAGGAGGGGTAGGATGGGTCAAATATATTCACAAAAGGCTCTTTTGCTGATGAGATGTGCTTTAGGAGTCTGCAGCAGTTCATGCTTCCTAAATGCTGAAAATTTTCACTATCATGTCTGAAGATGTGCTCAAAAGAAACCCTTGTTCAGAGATGGCAAGAAGTATAGACAAACAAGACCAGCGATAAATGCTTTCTTGCAAATTCTCCCTATCACACAGCTCAGACAGCAAGTCCAGAAGGCAAAAAAATGCATAGAAAATCAAGCTTCTTTGATGCTACACAGAATAAGGTGTAAACCAAAAGTGTGATTAAGAAACAAGCTGAAAGCATTTGTGTTTTTCCTTTGTTTTTCTTAGCTACAACTTTTAGATTTCTTCATGTCAAACATTTCTTGTCGATATACAGAGATAACTGGACTCACTAATGGTTTTAGCTGCTTTCAGATCCTCTGCTAACATGATATCTCTACTACTATAGCAGAAAAGTAGGATCACACCTGGTGAACCTGTCATTGCTTAGCAGGAAATCAAAAAGAAATCCCTGTACCAATAATATGCCACTAATGCATCATTAAAAATATGGTAATCCTTTTGCAAAGAGTTGCTGAAGAATATAAAAAAAGCTGATCTTGCTGAAATTCAGCCCTGAATTTGTTGTCAAAATTCTTTGTGTTGAAATACAGGAAACTTCCTTGGGTTACAACCCTGAGAAAAATAGAGAGGACATTATCCATCTCAGGTGCCCAGGACAAATTCTGCAGGGGTTGGAGCTATGCATAACAATAACAACTCCATCAAGGTTTAGCACCCATCATTAATAAAAAAATATTAATTCACCATAGAATCCTATTGCTTTCTGTACTATAAAAGTTAGCCATCGTCCTGTCTTGGTTAGATGACCAGCCAGCCCTAAAGATAAAACTACTAAAAATGCAAATGGGAAATTGGAGACTGAGATAAAGAAATGGCAGATTTATTAAGCAATTACTATATATTTTCTGCCTTTAGATGAAGAAAGAGGATTGATGGACTGCTGCATACCATATTCCATGGTATAATACAGTTAGCAATTGTAATGCACAGATAGCAATGGAAATGCATCTGAAAAATTAGTCGTATATTAAAATAGACAAAGTAGTACATCTAGTGATACATCGCTAAGAGACTGAAAGGAAATGAAGATGGAAATGAAGAAAGTCTTTTTGTCACACTAGTCAAAAGACTGAAAAATACTAGAACATTACAACTATTCAGAAAATATCCACAGAAAAGGCTCCAGTCACTTTACCCAGTCTGACACAAAACTATCATAACAACCTCTCAATTCATGGCCAGGAAAAAAAAACAACACTTTTTGGAGAATAAGCCTCCTAGCACTGCCTGAAATAGCACAATACATGTGCATTTGCAATATACCTGATAGAGGAGTGCAAAAATCAGAAGCCTCCTGTGCTATCATGGCATGTAGGCTAACTTAACCTGCTACTCAGGCAGGTTTTGGTACATCCACTGATCTGTAGCCTACAGCAACAAAACTTCTGGCTTCTGAAAGTCCTATGACTACAGAGCAGACACATTCAAACCAGTTTGGCTTAAAGCAAAAGGAGAACAAGGAAAGCTCTGTAACTAGATTTTCTTTTGCCTTGAACCTTCAGTATTGATTTCTCCATACTATTACTTTGACTATGAAGTAAATGGAGGTTTGGGGCATTTAATAGGACAAGCTCATGTCACGTGTGGTTTCTCCTTGTACAAAAAATAATGCCTCTCTCCCATAAATGGCAGAAGATATAGTTTTAAGAAAGTGTTCTTAGAAGGATAATGTCATTTTTGCCATACCCAAACAGGTTCAATGTATTTATAAAATAGCTGAGAACTACTGAAGGAGGATGGACAGTTATGGACAAGTTAATTTAATATCAGCTTTCAGCACAGAGGATATGAAAAACATTTCACAGTGAGCAGGGGTCATGGAAAATATGTTTTGACAGAGACCCAACATGGATTTAAGAGATAAAGGTCATAGCTAGCTTGCTGGAGTTCTTAAAAGATTTTGCCATTGCTGCAGGCATGTGGAAATATTGTATACTATGGTTTTTCAGAAGTAACTGGTAAGAGCATAACCTGAAGATCACCTAACAAAAATTAAGGCAAGAAGCAAGCATAACAAATGAGCCCAGCACAAGTACACACCTGTTGGGTAAGAGCATAGCCGAGGCAAACAGAAACGTGACTGGGTTGCAGGCCAAGCCACACATCCCTGTAAGGAAGCAAAGAAGATGTTCTGCTGATCTCCTGAACTTGTCTGAGCAGGGTATGCCAGAGTCTCTGTATGTGAAGCAAAGGGCTTCTACAACAGATGGAGTAGCACTTTTGCTCCCAGACAGGGAGGGAACCATGAGATAACATGA
This sequence comes from Elanus axillaris, assembly GCA_026212715.1. Taxonomy (NCBI): domain Eukaryota; kingdom Metazoa; phylum Chordata; class Aves; order Accipitriformes; family Accipitridae; genus Elanus; species Elanus axillaris. Next base: position 3,362,778 of record JANZLQ010000056.1, on the reverse strand, counting down.
ATTAAGAAGGGAGCTGCAAGGTACCCCATGAATAAGAATAATAGAATTTACTTCCTCTCTGATGCTAAGCAATAACTGCGTTGTGATTCAGAGCCCCAATCTGATCCCTGCTGTGCGCGGGGGCTGCACAGTGTCCTCCCAGGGCTCGATGACTTGTCAGAGTTCTGAACAGAGCTGCACCAGACTTGACAAAGATGGGTTTATTGGATCAAATAAATTTCTTGGAGGGGGGGGGGGAAATATGCAACCAACCACACACACAAAACCAAAACAGAGCTTGATGCTTGTGCTATAACTATTTTAAAACTACAGTACTTTTAGTTAAAATGATTGTCAAAGTAGGGAAATCTGTATTTCAAAATACATTGGAAAGTTCTAACATTTTGCATCCTTTCAGAGAAACATTCTTGGATTTGTTTTAGCCTATTAGGGAGTGGGGGCAACTGCTGGGCGAGAGACAGTACCACATCTCTCTTCACACAGAGAGAAGATGCTGTGAGCAAGATGGCATTACCGCAGTAAGCAACAAAGTAAGAAGATTTTGGTAAGAAGAGGATTAGAATAAAGAATAAACCAGGCAAGTAGTATCAGAATTTCCTGGGAGTGCATTTTCCCCTAGAAACCCCACTGAAAATAGTCAAGCTTTTCAAACAAGAACTTTGGACAAATGCATGAAAGTTAAATCTTCTGACACCTTTACTAGTTTTCCCCACATGGTGTTAAAGGTACAGATGGACCTGTTGTCTGTCAGATCTTACATTGTTTCAGGGGTTAGAATATGTGTAGTGAATAAAGACAAGGGCTTTTGCAAAGGCAGAAGCTACTCCTATGAATAAAGGACTTAAATAGCATCATGCAGAGCTGGATTCTACTACTGCATCTGACAGGACACATCTGCGTAGCACAATGCAGTACTGTGCTGGCTCCACTGAGGCTAAACAGAGCCATTCCTTATTAGCTGAAGTGGGAATGTAATACTAATGCAGATCTGCTGGTCTCAGTATTTAAGCAAGCAGAGATAACTGTACAGCTGTGCACTAATGTGAAATGTAATAGAATCATAGAATCGTTTAGGTTGGAGAAGACCTTTAAGGCCATCAAGTCTAACCGTTAACCCAGGACTGCCAAGTCTACCACTAAACCATGTCCCTAAGCACCATGTCTACATGTGTTTTAAAGACCTCCAGGGCTGGCAACTCAACTACTTCCCCGGGCAGCCTGTTCCAATGCATGACAACCCTTTCAGTGAAGAAATTTTTCCTAATATCCAGTCTAGATCTCTCCCAGAACAACTGGAGGCCATTTCCTCTCATCCTATCACTTGTTACCTGGGAGACCAGCCCCCACCTCGCTACAACCTCCTTTCAGGTAGTTGTAGAGAGCGATAAGGTCCCCCCTCAGCCTCCTCCTCTCCAGACTAAACAGCCCCAGTTCCCTCAGCCGCTCC
>JANZLQ010000056.1:3332647-3361231 GCA_026212715.1 Elanus axillaris | reverse complement strand
CCAGCCCCGAGGGGAGAGCGGGAGGAGGGCAGGAGGGGCTCCAGGCCCCACTCCCCGGCAGCGGTGGCCCTGCGGCCCCGGGAGAGAGAGACCCCACCGGGGCAGGGGCTTCCCTGCGGCCCCTGGGAAGGCCCCAGGCTGGAGCAGGGACAAGTGTGAGGAGGCAGGAGTGGAGCGAGGAGCTCCATGGACTGACCGCAGCCCCCCGTTCCCCAGCCCCCTGTGCCCCTCGGACAGGAGGAAATCCAGGAGGTGGGAACGATGGAGCCAAGCTGAGCCGGGGAAGAAAGGGGCTCGTCTGCACCTGAAAGTGGTTCAGGTTTGCCGTTGTTTCTTGTGGTCCAACTCTAGTCTGAACCGGTGAAATTACGTGAATCTTCCCCAAGTTGTGTCTGGTTTGCCTGCGATGGTAAGTGCTAGTGATCTCCCTGCCTTTCTCTTGACCCAGGAGCTTTCGCATCGTATTTTCTGCCCTGTGCTGTTGAGGAGGGGCAGGGGGAGAGCGGCTGGTGGAGTCTGGCAGCCCCAGAGCAGGTCAGCCCGTCACACCCCACAAACTGGTTGTGACTTTAACAAGAAAGGTAGACAGAAATGGCTTGGGGTTTTGTTTTTTGTTTTTTGTTTTTTATCTTGGGACAACATGGATTCCTGAATGGATAGATACAATGTACAGTAGTGTACACGATACCACTATAATCTACAGCTGACAACTACCATGGTCAACATCTCATGAGCCAACGAAAGCCATATAAAACCTCATCACATGACAATTCCTGTTAAATCACTATTAAATACAGTGGCAGCAGTATTTTAAAAAATTGGACAAAACAAGAAACAAAAGAAGAAAACAACAACAAGCTATATAGCTATGGAAAACCAGTATGATAAACATCAAAAAAATAAAGCCAAACTATGTAATTGAAATCCAGATTCTTGCCTGGAATACAGATGGGCAAACACTGCTCAGTGAGGAACTGATTCAAAAGAAACTCAACAGTTTACATGTGTACACTGGTTACTTTAACTCCCCATCAAAATAACTGCAGCAACACTTCTTTATTCTTTGCTATCTACCTACTCTTGTTCCATAATCCATAACCAACTGCCAGGCATCCATCTCATTCTATATAGCAACTGATTTCAACAAAAATTGTTTTTCTTGTTTCGCTTTTTGTTGTTGGCTTCATTTTTAAACTTCTGTGCATTTATCACTTTGTAAAATTTGAATAAAATCAGTCAACAGAATTAAAAATTACTTGTCATTAAGAAAGCCACTACAGCAATCTTTCAAAAAAGCAGGTTAAAAATTACTTTTGTCATGTAACTGCTTATCAAAAACTCAAAATCTGCCCTGAGTCCTACTAGAAGCATTACTCCCAAGATAAACAGGACAGAGAGGGTCAGTGGATTGGTTCTTGATTCAGAAGATAAGTAAAAAAAATAAGATACTTCTGAGACAGTTAAGCCCCACTTGTCTCTGAACTCAAGCTATGGCTTTTGCAGTTCAAATACGGATATTTGTACCTCATCTTGTTAAGGCACCTTCTTAATAGTAAGGCACACATTTCCATTCCAGCACAAAAGGTACCTTGTATTAATACTTATAAAAGCCCCAAAACTATCACTATGAAAAATTCACAAAATTCCAATGAAAAAATTGTTTCTAAACAAACATTTTTGCGATACCTGGAACCTTACCATCATAAGGTCGTAAGTCTCCGAGAGACTGACCATCAGTAAAAATGAGGCTACGTTATTTTCATTTTTCTAGCTAAGGAGTTAAAAAACAGCACAGAAAAAAAAAAAAAGGAGAGATTATTTCAAGATGGTCTTTTTCAAAGAGCTGAAATAGAAATACCACACAAAGTAACTGCACTTTTTCAAATTACTTGCCGATTTTCACTGTTAAATTACATCTATGGTGCCTGCTCATAAAACTTAAGAAGGAAAGGAAGAAATGGGAACAGGAGGAGGACCTCTTCTTTAAAGCTACCTTAGGATCCTAGAATCACGGAATATCTCAAGCTGGAAGGGACCCATAAGGATCATTAAGTCCAACTCACCACTCCTCACAGGACCATCTAAAGCTAAACCATATGACTAAGAGCGTCGTCCAGACACTCCTTGAACTCCAACGGGCTTGGTGCCGTGACCACTCCCCTGGGGAGCCTGTTCCAGTGACCAACCACCCCCTCGGTGAAGAACCTTTTCCTAATGTCCAATCTGCCATTCCCCTGACGCAGCTTCGTGCCATTCCCTTATGTCCTACCACTGGTCACCTCCGCTGCCCACCTTGAGGAAGGTGTAGACTGCGAGGAGGTCGCCCCTCAGCCTTCTCTTCTCCAGGCTGAACAGACCAAGTGACCTCGGCCGCTCTTCATAAGTCTTGCCCTCTACACACACTAAAAAAATAAGAGTTTCACTAACTTTCAAATGCTTACTCGAAGTAAGCATTCAATATAAATTTCAAAATTATTTTGTAGTTTCTCTTGAATTTCTTTTGAACATCTGCAACTTTTTCCAGTGTGTTCTTGGGACTCTTCTGGGATACGGTGCTTAGGTTGGTAGCCCTTTCTTGATCCCTGAAATTCTATTCAAATGTAAATGAATGATGAGGTGGTTTATATACCTAATTCCTTTCTTACAGATGCATCATGGATATTTTACAACATGTAAAAAAAAAATGGATACAAATTTTTATGACTAGATCCCACAAACATCTAGCGACAGTAGTAACATGACATTCAGAACTGGGAAATAAAAGATTGCAAGACCACATTCCTTCTGCGACTCTGGGGATGGCGGTGCATGCTGGATGGCAGACACCCTGTTTCGTAGCAGGGCTTCATGCCTTCTCTAAGGTAATATACAACCAACTTAGCTAGTTCTAAGGTCCAACTGCGAAAGTGTGTTCAGGCTGCACATGGGCACAGAGTTACGTACACAATAAACAGAGGTACATTCTACACCGTACATAAATCCTTAGGTAAAACAAAATATTTGTATGATTTACAATTGTACATGTAAATGGCAATGTCAGATGCTGTGCTTTCACTTGAAAATTTAATTTTGCACACACTTTTATAGAGATTTTAATCATACTGGGAAGGGATTTACTAAGCAGGGAACTAACGAGGTATAGCCACGAAGACATCACTGGTAAAAGCATTTGGTGGCATAGTTCACCAATAACATGTTGGCACTCTTTCTCAGGTAGGGTGGCTGCATCTGCCTTTCAGTGGTCTTACTCTCCTCCTCCTCCACATCAGGAATACTATGCTTCACTCACTGCATCCATGTAGAACACTGAAAAAAAACCCCTAGAACTGAAAAAGAAGCAGCATCAACTGTTAATTGAGCATTTCATTCCTTTTCCAACTGTCGTGGTTTAATGCCAGCGAGCAACTAACACCATGCAGCTGCTCACCCCTTCCCCCGCCAAGTGGGATGAGGGAGAAAATTGGGAAAAAAAAAAAAGTAAAACTCGTGGGTTGAGATAAGAACGGTTTAATAGAACAGAAAAGAAGAAACTAATAATGATAATAATAACATTAATAAAATGACAACAGAAATAAGAAAAGGATTGGAATGTACAAATGATGCACAGTGCAATTGCTCACCAATCTCCTGATTGACACCCAGTTAGTCCCTGAGCGGTGATCCCCACCCCTCTGCCACCCAGTTATTTCCTATCCTGGATGTGACATCCCCTGGTATGGAGTATCTCGTTGGCCACATTGGGTCAGCTGCCCTGGCTGTGTTCCCTCCCAATTTCTTGTGCCCCTCCAGCCTTCTTGCTGGCTGGGCATGAGAAGCTGAAAAATCCTTTACTTTAGACTAAACACTACTTGGCAACAACTGAAAACATCAGAGTGTTACCAACGTTCTTCTCATACCGAACTCAAAACACGGCACTGTACCAGCTACTAGGAAGATGTTTAACTCTGTCCCAGCTGAAACCAGGACACAGGCCTATGCGCTTGCACATACCCGCTGGCTGCGTAGGAACCGTGTAATCAGGATTTTTGTTTTAACCATAGATTCCGTGACTGATGAACTGCGACCTACAGACTTTAGGTTGAGTAATTCTATCAAGGGTATCTGTTGTCTCAGTTTCGTGGTAGCATGAGACAGCTGAAATGCATGGACCCAGCAAGTCAGAAGCTGCAATCTCCAAAGTGGTTGTAGTTAAATTTCATGAGGTTTCCCCTCACCATGAGTTTTAAAGATGATCCAATCCAGGGTGAAAGTTATGTATGCTTGTATGCCTGTACTTATTAATATAAATATCTCCTTTGTGTCTTGGTATATTCCCAGAGGACGTCAACCAATTATTTTATCCATAACTTTAAACCTGCTTTAGAAGTTTCCATCAATGCAAAGAAAAGTATTGCTTTGAATATATTAAAGTCATTGCATAAAGCCCCAGGATATTGCACAATCTCATCTTTAAAATGGATATTAGAAAAAGCCAGGGGGCTCAAACCTATCATTTACCTGCAAAAAATAGCCAGACACTGCCTTCTGATCTCACTTTAGAAAAAATAATATTAATTGAATCATGGTACAACAGAATAAAGGTCCAAACACAGTGGAAATTAAGTAAAATAATTTCTGTAAGAGAATGACAGAAGTATATTGGAGCTTGGTTGTTGTTTTGTTGACCTCAGAGAAGCAGCTAGGTATGCTTTATCCAGAAAAAATGGAAGGGGAAAAACAAAACGGTAATTTCTGTTCTTCCTAGTGATTCCAACAAAAGTAGTTCATAGACATTAAAAATAGAAAATATGCACTAGGTCATGTGTTCCATCTCCTTACCAGGCTGAGATATTTTGCCTTACCTACAAGTCACTTGGAAAAAAATCACATTTTTCATCATTAATAGTATAACTCATTTAAAAGGCTTAGACGTAAAAGCAGTATCGAAGCATAAGGTAATAAAGCTCATACCTTCATTATTCTATCATTTGGCTGACAAAGATTTTCTGCAAAGGCAGTTTATTGAGAAAGCGGTACATCAGCTTATGTTATGAATACTGGTTTTGCAATGCAGGAAGACTGTTTATTTATTTATAAGTGACAGCTTAGATTCTATCAGCTGCAGTACTGTCAGGCAGCGACAACCAGCTGACTTGCAGACGCTGGGGCCAGAGCATGTCCTGGCAGAAAATCCTGCCTGCACAACCTATGGCCAAGACAGAAATGAGGTTGAATCCAACCCTTACAGTGTCAGATCAGGTTGTAAAATGCACCTTTTTGGTAAAGCCTTCTTCCAGAATCACTGCTTTCAAAACACATCCATACACATAGTTTTTTTCCTTTTGGCATTACAAGGGTGGAGAAGGGTAAACATAACATTTTGCTCTAGATTTTTCTAATCTCTGAGGCTTTTACCAAGGATTTTACCCTCAGGCGCTGGTTACCAATCTTTAACATAAACAGCCAAGCCCACTAATAGGACTTACCCTAGCCTACAGTGAGATAATAAGATGCCAGTTCACAGTGCATTACACAGGAAAGTGCCTGCCTACATTACGCCTGCCCTGCTCCCTGTTCACTAGTGGCTGTTAAGGGAGATAAAATCTCAACATCACAAACAAAATGTACACAAAACTGAAGTAATTAGATAAAGTATTCTGTGTACTTTCAGACTGCATACACAACCATTACGGCAGACAGCATATCTTCATACTTGTGGATATTGGGCAGATATTTTAATTCATAAGAAATAGAACTAATTAGTGGGAACTTAAAGAAGTAAACAAGTAGGGTATTAAATCTGCTTACAACAGTAGCTAATAATCCTCATATAGGTAATGCACCCAAATAGCATCACTGCAACAGTTTATAATTTGCTCTCCCGTTCTTTCTATGTACACTTGATAACATTTACTTCCAGCAGTGCAAACAAACCTTCCACATCCCATATCAAAAACTATCATTCTGTGAACTAGGCAAAATAAAAAATGCATGAAGCCCTAAAATCACAGAATGAATGCTAATATGCCAGTTTTGTTGTAGGATTATAGGCCATGTGAAAAATATTTATTATCCTTTGTATAATGTTCAAATGGGGCAATCTGTATAGACTGAGACTGTGGAATTGTACAGACTAGGCCATTTGTATCTGTAGCTATTCTATTCACAGAACAGTGTAATTTTTCCACAGAATATTTATAGAGTACACAGAGGAGAATTTGAAGTGATTGAAGAGGCTGCCAAACACCATACTCTGCCTTCAGGATATAGATGATACCTTTAAAATGGGTGAAAGGCTAATTAATCTTGAACTGTTCATGGATGATATATAAGATAATATGCCTTAGCCTGACAGCATTTTGGGAAGGCAGACAATTAAAAACTGAGCCACAATTTTCCTGGCAAGACAGCACAAACACAAAAATAAGGCAGGAGGTTTAATATACAGGTGCATGAGAATTTAAATGCCACTTGAAATACAACTTGAAACTCAATCTTCACTGCAAACATTATAGATAGCTGCAGGGCAGACAGGTTGAGTTTGACAGAACCCACAGCTTCAGGCCCTTGAACAAATATTTTACTGGGGCAAAAGGCTGCTATATGTGTTTTATCATAGTACCACTTTCTAGCAATAAATAATCTGCTACTTTCTAACAGATGCAACTTTCATGGCAAATTACTATTATATTCTTCAATTTTCTCAAACAGAACCATAAGATATATGCAGCCCATAATGGAACGACAGTCTTATTTACTGTTTCGTTTTGTACTTGTTCGATATATGTACACACCTATCATTATCTGCTCTTATTCCTTATCATGTCTAAAATAAGATCACAAACTTCCTAAAACAAAGACTATAACAACACAGTAGTCATGACTTTATCCTGAGTGAAACAGAGAATTTAAAGATCTCATGTCAAAGTAGTCTAAACTTAGAAGGACCAGCAGCCAGCCACAGAGCTTCAGCATGGAGCACAGTAAAAACTAAACTGCCCTGCTTGCCAGACAAATTTTGCAGCTTGCACTGTACTTAATGGCTAGATTGCTTCCTGTACCTGAGCTAAGAGGTTTCAAGTGATTGACAATAATCAAGCTCTTTTTGTCCTACAGAAGTACCTGGTAACTTTTGGAGCTATATGACTAATAGATAGCAATAACAGTGGGTGAGATTTTGGGGTGTTTTTGTGCATACTGCTAGGCTCTTCAATCCTCTTTCAGGTACTGCACTCTAAGACATATGTGGGATGTAACAAATTTATGATATAAGCATCTGACTTTTTCCAATTGCCTTGATGGAAAGACATCACATCTGAGTATATCAAAACTTACCTGCCAGAAATTTTGTTATAACATCCCCTCTAGAATGTGGGGGAGGGCAAGGTTTAGTCACACAAGAGAGCAGGCTTGTTTAACATACCAATGCAAAGAATTCACTTCTTTCATGTAGTTTTTGTCATGTTCCCCTGGCTCGCACTATTTCATGCTATATATGACACAACTTTAAGAGCAATCAAAAGCAAGGTTGTATTTGCGTTGACATTCGGAAGATATATTTTCTCTTTTGCACATGATATCAAGAATGGTGCCTACCTCCTAGTTAACCCACTGGAAATTTAACTATCCAGATGGATGGTTGCAGGTAGCAGATGTCTCATGTGGCTCATACATTTTTAGCATGTGTCTGTAATGGAAGTCTTCGCCCTTCCTTATATTACCAAAAGTACTTTTTTTACACTTAATTTAATTATGGCTTCATTTGAAATGAACTAGCATAACACTTACTTGCACACTAGAAAAAAGACCTACTCTCACAAGTCTTGTTTCTGATCTCAAATTTGCGTGGTTTTTTTTAAATCTAAATTTATACGAGTATGACATCATGTCCCCACTATCTCATTTTCAGCTGCTCAGCATGACAGCAAGTAGTAAGGACACATGCTGCTAAACCAGACAAAAAATGTTTTATTTATCATTCACAAATCTCCAGAGTTTCAGTACCACTCAGGTTAACATACTTCTCATACAAATTATTTAACACTTAGCTGTTCAAAGGATTTACAATGAAAGCAGACACCAGATACTTCTCAAGGCAATTCACCACTGTTGAATAAATCACTTATTTCTGCAGTTCTCACTTGTATCATTTTTTATATCTATTTATCTTGATACTGGGATCTACATGAGATGTTTTTACCATCGTTATATCTGGGACATAAAACCAAAATTAAGCAAGTGTTTAATTCTGGAAATGTCAGCCGAGGACAAACTAATGCGGCTCACCCAATGATGCAAAGAGACAACAGATGTGACATCGCTCTTCCATTACTATCAGCCTTTAAAAAGTCTCTGTTTTAACTTCCTATCTTTTTCAGCCATGTAGCTTATTCTAGGGATCATAAATAACTCTAATACTGAGATAAAGATATCAAGAGTGAACTCTTTACAAATTAAGCCTGTGGAAACCTCCCATTCTTGTATAATGAGATAGTGTTTCTCCAATATCTTGAAGCAAAGCTGTACTAATGTTTTCTTCACAGAACCTTACTATATACAATAGCACAAAATACAGTACAATGTACTAAAAATATGCCTATGTTGTTACCTTCTAGTGAGTCAAAACAGAATTCTTAACTTGTAGAATTAGAGAAGGATTCTTTTTGCAGTTCTGTCATTGATTTGATAGGTATCTGCACAAATTCAGTAAGTCTCTGAATTGTTGTGAGTTTAATTACTGCTGGCAAAATACTTAGCAGTTTTGGAACAAAGGACTATATAACGTTCTAAATGCTTGGGATTAATTCACCCTGGGATTGATATACAAACAGCCCGTAACCCCCAATGTGATCAAGGTGACCAGGCTTCTGCTGTAATAGAACTAACTGGTACTTTATAAACTCAGAAGAAAGTCTGTGTCAGTTTTAAGACTTAAGGAATGTTTCCTGTGGAAATTAAAATTTGGAGAAGGTAAAAAAAAATTTAAAAGCTGGCAAAGAAGAAAAAAAGGACCTTGTTGATCACAGATTTTTTTATCAGAAAAACTAAAAAGCTGAGAACTGGAAAGTCCCTCAAGGGTCATCAAGCCCAGCCTCCTGCTAACACAATGTAGATAACTAATCCCTTTTGTAAATGAATCAAAGAGCAATTAGGTTTAGGGGCTTGCTTCTCCACTGCTCCATTTTCAAGGTTGTTCCAGAATATAACTCCTACAGTATTTATATTTTTTTTCTTAGAATTGCCATCTAAGTTTACTCAGGCCCTTTACTATTTTTTTATAAATTCTGCTTAACCTTTTATCTTACATAGTAACTTTCTATGTCAAACTACTTACCCTACTGAAGATCTCAGTGGGACTTCTAGAGAAAGCAATCCCACTCTTCTGTGGACTTGAGTTTTCTAAGCTAAGCAGAGTTCTTAGAGTTCTTTCAGTCTCCCACCATAAGATATGTCCTTTGTTGTCCTGATCATCCCACACACTCTTTTGTAAAATCGTTTCCATTTAAAAGTTCGTGCTTTTTAAATCTACAACCTGCAGTTATTTTCAGGTACAAGCACTTTTAAAATAGCAAATGACATAAAATCAGAGATGGGACTGGTTCCGGAGTAGTAGTCTGTAGCTGTAAAGGATTTGGGCTCTAAAAAGCTTAGGGGAAAGAGGCATCTGCAGTAAAGAAAGAAGGATCTGAAATCACCACACTGTGATTTAATGTCCTCTTATAAGAATAGACATATAATCTGTCATGCTTGTAAATTACAAGGAAGGGGGTTATTCTTGCTGGTGTTTGTGTTTTTCTTTAACCAGATAATTCTCGAGTTATATGTATGAAAGTATGCTAGTATTTTTGGAATATGATCAGCTGTTATTCCACCAAGACCTTTTACAATAGCACAAATACTTTTCCTGTCTCTGAACTTACACATTCTAGAAAGGCTTTTGTCTTTTTCAGAGCTGCATCACATAATTATTCTATGATTAACTGTGTCTCTGTCTTTATCACTCATTTTTAATTTACAGTAGACTTCTTATTAGTAGTTCTTAAGTACCTGACCTTGTACTAGAACATTTCATTCTGTTTCTATTAATGCTGTTTTAAGGTCACCCTGATCTTCCTATGTATTATTCTCATCTTCCTGTGAATTCTCAGTGTATCTCAACTTTGACAGATTACCGGAGTTTTCTATCTGGCTCATGACATTTCAGGACTACTTTATTATTTCACATTGTTTAGGGTGATATGGACTGCTGAGAAACAGCAGAAAGAATAGGTGGATGCAGTATATGAAGCTGGTGAGAAACAGTGACTTCAGAGACCACCGTAAACTTAGGTGCAAAGAGTAACAGCTGCAACACCACTGCTGCAGATGGGCCCCAAATTCATATCACCTCATTTTCAGCATTTAAATGAAATCTATTATTACTTTTTATACTATCCATGATTTTCAAATGAACTAACTTTCAAATGTGATTCAGCCCACTGAAGATCTAAAACACCATTAGAACACGACTTTTTCTTTCTAATTTAGAATCGTAATTTAACTATGTGACAGCCAGGTGCCCACACTTAAATGGAATTATCCTGAACTTTCATGACTAGTTTCTAAATAATACAAAACAACTTCATCCAAACTTTGCTCCATACAGTGGCATTTTAAAACAGGAAAATTAAAAATTTTGATATACTCATTGAAACTTTGGAATTTCTTCTATGGATTCTTCCGTGGATTTCTTTCTAATGGATTTGGTCCTTTTCACTTGAAAATGAACACCCATGAAACCAATAATAAATTAGTAAAATACCACATATTTGTGCATGTGTGTGTGTGTGTGTACGTGCATGACACTACATCAAACAATACATACAAATCCCATATATGTGTTGTGTATACACAGTACAAACAATGGCATTTCTTATCAAAGTACTTTCTTTACATACAAATCCCATCCCAGTCACAGATGAGGACTCTTCTCTCTTGGTTTGGATTAAGAAATATTCCCTAAATCAGTCTTAATCAGTCCCATTTTATCTACACTAACATATATTCTCTCTTAAAAGGATAATTTTGGATCTAACTTTATTTATCACTTCTTCTGTTAAAGACATTTTTCATTAAAAACCTTGTCAGGTTGCTTTGGGTCCAAATGCATGTGTGATATTTGTATAAACAAATGTGAGTGTGTGAGTAGAATGGGCTTTTTGGCCCTTTCTAAATGAATTACCTTAAAAAACCCACCAAACCAAACAACCTGCATCAGTCAATACAGGGCTTTATAGCCAACACAAATCCAAATGTGCTTGAGAGAAGAGCACTGTGGATCTGGACCCACGCACCTGCACAGACCTCCCTGACTGCTGGTCTCAGCTCTTCATTGGGAGAGGATCATTTCATCGCAGGATCACAAGCCTTTCTGTTTCTCTAGCAGATCCTGGAGCGAAGCGTCAGCCCCGCCTGTAAGTCACAATACTCTGCTGTCACATTGCGATTATGAGGTCGTAAAGGGGACATTCAGACCGCGATAAAGAATAACAGAGGCAGAAAATGGTTCATTTTTTAAAACCACCCAAACAGGTACCAACAGGTACAATGTGGGATATTGCAACCCCAATTCTCTTTCTTTTCTACACTCTACTTTAGGACCACAAATGCTTTTATAAGCTTTCTAAGACTGAGTAGGTTACTAAGGAATGGAAAGTGATGCGAGGCTTAAGCACCTGAGCAGGAGCTCAGGGGGGAATACACCCTTAAAATTTGTGCAGGTACAAGACAGGTATGCAGCACCTCCCAGCAAAGTGGCGTTGGGAGAGAACAGAAGGGTGTGTTGCAAGACAGCCGGGGAGACGAGCAGTGGGACCTGGATACTCTTTGTGCCAAGGGAGTCAGAGACAGGCTGGTGGAGCTGCCAGCGTGAGAAGTACAGCATGGTAGTGTTTACATGCAATGACGGAAAGGAGAGGTTTGCCTTTCTGAGACCCGGTCCGCTTCTCCTTCAGATAGCCAGCCTGGAAGGCTGTAGGCACTTCCCACTGAACCAGCCTCTCCATTTCTCCACCTGCATTTGTCAGATACCATTCCTGCAGTGCATCCATTTTTTCAAGGCAAATCCAGCACTGCTTACCGCATATACATTTCCCTGTTATGCATCTCTCTGTGTAAAAGAGATGAACAACACCCTTCAAGAAAGAGCTTAAAGCAGAACCTCATAGGCAATAGATTTGAATAAGAAATATAGTATTTTCCTTTCATGAGAAAATGAAAGCAACCACTCTTCCACAGAACACCCACAGAATCAGCTGAAACATTAATGAGCAAAAGGAAACACATACCAGATCCTTTGCCTGCTTTATTGGCTCTGTTTTTCCATGAATGGCAGAAGATATAAATATTATTGTTAGCCTTGGGCTCTCTTCAAAAATGCTTGTCCGTATCAACTCATATTGTGAAAAAGTGTCAGTAGCTGTGTTAAACCACTGCAGGCTGAAACTGAAAAATGGCACAATAATTTTTCCAACCAGTGCATGCAAGATCAAAGCTGTTAAGAGAGGATGACAGGTGGCATAAACGTCCCAAGGCCCTGACTCACTAGAGGCATAACATCATCCACTATGACTCTAATAAAAATAGTCCCAGTAAAACCAACATAAAAAGCAGCAAGTAGCCTGTTATATCTTTGACCTAGGGGTCATTCCACCAACAGATCATCTGGCAGCCCAGGGAGAAAAGTGTAATTGTATTTTATTCCCACACACAAGGCTAAAAGTGTCAGATATTAAAATGTAAGAAAGAGGTTTTAAAAGACATGTTTATATTGATTGCAACAATAAAATCAATGCCAAAGGACAATCTCTTTATGGATATCCATCTTCAGAGAAATTGAATAGTTTTATATGACTCTGGTTTTGTTCTGTAAACTAGCAATTTTCTTAACGTTCTGGTGCTCAGGCTTGTAGCTCTTACTGAAGTTAAAGAAATTAATTTACTTTAGCTATAGTTATATAATGAAGACTTTAATGCATAATCTATTTGTGATGACTAATAATATTTTGTAGCAGACAGTACAACGTGTCAAGGTGAGACTTCTAGTAAACCATATTAATAGTTGTAATTTAAAAATTAAAAAGGACTATACTTAGTCTTTGAAGAAAGTTATAAAACTAAAAGAAATACTGGGAAGTTTCCCTATGTTCTGTCATGTGCTTTTTTCACTTTTTTTCTTACACATCTACAAACATATTTGAGAGAAACCTGTCTACCCTAACAGTTTTTATTCAATTTGGACTACTTGCAGCATCTTGTATACATATCAAAGTAGATAGACCGGTGGTAGTTAGGTGTCTACTTTGGAAAGAAATAGAATCATGATAGAAATTAATGGAAGAAAGGATGTTAAGCATCAGCACTACACAGACCAGATTTAGGTGTTAGTTCTTCAGGTTGGAGGAAAACAACTTGTCTTTGCCAACATGGTACATAAAATACAGCAGTATTCACTGTGATAATAACCCGAAGGCCTTAGGAGGCACACAAAAAATGCAAAGTTCACAAAGAAAAAAATAAGGCTAAAGCATTATTTATAGGGATGTGCTTGAGCCCTTAACCTGTAAATAAATCATACTGAGATTTTTCATGTGAATGAGGCCTCAGATTTATTCCTCCAGAGAAAGACATGAAAGCCTGCAGTGCTTTGTGAAGCAGACCTGGTACAACACTAGCTTAGAGGCTGAATAGAGTTCATCTGAATGTTATTTAAGCACCAGCTCTGCTGAGTTTAAAGCGATCTTACATCAGCCTGCAGGGAGCTCCAAACTGCAGCCCAGCTAAGCTTTGAGGAAAAGATAGTAGCAGAGCTGCAGGGGAAAGGGCTGTGCTCTGTAGGGAACAAGGGTGCCTGCTCCCAAACCAGGCTGTGAAAACCTACTTATTCCTAACAGGAAGGTAAAGTGGCCACTGATCAGTGGGCATTTTCAGACATCTACAGTATACGGTAAATGGTCACCTGTTGGTTTAGAAGTAGCACAGACTATTACCCAACTCACTGCCACTACACAACCTCAAGTACTACTCCTTGAGCGTGACCAGCTGGGCACCCTCATTTGGATGAAGCTGGTTTTGCTTCGCTTACCCCAGTCAAGGAGACCCGCTTCCAAGTCATGGCAAAGGGCTCGTGCTGGGGCTGCTGCGTCACCTGCGCAGCCCTGCAAGCGCAGAGAGGAGACACAGCCAGGGCACAGCCCCTTGCTGGCATCACCCAGCTGGCACACACCACGCCGCTCCACGCCTGCTCCCAGCCGCAAGGCGAGCCTCGCGCAGAGATGCCGGGGGACACCTCGCTGCCGTGCCTAATCCTAAAATGCATTTTGAAGATCCTAATGTTGCCTCAACTACCGCACATACACTATACCAGCTCCAAGCCTCAGCGTAAGAACGGTTACTGCACTCAAGCTGAATTGTCAAATGCTTCCAGTGCCTTAAAATGGATGTCTCTGTCTTGCGTTGGTGACTGCTTCATAATCCCAAGCAGCAAAAGAAAAGACAAGAGACTAAAAATCAAAGCCAAAAAGAGACATTACTCTGTCAATTTCAGTGTACAGTCTTTAATTGCAAGTTTTACTCATTGTTTTTCTAGCAAACAACCAACCAAACATGAGCATTTCCACAGGAGACATTGCTCTTCTTTCTCCTTTCCTTTTACAGTTAAGTGATTATGAAGTTAAAAGAACAGACAGGGAGAAGCAGCAAATCTACTTTCCTTAAATGAACAATCATTGGGGACTGTCAATGTGAAAGTTCATGCAAGACAGTAGTACTTGCCCCCCAAATAGTTTGTTGGTAGAAAGACAGTGTGTCACTACAGAAGCACATAGTGCCTAACATTTGAAGAAAAGCAAATCATAAGTTTTAAAAATAAATCAGGCATACCATGTGTTTTACAGGCATAAGGATTGCTACTGTAATTCCAATAAGTGGTGTGAGAACATGCCCTACCTGCTGTGTATGGTATGTCCTGATCAGGTTTCTCAAGAACAGATGTAACTTCAGTATTTGATTTCAAAGAATTCTCTGTTTATCACAGAGATTACTATAATTTTCTCTCTTTTGAGAGATGTGATTATTTTTCTGCTTTCTACCTTTTTACGTAATACTACTTCTTGTCCTGTATCAAATGCCTGCTTGAAAATGTGAATGCTAATGTCAAAGAATTTACATAAAGGAAAAACAAAGCATTTTTTTTTCTAATTGTTGGCACAGAGCAATTTGCCTTTTGAAGCAGTAAAATTCATTGGTGACAATATTGTTACAACATATTTAAATTAGTAAAGCATTGATCCTACAGGGGAGCATAATTAGCTCTGCAGAAATACACGCAGGGGGGACTCAAAAAAAATTATTGCAAAGTGACTTGAATGATAAGTAAGTTGTGTTGCTATTTTTACCATACGTATATTATGCATAGGGTTTCCCAGGTATCAAGGCACTCAGCTAGACAGAATAAAGGAGAAGGGCATAAGCTACAGTAATTTTTTCCTTAATAAATAATTTGTTTAATAGGTATTTCCATTATTATCTTTCTTGGAGGGACTTTAAAGAGAGTACTGAGAGGTGCAGCCTTGCATGTTGGTTACACGCAGTGTGGCTCAGGAATTCCTCTGGTTGGCCAGACCTGAAGGTGGCAAAAGAGAGGACAGGACAGCACAGGAACTGCAGTCCAAGGGGTGAATGGGCAGGTAAGCAGGGACTGACCTGGGAGCACAAGCCAGGGTGCTGACAGAGGGAGGAGGAGCAGGCTTCTGTGACAGAGGAGAGTGAGAGGGGAGTTGCACGCATCTTCTGCTGCTGGCCATGTGTCCTGGTTTCGGCTGGGATAGAGTTAGTTTTCTTCTCAGTAGCTGGTATGGTGTTTTTTAGATTTAGTGTGAGAATAATGTTGATAACACACTGATGCTTTCAGTTGTTGCTAAGTAGCACTTACCCTAAGTTAAGGATTTTTTTCAGTTTCCCACGCTCTGCCAGCAAGCAGGTGTACAAGAAGCTGGGAGGAAGCATGACCAGGACAGCTGACCCACATCAGTCACCGGATGGTGAGCAATTGTATTGTGCATCACTTGTATTTTCTTGCTTTTTATATCTCTCTTTTTTCTTTTTTTTTTTTGGTTTGTTATATTACTTTTCATTACTATTATTATTAGATTATATTTTACTTTAGTAATTAAATCATTCTTACCTCAACCCACAAGTTTTACTTCTTTTTTTTGATCCTACTCCCAATCCTACTTGGATGGGGAGGGAGGGAGCGAGCAGCTGCATGGTGCTTTGTTGCTGGCTGGGGTTACACCATGACACTGTGTTACCAGCATGTCAGGGGAGGAGGAGAAGATAACACTGCCCATGTGGAGCGTGTTCAAGGAGAAGGAACAAAGAGAAAGGCAAGATCTAATTTTTCATTTAAAAATCAAGACTTACGCCAGATGATGCAGTGCTTCTGTGACACTAATTACAACTCAAATCAAAGAAGCCAAAAAACAGATGGGCTATCATCATGATATAAAGTAACACTTGTAGCCCCTACAGACCAGTGTCTGTGGGTTTGGAAAAGCGTCCTGCCCAGGCAGTAAGGAGGGGCTCCCAAATCCCCGGGCACAGCCGTGTGCTAAGAGAGCGGGCAGGTGGAGGGGCGAGCGGGGCAGCCCATCATGCTGGAGGAGCACTGGGGGACACCCACGGAGAGAGAGGCCTGCAGAGCTCGCACACATCGGGGATGGCCCCACACACCATGCATGGGGGACGCAATGGGATGCGAGCACTCTCGGGAGCTGCCAGGAAGCAACCAGAAGCTATTTCATCCCCTAGAAATGTTGGGCGTTCTCCCACCTGTGAGTCAGAATGGAAAACAGTGATGCAAAGTCAAGCTGTTTTGACACCAAGCCTTTAAAGAAAATTAATGCAAGTACAGCTATGTTAACACTTTGATATTAATGATGCTGCCAACGCAGAACGGACATAAAGGTAAACAAGTGACCTGTGTAGATTTGGACATCTGAGAATGAAGGGCAGTGCTGGCGATGGCAGCATCTCATCCTCTGATTTTCACATTAAAAGGAATGCTTCCTCATGTCTGAAGTTCTGCTGAAGTAAAACTGTGGCTCTTTCCATTACCCACAAGCAAGCCAACATGATGTGTGTTGGATAGGTCCTGTCCAATTTCATTCTACTCTGACAACGGACACAGCTTTCCTGTCATGTATTCATGATTAATAACTTATCATTAATTCATAATTAATCATTCTATTACTCTTCTTAATTTTAAGTAATCACTGTGACAAAACTGCCTAATTGAAATCAGCAATGGAATAAGATTCAAGATTCTTTGGCAGAATGTTTGGATTGATATGAAAAACGTATTCTGAGTTGCCTTGCTTGAACATTAGGGAAAGCTGGTTAATTACTGTAAGTCATTATGACACAGGCTGAAGTATAAACTGAAGTGGATTGAATCCTGTGATCATCGATGTGCCCAGGAAGTCTGGTAACTAGGTTTGTCATCTATATAAATTACACTCTGCGAGATCTCTAACCAAAGCTGGCAGCACATCAGAGAGGAGATGTAAGACTGAATGAAAAGAAACAACAAAAAAAAAGTAGAAATATCTCATAGCTGTCATCTCTGTTTCTCCAGACAGACATTTTTATCCCCAAATCTAGCTAAAAAATTCTGGGAAGGGAAAAGCATCACAATCCCCACAATCTCACTGAAGTCAGTGAAGGGAGTTATGACCCACCATCTCACACCAGTGCTTGTTTCGCTACTACAAACTTTGGGACTGCCTTAAGTGTAACCATTTTTGTTCTCAGTTACTCATCTACTAAACTGCAAAACTTAGCCTTGTGTTACACAAGAAAATAGAGAAGAAATTGTGGTCTATCAGGCCACTTTACAATTATGATAGTGGCAAATAACCCAAGATAATTAAAGAAAGCAAGTTCGAGTAAAGGAGTTTGTGTCTTCACTTACTGTTTACATAAGAGCACTCATAGCACTGAAATGCTAAGGAAAGCGGACAGAGACACTTTTGAGGAGAAATCTGGGCACAAAATGGTTGATCATTGTTCTCGATTGGATTAAAATGACTGTGAGGTATATAAAGCATTATGTGAAGAAAGGGAAGACAATATTAAGCCTTGAGATAAAAAGTCAGAGAATATTTCTATAAATAAAATTGCCCACTAAATGCACTTTGAGGCTGTGAAAAAAATTACTCTTACATTTGAGAACTAAAAACTTATTTGGAATGAATCAAGACTACCTTCCTTTCTCCTTACCTTTATTATTTCAGTGTTTAACAAGTAAGTCTTTCTTGGTTTCTGCAGACATTGTTGAATAAAACTCAAGCATGTGAGCTGCCCTGAAGTCAATGAAGCTAATCGCAACTCACATGCTTACAGCAAAACATGAGCTTAAATTCAGCTGTGTACTGAACCGCTTTGATGGATTTGATTTTGTACAAAGAGGGTGAGCATATGCTAAAGCAACATATTCCTGCAGCACCTACTTACAAAAAGCTGTTATTGAAATCTGTAAGTCAGATAAGTGCAGACCCTTTAAAGGAGGAGCAGAGTATCTCTAGGTCTGCGTTTTTTTAATTATCCTCTTAAATAATCTTAAAGGCATGCTATAATACTTTATTAAATGCATATGCACTGCATAGATGAGAGCAATTTTTGTTCATACAATGCTTTCCACTTTCATTTATTAACTTATTACATACCATACCCCAAACTTCAAAGCTATCACACAGTCTCAGGCCAAAGACATGCTTTCCCAGTCTAAGTTGTCTGGTTATTTATCCTTTATAGCCTGCATAGCCAATTACTTCCTGCAGGCCTAATGCTAGTCCTTACAGCTCACAGTCACTATTGTTAAGGTTACTACAGTATTATCTGGAGATAAGAGAAAGTACTTTCAGAGATCTCAAGCAAGAGATCCTTCAGGCAGGCATTCAAATTTTATCCCAGAGAACAGCAGCACCCTTTCTTTCCCTCTCTCGCCCTCGAATTAGGCCAAGTAGCTGGGACCAAATACGAGACTCCCTCGCATCCCATGGCTAGAGAAGTGCCCTGTCAGTCTGCTGTGGGGCATTCCCTCCCTCCTCAGCCTGATTAAGGTTTCCTTGAGACTGATATACTCCTCCAAGTCATCCTTTTCTGACAAAAAGGCCCACCGCACTGGAATAATCACTGGTTTGCTCCATTGCCATTTAAGATGCGGACAGACCAGCTTGCTTGAAGTGAGAGGCTTTCACAGTTACCCACTACCTACCAGTGGGAAAACACAGCATTGCTGGCACATTTATTGAGTGGTTTAAATTAAACCTTTAAATTAAAGCTGCAGATAAACATAATGTTTCACATGTTGCTTGAGAGAGCAGTATGGGAATTAGGGCCTTAATGTCATTACCACACTGAGTGAGTGCCTTTCTCTGCCCCACTTGCAAATACAGATATATAGATGCTTTTGTCAGTTTATGAGAAGACTGTGCAAAATTGATTCTGAGGAACTTCATCATGCACTGAATGCTGTTGCCTCTGGAGCCTTTTTAATGTCAACATCAGATGTTTTTCAAAACTTAACAGACTTAATATGGTCTCCTCTTCCCTGACCAATTTACATCTTTGAAATTTTGTGCAATTAAATTTCACCTAACTTCTTACACTCCAATGATGATGAGTTATGAACTGCAGAATCTAGAAGCATGGATTAAGAAAAATAATAAATGCCTTGAGACCAGCATCAGTATGTGAACAAGTATACATCTTAGATAGCTCCATCACCCTTTTCCTGGTAGGAAGCAGAATTTTCAGAGAAAAAATGCTAGTGGATAATAAATGTGATGCCTGGTGGTCCTACAACAACACTACATTACAATACGAACCTCGGTTAAGGTCACCTTAATATAACATTAATACTACAGGGATGGAGAAAGGAAAGTAAAGGAACACTGAACGATGCATAAATCTGGGGAATTACAGTTATACAGAAGGTCCAAAGAAACTAGGCCTCTTCCCTTTAAAAATGGAGAGACAAGAAAATGAGATATAGAAAACTGTGAAGACAATAGAAAATACAAGCATGATGTCAGCTACCTAGTTCACATGATATGACTGAGAGAGATGTTCATTTAATGAATCCCTGTCTTGAAGTTACTCAGTAATAAGGTATACAAACTGAAGTCATGACAAAAAGGCAGCACTATACTATTACAGATAAACTGTAGTTTAATACCTGAATGCACACTCTAAATCTTTGCTTTGAGAATGTCACTAAGAAACAGCAAAACAAAAACCCAGAACCAATAAACATTTCCTTGACAACTGTGAAAGAAGCTCTCTGCTGATCATGCAGCTAATGAATAATGATTAAGCTAATCAAAAGCTAAGTTTGGAAAGAAAAAATATTGTTGTAGAAGTTGACAACTGTAAACAAATACGATGAACCAAAATTAAATTACACCAGTCATTTAATTTAATCACTATCTTCTCATCAACACACAGCCCAGCGCAGTGAATGGCAGTAGGACAGTATGAAATCCAAAACCCACTGCCGCCCCATCCAAAACTCTCAGCTTACTAACCCAGCAGGCGTTGGGACCACCCATGACCTGGAGCACAAGGGGAGCTAAGGTGCGGAGAGCTGCTGCTCTGACACTGTGGCCGCGCATGTTGAAGCACTGCCTGAGCAGCGCAGGTAGCTTCAACAGAGTGGAAGAGTGGAAAAAAGGGAGGGTGAAGCTGCCTGGAAAAGGAGACACTACTGGAGAAGCTGACATTGCAGAGAGCTCCCTGGAAAACCTCTGTCTCATTTTCTTCCTCTCCAAAATGAGTCTCAAATCCTTTTTGCATCCTTCTCTGTCATTCCCTGTGCTAACCCAGAGCTATTTACCACCTAGAGGAATAGAACATAAAATCAGAGTTTTTTCTTTAGGTTCACTCTGTTAAGTAATGACTGTAAAGTTACAACAAGGCAGAACAGAAACATATGCATAAAAGCTTCACATCCTGGAATTTTCTGCCTCCTTTAAAATTTATGATTCTGCTGTAATTCCACCATTTACTTACTTGATCAGGATGCCATGGGATGAAAGCAGCTGCAATATGATACAGTGTCATAACCTAAATGAATAAAAAATTAATAGATAAAAATATACATCTCTATCTGAATGTGTAGTCTATACAATTAGGCAAACATTTTCATTTAGAAATAACGTGGTATATATGCTTGTCCATACTTTGGATTATTATTGTCTTATAGACTCTATAGAACATCAAGGAGATGTCTCATTTCTTCTGGATTTTTCTTCTTTTTTTTTGGTTGAAGGATATGATATTCTGTCTTGGTGATACCAAGTTTGTTTAGGATTTTTAAGATTCATGGTAAACAAAGTAAATTTTATGTTCAGGGAAGGCATTCCAGAGTGTTTATTCTCTGTGCTGCAAGAGTGACTAGCTGCTCCTAGGCTTGGATTATTTCTGCAGCCCATGTAAGTGCTGAAATAAAAACAGGATGTAAAAAAAGACAGAGAAAGATTCATGCTTTGTTATTATATCAAATGGCCGACAGAGTACTGTTAATCTGGAAGAGAGTTGATGAAGCATTTTACACCAGGATGGTTCCTCTGAGATAACACTTCTCACAGCAGGTGCAGTCTTCAGTGTTAAAAAAACCATCGCCTTACTGCAAATAAGAAAATGGAATAAGAATACCCTATCAAGTGTGTGTATAAAACTGATTACATAAAGCAGCAGACAATGAACGGTGAAGAATAGATTACATTCTGCCATATTGGCAACATGGATTAGACAATTTTCATTTTAGAAGTTCTGGCATGATGAATAAAAAACCTGAGGATGATTGCTTTTCTAGTTTTTTTATGAGTCCTCAATGCAAGGATCTAATACAACATCATTCTTTTGTAAATTTAATCTAATAATCTTAAATTTAATTCTTAAAAAGGATCTTTCCTTGCTGCAGCCTGGGTCAATCTGGGAGTGGAGTTTTTTCCCTACATCTGTCTCAGTAGACTGGTAAGCGAGCAGCTGAGCACGGTAGCAGGAGATACCTGCGTCCAATCCACAAACACACCTATGCAGCATGAAAACTAGTGGCATTTAGGCAATCTGCCAAGTTTAAATACCTGTACAAGAGCTTCACCCATCAGTGATTTACTGATGATTCATTACCTTGCCCCAAAATCTCTTCCTCTGCTGTGTGAGACCAAAAATTTTTCAATCAGCTTTTCCCTTTTTTGTATTGTCAGGAAAAGGTTGCCTTCCTCACTCTGCAATCCACTCCTGCCAGCAACTGGTGGAGTGTGAATAAGTTTGAGGCAGAATTCAGAAAATAATGTATTTCAAGTGGTTTACACTGTGTTAATATAATTCTGTTTAAACTGCTGTCAGGCGATGTCTCATAGCCTTAGTGACTTGAGCTTGTGTCAGATTTCCACCTCCCTGAACCTGTGAGTTCCCCAAAGAAGAAAAAGGAGAAAGTGCTGCTTCACTTCCGCTCACAAGGTACCTCCCTGATTTCATGCATGGCTGGCTGGAATACACAGTGCGATGCAGTTACACTGTGCTCTTTCATGCAAATTTTACTTTTTTTCTTTCTCCTTTTATCACTTCCTAAAATGCAAAGTAAGAGCTGTTTATATGGCAAGTGCGTCGTTTCTCTTTTTGTAGGGCAGACAACAGTAATAACACTAATATCTTATGCTTCTAATTCTCTGCCATTTGAAAATTTCAAGCTGTTCTCTATTTATTCCTCACAGCGTGGTTTACAGACCTTTGTCCCTGAGAATCTCATAGTGATTTAGTATACCCAGCCATGCAATCCCCTGTGAGATAAGGAAGCTTTACAATTATTTTATAAATGTGAAGTTGCTTCAGAGAGAGATTATAGGCTAAAACTATGCAGGTGCCTAGGTACCCTCCACAGTGCAAGAGAAAAGACAGGCTTTTCAAGTGGGATATACAAAAAGGCAAGCCATCATATTACATTTTCAGCTAATTAACCAGGAGAAAATGTTGAGGATATTCACCCCTGTAGATAGGTCCTCTAGTACGCAAAGTCCAAAATCCCTTCTAGAAAACTGGTGCCTTCAAAATTCCACAGTAACACTGTAGAGATACTCTTGCCATTTAAAAATAGCAAGGTTGTGCTATCTAGTGAAATACAGCTTCTTTTGTTCTGCCTTCCCATCTAAAAACAGTGGAGGAAAGAGATGAAACTGCAGTTCTGAGATAAGACACCAACAAAGAGGCTATCGCATATAAAACTGGAGGCAGACTGGGAATGAAAGAATGTAATTGCCTTGATGCTGCCACTGCAAGTTTGTCTTCCTAGACATCATGTGAATGCTGTTACATGGAGCTTTCTAGGGAAATTAGGTGTAAGATGGTCTACTTTCTAGACCCCAGCTGGAATCAAAGCTATAGTAGTCCAGCTCAGCGTGGGTATGACAGAAGGGAAACACACAAAACAGTCACTTTACCTTTGATCTCTCACTCCTAAACCTTAAGGGAGACACACAAAACACCTTCAAAAGATAACTCTTCACAATGCAATTTATTTATAACTCTCTTGGATACCAATATCAGAGATCCAACACAGGTGCTGGTTTTGTGACAAACCATAATCTCTCTCCATATTAACCTCTTGATGTTTCACAGTCTGGAAATGAAATTACCTATCTTGCAATGAAAAGATCATCATCTTGATATGTTTCTACCTGTAATGTTGCACCTATCCCATAGATACTATACCTGTTCTTTCAGTCAGGCTAATTGATAGGTATCTAATGATTTGTATCTATCTCAGTCTGTGTATAGCTTTGAAGATCGCTGCTTCCATTTCATACTGAAAGAAAGGCACAGGGGCACAGAAGCTTTTAGATGGTTCTTTTTCCAGCTATGCTGGCTGGTCTACTAAAAAAAAAATACTTCTACAAATCTGATCTTGCCAAATCTAGCAAGACTTCAACAACACTTCTGTAGAGATATTTGTATCTAGCCTTGTCAAATACAGGTCATATTAAATTAGCATCTAACAAGTATAGAGTTGGAGAGACAACCACCAACATAACCAAGGCTCCTTTACTTTTTACAATAGACTCAGAGTTTCATATCAGTTTTGGGATGAGTTTGAGGTCTGCAGTGAGTAGGGGCACATAAAAAGAGGGACCCTGCTACATGAGATGTCTAATGTATAGTTCTTCTCATTGTGGGAAGCCTGACTGAACAATACAGGCTTTCTCTGCCAATTCAGTTAGCAGGCCTAAGTCAAGTCACAAAAAAACCACAGTAAAGTTAGAAACCCAGTAAAGTTAGAAACCCAGTAAAGTTAAGAACTCAGTTTAAGTCCCCTAAATTAGCACTTCAACTACTGCACCTTTCCTTCTCTTTAACAATATAATTAAATATTTAAAGTGATTAACTCAGCCATATCTTTTTACTTAAGAGATTACAGTTATTTTGGGGGGACATCTGCTGGGAAGATCAGAGGGTTAAGTAAATTTGCTTACTTTATAAGTAAACTTGACAAAAGAGGCTTATTTGAATTTCTTGTTATGGCTCTTTTAAAAAATGCACAAGTTTTACACCATTTTAAAGTTTGAGTTCTAAAAACTGCCAGAAAATGATGAATTTGAAAAGACCATGCCAGTGAGTCTTGCAAGTGCTGTAAGACAGGTTAGATATAGCAAAAGAGCTGGTAGCTGTCAACCCCACATTTCAGCTCTTGCTAGAGTGATACGTTTCAAACGCTCTACTGGTAAAATACATGACTTCTCCAAATCTCAAATACGGGTTTTCGCCTTCCATTTCCAGATGATACAAAATTGGCAGGATTCTCCAGATGGTTGTGTGAGTGTCTTCACCCTGTGGGCCGAGCTTTTTGACATGTGAACTGAATTTGGTTGATGCTGGCAATGATTACTCCTGTGAGAAGGATAAGCAATCCTTTAGTGGTTAACCTGATCTCCAGAGGAGGTGTGCTGGTATCATTTCCAGTATCATTCCTGGAAAGGGAAAACAGTACAAATCTCAGCAGGGTTTCTCCAGATGGGTTACCCCTTAGCAGCTCAGCTTGTTTAACTGCTTGGACTAATGACAGAAGTGCCTTCTCCCACTAGGAATATTTCTGTTCTGTTTCTTTGAATGCAGTTGACCTGGATAATCAAGGTCTCTGGTCCTTCGGGGCCAGTTTGGAGAAGGTTACAGTAAATACCATGTTCAGCAAAACCCCATTCTGCTATAATAGGATTGGGAGTGTGCTGGTCCCAATGACTGAGATGTTTTTAATTCCTGTGTTAAGGTTTTGACTGTCTCTTCATATTCCGGGTTCCATCTTCATGGTTTTCCTTTTCATAAAAGGGAGTACAGTGGGCAAGCAATGACAGAAAAATCCAGGTATGTGTTTTCTCCAGTATCCTAAGGTACCCATAAGACATTGTAATTGTGTCCTAGGTTGGGGCATCTGCAATTGTTCTATTTTACTTAGGGTGTCTGGTGGAATTTCTGTACTACCTATGATCCACTCAAATCTTTACTTCTCTACTTGGTCCCTGACATTTCTCAGGTGGGATCTCAACTTCTGCTTTGCGCGGCGCATGTCACACTGCTGCTGCTGTCTCCCCCACTGACTCGGGGGAAGTTCCTCCAATCAGAATATCATCTACATATTGGAACAGTTTCACATCTTGGGGGAGCAAGTCTATTTGTAAAAGTTCAGCAAGCATAGCAAGAGCAATTGTGGGAGAATGTTTATATCCCTGTGGGAGTCTGTTAAAGATGTATTGTACACCTTCCCAAGTAAAAGCAAACTTTTCTTTATCCTTTTCTTGTAAGGGGACCATAAAGAACATATCTTTCACATCTAGCTTTGCCATCCATGGGTGTGCAGCTGCTTGCAAAATAGCTGTTAGGTTTGCAATGTTTGGTACAGCAGCTGTTAGCAGGGCTCTATTAACATTCAAGCACCAATAATCAACTGTTAAACGCCACCTCCCATCCAGTTTTCAGACTGGCCAAGACAGGTGAATTATATGGGGAGTGGGTTCTGGAGAAAATTTGTCTTTTCTCCAAATCTGCTGTTACCTCAGAAATTCCGTTTCATGCCACAGCAGAAATCGGGTATTGCAGTACATTAGTAATCTCTGAACCACAGAGTGCAGGGGCTGCACAGAGTAAATGCACTGTCACGTCCCGATTTTCATCACGGATAGGATTAATGTTTGAACCAAATGACCACACCCTGCCTTTCGGCAGGTGCCAGGTTCAGCCATTCAAAATATCAAACCCCAAAATATTTTCATTGTGATCTTTGATTGCAAAGTGAGTAGATAACATGTGCTTCTCACCCAGGAGTCATAAATTAATTTTTGTGGTTTGGCACATAACACTTACTCCATTTACTCCAGTGATTTTAACTCTTTGCTCTCCGGGTTGCACACCCAGCTTCTCAGTGTCCTCTCGTGTTAATACTGAACTTTGTGCTCCTGTATCTATTAGAAATTTCATCAGTTGTCATTTGGGACCAACTGGAATGAGAATGTATTCTGCTTTAATGATGGGTCTAGCCTCATATTCAGAGGAATCTGAGGGGGAAAGGGATCATCATTTCCCTTGTCATGGTCATCGGGATCACTCCAAATACCATGATGCTAGTCCTCTGGAGACACTATTAATTTCTTAATTGGCATGGGGTTAGGCAGGTGTGTGGCCCGCATGAGCATCATCTTGATCTTGTCTTCCAACTTCCGTGTTTTCTCCTTTTCTTCCTGTAAGTGTTTCTGCAGCTGCTCAATTTTCAAGGACAATATTAATTCAGCTGCTCTTCTGCCTTCTATTTCTTCCTTTAGGTCCACTCCCCTTTTATTGCTATTCTTCTTAAACTGACAAGCAGCTTCTAGGCAGGTACCTAACATTTTGCAAATAATTCCCTTTCCTTTTTCATCCTTTATATGGACCCCGGCCATCCTTAGCTGTTCTTCCACAGCTTTCCAATCATGCCAGTTATCACAGGCCCATTCTTCTAAAAATCTGGGACTCGACTTATTCCACACTTTCATAAGTAGTCAGTGATACTACTTGCCGTCCTGCCAACTATGCCAATTTGTCACAAATGAGTGGTTTGGACTGCTTAAAGAATCACTGCCAAAGATATTAGCAAAAGTGATTTAATAGGAATTTATAAAAGCACTACTTCACAAAGTTCAATGGCAAAGTTCACTCCATTACTTAATACATGGATGAAGCATACAAAGGAAAATTAAGTTAGAATCAAACCAGAATGATTTATACAGAGACCGAAAATGCAAAATGATAAGGGAGAAGGGAAATAAAAGTTAATATAATACAAAGGGAAATAAAGTTAAAACTGATTTTTCATCATTTGTACAGAGATGAGAGATGTAAAAAGGTAAGGGAGACCCTCCTGTTGAGTCATGAGGTTCAGAGAAGACCCTCTTGCCTTCTAAACTCCTGATGGATCAAGCTTGGGTGCAGCTGGATCGACTTCTAGTCCCAGACTTGGGCAACGGTTTATGTCTAAAGGGATTATATGTGTGTGGCAGCAGTCTGAGGTTCATTCACAGTTTGAGGTAAATCACAAGGTTTAGCAGAACTTAATCATTAACTAATTTAACATTTATGATGTGATTAAGTAGAATTTACTACAATCACAACAGTGACTTAATTATAGATTCAAAAGGGCAATATATATACTATACTTGCTATCAGATACCCTGGTCAGTTCACACACGCACACACAGACACAAACATATATGTGTAAACAAAAGGTATACCTGTTAAGAATTCCCCTCGACTTCAGTGAAATATTCATGTCAATTGTCTTGGCATTTCTCAATGGGCAAAGGGTTGAGCCTCAAGGATTGAAGGGTTTCAGCCCAGGTTCCATCATCAGCTTTCGGCAACAGTCCTCTGATTTTTGTAAACTGGAAAGTTCGTGAGCTCTGGGAGGCGAGCACTCAGAGAGAGATGCTGGTCGCAGGCTGCTGTGGTCCAGAGGGCATCAACTTGGGACTGCTGTTTATAGGTTTGCAAGATGATTGACTTTGGTTAGTCAGTGTAATTTCACTCCAGCTATAATTCTTGTCAGGCAACCACAAAAGTGAAGCCATGACCAAGCAGCAGGAGTTCCGGGTGCAGTACCAGCAAGTAAGAGTTTCAGGTGTGGTTAGGGGGTGCCTAACTGTCCTGATTCATTGTACTGTAGCCAGGATAAGAAAATACCAGGTTGTCCCCACTAACTGCACAAGAGCACAAGGTTGACTGGTCCTGATGTCGCAATGTGGCCCAGAGGTGGGGGCTGCACCACCACAACTGCCTGCAAGTTCAGGTGAGTAAAGACCCAAATTAAAAGATAAATCATTCAGCCACTGTCCTGGTTTCAGCTGGGATAGCGTTCAGTGTCTTCCTAGTAGCTGGTACAGTGCTGTGTTTTGAGTTCAGTGTGAGGAGAATGTTGATAACACTCTGATGTTTTCAGTTGCTGCTGGGTGGTGTTTATACTAAGTCAAGGATTTTTCAGCTTCT
>JANZLQ010000056.1:3316413-3329147 GCA_026212715.1 Elanus axillaris | reverse complement strand
AAGGGAAGGGAAGGGAAGGGAAGGGAAGGGAAAAGGGAAGGGAAGGGAAGGGAAAAGGGAAGGGAAGAATTTAGCAGAAAAGGTTAAAATTTGTTAAGTTTATTAGGTGCTGAACACATTCCAAGATAAAATGAAATGGCAAATTCAGTTGTGGGAAAGAGTATCAGCTCTCCTTTTAACCATGTTTGTCTCCCCTGCTCAGTTAGTGAGTGCCCTTGCCAGGCTCTTTAGAAAAAAAATCCCAAGCAGTATGTCTGATTAATTAAGGTTACATCACAGCACCACCTGTCAGAAAAGCATTGTGCTCTTTTGTTTGTAGAACACCTTATCTTCAATGCACTGTCTTGAATAAGCACCTTGAGAGTGTATGGGACAGAGAGATACTAATTCCAGAAATAAGAGCATGCTAGAAACTTGATAGCATAGGTGTCAGGTAACTTGTGGTTATATAGTGGCTCAAAATGATGTTTCAGTTCTGTAAGGCATTGGCATATATAAATTTGATAACACAGATTCATAGATTTTAGGGCTGGAAAGGACTATTAATCTGTTATCATTTAGTTTGACTTGCTTTGTATCACAGTTCTCCCTGCAGTAGGACCTATAATTTGTGCTTAGCTAGAGTACATCTTCCAGAAAGGTGTTCTTGATCTGAGGATATCAAGAGATGGAAAATTCACCTCTTCCCAAGAAAGCTTGTTCCAAAGATTAATAATCCCCAGCATTAAACAAAAGTGATGCATATCACCAGTTTAAATTTGTCTAACTATCTTCCAGCCATAAGTTTACATCATACCTTTTGCCAAGTATGTTAAAAAAAATCTTAGTCCATAATAATCTTCTTAAAGATTCTTATTCACAATAATCAAACTTTTAAAAAAACAACCAAACAAATAAACCCCATCACTTTACAGATCCAGATGGCTATGTCTCTTGCTCTAAGATATCTTTTACAATCAGCTTCGTAAGTTATGATTGCATATTTATACTCCTTTGAAACTGTGTATACTAGAACTGTATGCGCTATCCTGGTCACATAACCATAAATAAATCCGTACCTATTTGCAAAATGATCTCTTATCCTGCAGACTCTGTTTACACATCAAGGAGCCTATCAACCCTTTTTGTTATCATGTCACACAGGGAACTCTCATGCAGCTGTATGCCCCCACTGCACACTTTTCTGGCATATATTACTTTGGACTATATCCAGCCTATTCTCTCAGACCGGATGCTCCACAAAACAAACTAAAGGATGATTGGGAAATGGGTTTCAAAAGGATGCTCCTCATCTAAACTAAGGTATCAACGTAGGCACTCTGAAACTTAGGTGGTTTCAAAGTCACTGATTTCATGGACAGAGACTCTAAACTTGTAGATACAGACTGAAATCCTTGTCTTTAAATATACGACCTGTATTTGGTTCCAGTAAAATGCCCAGTCACAAATTCACATTAATGACCTGCTTCTTTTAATTTTTGTTTCTGTCATTTTTGTGTCTTTCATGAGGTTTATCAGTAATCACTTTATAATTCATTTTTTGATTATTGATACAAATCACACATAGCATCAAGATGAGTACTAATTCTGTCAGGACCATACTTTACATATTCCCGAGAAAGAAGAACGTGTTACATCTTGTACTTCAATTGCAACGTGTTTTAGGCTGAATGAGAAGGGTGCTGCAGCTTGCCCAGGCTGCCCAGCTCTGTCCAGAAGGCTGCTGGAACAGCCTTGAGGGATCTCACATAAGACCAGCTTGGTGTGACAGAGAAGCAGGGGTGAAAGGATCATCAGGGAGTTAATTATAGCCATCTCAGTGTAAGGAAGTCCTGAGTTGCCTCGAGACAAAGCCATTATATTTCAGCTGGCAATGGACTCTGAGAGATTTGTCACTGAGGAGAAATGGCAAACCTCTGCTTTGGCCTTTTTTTTCCTCGGGCTGCCCACATAAAAGGGTAGGGAGAAAGAGTGACAGAAGGACCCACATAGTTGAGGAACAGATGTAAAAAAATGTCTTTGCTGCAGCATAAAACTTAGTGAGGCAAAGCAGATATCATCCTTACTTCACATTTGCATTATGAAGGAGCTTTAGAGGGATAGATAATTTATTCAGAAAAGC
Source organism: Elanus axillaris (assembly GCA_026212715.1). Taxonomy (NCBI): domain Eukaryota; kingdom Metazoa; phylum Chordata; class Aves; order Accipitriformes; family Accipitridae; genus Elanus; species Elanus axillaris. The sequence goes on along the minus strand of JANZLQ010000056.1, from coordinate 3,327,025 downwards.
AAACACTTTTATTCTTTCAAAGAATGAAAGAATGGCTAATTTGCCTTCACATCTGATGAAATAACAGATTTCTACCAGCGACTCCAAGCCCTTTGAAAAATAAAGGTAGGAGTGTCATGTTCAAATTAATTCTACAGACATTTACAGGTTTGACCGTAACCTATGAGTGTCGGTTGTGAGGTGTATTTCCTATGAGCCGTGTAGTTAGTTAAGTACTCCATCCTTCCCGTAAGACCCAACCCACATGCCTTTCCACTCAGAATCAAAGACTTTATGCCACGCAGCCCATCTGCCAGGCTCTGTCGGCAGGAATAAGAGCTTCCTTCAGCCATGTGAGGAAGGCAACTGAAAGGGGCACCAGGCAGGAGGAGATGCGTGCAAACTGCTGCTCAGTACGAGGGTCTGTGAGAAGGCAGCAGCAGCAGGGTGGAACAGTGCCGGCCAAAACAGGAGTTCAAAGGAAGGGGTTGCATGAATGCCAATGGGACCAGAATTCTTTCCTACATCACAAGCAGTCAGGCACATTTCTTAAAAAGAGTAAGGCACAGCATAATCTCACATCCCACCAAAAACTTCACGGGTCACCAGGTTCCTTCCTGTGCTTTTCTAATGTGCAGAAGATAGTAATTTATTTTATATATCATTCTCCATTTTCCCACAAAAATACTGCCGTATTTCATGGGGCCACCTTGCTAAGATATATTCCTCATCAAAGAGAATTTTTTTTAAGGAAGTGGCACTTAGAAAAGGCAGAAAATAATTTATGCTGACAAACTGTAGTGGGAGTTTAAAAGCTCTGAAAAAGGCAGCACTTTCTATAACTGCTTCTCACCTTATCAGCACGGCGAGGAAACAATCTGAAGCTCAGATCAGTTCCTCCCACCACCTCTGCTGGGGAGGAAAATTAAGGACTCCAAATATTTTGCACTTGGTGAAATAGTATGCACATGTTATGGCCCAAGACTAAAACTGTAATGTAAAATAGCTATTCTCAACTTCTCTTTTCTTATTATGTATTTGTCAGCTGTTATCTAACCATTGTGACAATGGAGTATCAAAATACATTGATTAAATTCTCTGTCAGAGGTGAGCTATAAAAATTAGCTATCCTGGTAAGCATTCATATTTAGAATTGATCTCCAAAACAGACATATTTGGTATGGCCAGATTTGTCCATAATTCCATTTTATTTAAAATTAAACTTAGTTCAATTGTTTACAAATGTGCTCTGAAAGCAGACAGGAGTATTTCTAATAAACTATATAGAAAGCAAGCACACATAGTTCTTGCTCACACGGCCTCCTGTTTAGCAGGGGATGTGTATCTGAAACATTGTCCTTCTTTTCTCTCTCCCGTTTGATAGCTTTGTTTCACATCTTCATGGTGTCTGTAGCTTGTGAATTATTGCTTTTCCTTTATTTAAAATAATAAAGTTGGTTTATCAGGTAAAAGCAGATGCTAAAACTAGATTCTCTAATTATCACATAAAGTGGATCCATACATATGTATGACTTTATCAGGTAATAACAGGTACTGAATATTTATCCCCCCAGCCACAATGGCTACACATTACAAATTTATGACTGCACAGTATCTACTGTGCAGCCTCCTTCCAGCAAATGGACAAATCTCACTTATCTCTCCTGGGGCTGTGACATTTTTTGGATTATTTTTTTTTAACTACCTTCAGCTTGTGGAACCACAACTGATCATACCATTGTGATGCCCTCAAAAAATACATATGTATTAATACCCAACAAATTTCAGGTTTTGCTGCCAAGAACTGTATATGTCAGGAGGTTAATAAACACAAAAATTAAAAGTATTAAAAAGACAGGTGATGCTTCCAGACCAAATGGAGACATTTTCCAGGTCACCTTGAGATAGAGCACTTTAAGCATCTCATAAATTTCCCATGCTGATGGCTTGAGATGAAATCCCTACAGCACACTATCCAAATTTTTCTGTCCTTAGGTCAACCTAGGATTATTTATGTTTCAGTGACCATAAAATTAGCTTTGTCCCTCCTTACTGAAAGGAGAAACTTCACAATATGAAGCTATGTAAATGTGTAAGCAAACCTGGTCACTGCATAAAGAACTGAAATTATGGTATGCACATACTTTCTCACTTTATCATAATCACAAAGTACAGCACACTTACGATACAAAACAGTTCAAGTTTCTATTACCATGTCTTATATAGCACACTGCTCCTGCCAGCACACAGCATGTATGAGGTTGCTGATAACAAACCTCCAAGTCAGAAAATTGCTCAAGAAGGAGACTGATCTGGCAAAGAAGACAGAAAGCATTTAGGTAAAGTATCTGATATTGGCATCTTGGCCTCATCATCTCCACAGTCTGACTGCCTCTCAATCCAAACCAAGGCCAAAGGTCTTCTGAACATTTCAGCCCTGTATCACAGCTGGATGAGTTGTTCTGACCACAGTGACTCTAATAAAACCTAGTTTCCTATAGTTTGGGGCACTTTGACCCTTTATTTCTTACCTCCAGCTGCCTTTTTCCCTCCCTCTACCTCATTCTGTCACTTCAATGAGGAAGAATCAGCATATTCTGCAGCCGAGGGCTGTAAAGCTGCTAATTGAGTAGCCAACACATCTGTGCTATTGGCCAGCTGGCTATCACTAAACAATACATAATGGCTGAATTTTGTGCACCTTCCTTTTCTGACAATGCTTCTGTTTCCAGTTTTACCAAACAGCATTCAGGCTGAAATTCTTTTGACAATGAAATTATGCATATTTCTGCTTTGATATTTCACCTGCACAGCTCCACCTGAAGATACAGGAGCTGGGCTTTGCACTTCCCCAAAACATTTAGTACAAAACAAGCATATTGGGTTTGCACGGCAAAGTTTTGGTAGCAGGGGGGCTACAGCTTCTTCTGTGAGAAGCTGCTAGAAGCTTCCCCCATGTCCAATACAGCCAATGCCAGCCAGCTCCAAGATGGACCTGCTGCTGGCCAAGATTAAGTCCATCAGTGACAGTGGTAGTGCCTCTGGGATAACAGATTTAAGAAAGGAAAAAATAGTTGCTGCAGCAGGAGATAGGAGTGAGAAACAACTTGGCAGACCCCCAGGTCAGTGCAGAAGGAGGAGGAGGAGATGCTCCAGGCGCTGGAGCAGAGATTCCCCTGCAGCCCATGAGGAAGACCATGGTGAGGCAGGCTGTCCCCCCGCAGCCCAGGGAGGTCCACAGTGGAGCAGATCTCCACCTGCAGCCCAGGGAGGACCCCACACCAGAGCAGGTGGGTGCCCGATGGAGGCTGTGACCCTGTGGGAAGCCCGCACTGGAGCAGATTTTGTGGCAGGACTTGTGACCCCGTGAGGGACCCACGCGGGAGCAGTCTGTGCCTGAAGGACTGCAGCCTGTGGAAGGGAGCAACGCTCAAGCAGTTTGTGAAGAACTGCAGCCTGTGGGAAAGACTCATGTTGGAGAAGTTCGTGGAGGACTGTCTCCCGTGGAAGGGACCCCACGGTGGGGCCAGGGAAGAGTGTGAGGAGTCCTTCCCCTGAGGAGGATGAAGCAGCAGAAATACCATGTGATGAACTGACCTTAAATCCCATTCCCTGTCCCCCTGTGCTGCTGGGAGGGGTAGGTAGAGAAACCTGGGTGTAAAGTTAAGCCCAGGAAGAAGGAAGGGGTGGGGGGAAAGTGTTTTTAAGATTTGGTTTTATTTCTCATTACCCTACTCTGATTTGATTGTTAATAAATGAAACTAATTTCCCCCAGTCAGGCCTGTTTTGCCTGTGACAGCAATTGGTGAATGCTCTCTCCTGTCCTTATCTCGACCCACAAGTCCTTTGTTATATTTTCTCTCCCCTGTCCAGCTGAGAAGGGGAGTGATAGAATGGCTTTGGTGGGCACCTGGCATCCAGCCAGCGTCAACCCACCACAGCAAGCAAAGGCAATCCCTACATTTGTTAAATTGTTCAGACACAGTTTTAATGTATCCTTTTCACTGAATAATTTCACATCTCTAAAATGGAAAATATCGTATCCTTCACTTCACAAAATGTTGTACGATTCATTTTTTTGTGAAAAAGCCAGACCAGTGACAGAAAAAGTAAGAAATCCCCACTTCTGCCTTCAAAATATAGTTTGAACAATGTCTAATAAACCAGGAAAGTGTCATTCACAGAACTATGAGATGAGAAGCTGATCATTAAATGAATGACACATATTTGTGTTCTTGTAAGCCAGGAGGCTTTGGAAAAATAATATATGAGCAAATAATTAAAGACTAAATTATGTTAGCATAGAGTATTTGTTTCCTGTTCCTAATGGAAACATTTTCCACATAATTTCAGTGAAGGCTGGCAATATCTGAAAATGGGCGAGCAAAACTGGCAGATAATAAATAGCCTCAGCCACCAGAGAGAAACAAAGGGAAATCATTAATACTTGCAGCCACCTTCAGAATTTTTTTAATGCACTCATTCTCACTTAGCACTATGGACCATGAGCTGTATTTCCCATTGCAAAGAAAAGGTGAGTCATACTGAGAGTGCAAAAATCCCTCAGAATCAAAGATGAACAGCTTTCTATCCCTACACTTTGATTGCAAAAATAAAGCCCTCAATTAATTAAATATACATAAAAGCTTTCATAAAGAGTCATCTCTGCACAGTATCCATCCCTCTAAAGCATCACTGTTTTCTCTAGAACTGTATAGAAGTGAGCAAAGAATAAAAGTTAGCTCAGCTTTAAAGTTCCTAGGAATATGGTCAAAATACAACTATATAGCCAGTCATTTATCTGTCTCAAAGCTTTCAGTTATTCTCCTTTAGTCTAGAAAGTATTCCAGATTTTCTAAATCAGGATTTTTCAGTAATGGATCGGGATCTTCCCTTTGGAAAATTAAAAGAGCATTCTGGTCCAAAGAGTATTTGTTGATTCTCGCCTGTTATCCTAATCTCTCTGTTCAAAATCCATTCTCTTGCATTATGTTACAGTACAGAAGTCCTTGGCTTTCCTTCAAGAATGTAACATCTCAGCTTTTGGAAGACTCTCAAAGTGATTATGCGTGCATAATTAATTGTGAAGACTGAGATCATCAGTCCTACAGAGATCATCAGTCCTATAGTATTCCCAGCTCCTCACTGGAATGAACAAGGCATCTTTTTGAATTGAACGAGGCAACCCTGTGAATGAACTCAGCATCTTTCTGCAGTCTACCTTCTTCAAAATGCCAAGCCATCTGCTTCTCCTAGATTTTTTAATTGTGTTTAGCAAATTGAAATGTGACATTTTTGCAGTGCATTAGGTATCATGAAAAGGCAATTACAATAGATTTTTTAATTATTTAGGATACAAGCGCTCTTGAATGTAGGTATAGAGAAAGATGTATTCCAGCTGAGAACTCTTGTGTGAAATGACAGTATTATAAAAGTGGAGAAAAAAATGGCAAGCCCAGTTGTTTTCATACTTACACAATGGGTATTGATGGCTTTTCCTCTTTATTAGATCTGACTGAAATGTCTTGTTTCTTCTTTTGGTTTTAAAGGAGAATGGACAAATGATAGAAAATATATGGCTGTCCCACCACCAGATACATGCAATTATTTTTGTTTTCACATGGCTATTCCTATCCTGTAGTACAAAACAAGGTTCAGGTAAAGAGAAGAAAGTTTGTTCATATTTGAATAATAGAGCTTTAAACTTCAAAGCAAAACTGAGAGATTAACCTTTTGTTGCTGAATGTCAAAGTTATTTGCTCAAATCAAAGCTGATACATAAATGTCATCTTCATAATATGACAGTAATAAACAACTATAATAAATTAAACTAGCATTGTCTTATTATCAGTCACTTTACTCAAGGTAGTATGGCACTGCTCTAAAAATGTATTCAATGTAAAAGGAGGTGAGACTTGTTTCAGTCAATGGGTGCTCAATCTTTTCTTGGAAAGACAGCTTGGGGAGCTTACTGTTTTCATTTTATGCATAATAACCTGCTATCAGAGCATGCAGAAAATCAGGCACTTGCATCCAAATCTCATCTCAGCCTTAAACCTGCAGATGCAGGAGAAGTATAACTGCAAGAGGAATCCTCCCAAAGCCAAACTCTAGTTTTCAGAAAGCCAGATCTTCAGGGCCACAGAAAATAAGATAGATTTGTCCTTATACCCTACAGGGCATGGCATGTTCTGAGGAATACACTCTGTTCCACACACTGCATATTTTTCTACAAGGAGTCATTTCCTAAAATACATACTGACATGACAGTTAGGGTGACAGTTATGAAAAGCTTTACAATCAGCACACCCTGTCCTGATGCTGATATTGGGAACTTTGTAACACATAAAACTACACCATTGTGTCAAGCACCTTTTAAAATTTGGCAGTAATAATCTTCTTATTCATGTACATAACCCAGTGTTTTTATTATTAATGGCCACGTTAAAATGCTAATAACTAAAGCTTCGTAATGAAATATGCATGTTGGTACATGAAAATATCATTAAAACCAATCCACTTATAATATGTCATATAATTTGTGGCTTCATATTTTGTACCAGCTCTTGGCAGAGTAATTAAAGAACAATCAAGCCTTTCTCACTAATTAACATTGTCAGTATGTCTGTATGATATGTAAAATGTGATAATGAGTTGAGAACTTTTAGCATTTGGGATGACTTGTGGTTTTTCTCTCTCCTGGAAGGAATTTAATAAAGAAACATCTGGAAATGGAGGCATCATTATATTTAGTGGAAATCAAAGAAGGATAATGAATGGAACAAGAGGTTAGAAATCAAGAGGCATTAATTTATCTTCCTCATTATGCTTCATTAAGTGAATCCATGCTATCAAATAAAAATGATGATTTTGAGCATCGATGTAAAATTTTTCATTCCAGTTTGAAATTACAAACTCTGAGCATCTGTATTTACTACACAGCTCCAATATATTTATGGCCATAGCCTGGCTTTTCATGTCTTTTTTACTCAGTTTGGACTGAAACCCCAGAGAGTAGTTAATATGGGTTAAGTATCTTTAATGGAGACATTTAAGAACTTTCCAGTAAAAGATTTTTTTTTCCATACAATTAATTTATATCAGCAATAACCTTTTGATGGGAACATGAAGTTTTGGGAAACTCTTGCTAAGTAACAAGCAGGCATCTATCCGAGACTATCATCTTAAGTTTTTATCATCCTGCCATGCACTATCTAGGTTCCCAGTTTGGGTCTGTTATTTTAAAATAACTTCAGGATGCAGACCAATCCATTCTTGAGAATTTACAGGCTTTCAAGTTGCCTCCTTCCAAAGAGGGGCGGATCAAGGGAAGCAAATAGCATTTGAGATGCCAAGACTACCAGCATGTTAAAGGCTTTCTGTGCAGACTGCTCTTGGGTTCCTGCCTGTCTGGTATAGCATCAGAAGTCTATGTCCTGAGTGTTTCAGCTCCAAGAAGAACTCAGCTTCCAGATTTACAGAAGCTGACCAACATAAGTATTTGAAGCTTACCAAGCACAAGATCAGAGCCCCAGTCCAGGAACTCCTTGAACAAAAGAAGTAATCAAGATATTCAGGAAGAGAACAGAGAGAGTTTGGGATACCCAACAGCTAAACATAAGCAGATTATCATTATAAATGTGGTATCATTCTGATATCTTAATTTCTTTCACAGGCAAGTAATTTAAAGTATTTTATTTTTTCATCCAGATCTCTCCTGTAAGTAGTCCATATTGAAGAGTCCCTATTCCAAAGTCTACATGTCATGTTCCAGACCTTCTGCTCTGGGCATGTGAACCATAACTAGACTGGCCAAAGTATGCAAAAGGGATCTTTAGGAGGAACAGGGCTGGCTCCAAGAAAAGAGATAACTGAGTGCACCTTTGTGGCAATGCAGAAGTTTGTACTAAACTATGTCAGATAGATCAAAAATAATAATAAAAAACGGTCAAGAAACAAGCACAGAAAGATAAGCTTGAAAACACATAGACTGAATATGAAGGGACAATAGTGTTTTAAATGCCCACCTGTTGGCAAAATTACTTCCTTTCAGGAATGGATGAATGCGAAAAATGCCTCCAGCAGCCTCTTACGTTCTTACATCTTTTATTTCAGTTTCCAGTGCAAAGAGACATATAAACACTATTCTTTCCTGACATCACCAGAGGATGAACACAGCCATGTGGGAAAGGAGAAATCAGAAACCCATGGTCCCTCTTCTCTACAGTGTCTGAAAACTAAAATGACGCTGAATATATGCATCTCATCTAGAGGAACAAACAGTATCTCCACTGCCACCAGACACTTTGGGAACTATTGGATTTCAGAGCTTTTAAAAAAAAAAAAACAACTTGTGTGCAAGTGGTGAAACTCAACATATAAATTGCAACACTTTAGGACTGAGTATGCCACACAGATTAACACAGGTCCATAATTTTAATGGCAGTGCACTATGGCACCATACAATGAGTCCCAAAACAATTAGCACTTTGCCATTATGAAGGCAGCTTTATTCTCTAAATTGTTTCCTTTCATTATATTTAGCTATGAGAAAGGTTTCATATTCTTCACACATTCTATCCTGTGGTTTGCATTATTATTTTCTAAATGTATCATGCTTTGTTTACTCTATTTCATAGCCCAGAAGCCTTTTTGCAGTTTCTTCTTTCAATGTACTTTGCAGACAAGCCACTAGGACAGATCTATTGGGTTTTTTTCCTGCCAGTTAACACTGATTGTACTACCTGTGAAGATATAAAACTTTTTTTCATGTTTAAATCATGTTCTTTACCACAGACATGAACAGCTGTAAAACCAGATAATCAAACATTCCTCCACTAGGTTTACAATTTTGATTTCCTCGGGAGAGCATGCTCTGACTGGTTTTTTTATATTTGGATTGCACATGTAACATAATTTGTATAACTGAATGAGTTATAACAGTAATTATATCTTTCTAACAACTAGTAGGCTCTGAAATCATGTTACAGAAGCACAGATATATAAAATGTAGTCTACTTCCTTGAAGCAACATTCTAGAATTTGTAGTATCCAAATTAAACCCATGGGACATTTTAGGGTTTTAGCACATGGAATTTTTGTTTGCTCCTTTTCCAAAGGGGCAAATTGTTCGAGAAGGTGAACAATTAATCGACAAGCTAAATGACAAATGGATTTTACAGCAGTATCAGAACAAGTCCTGCTAAAATTATTGTGTGACATTAGTCATAAATTATCTCTCAAAGTGGCAGGTAAGTCTCAGTGTAGGACCTACTGCCAATTCACTAGACTCAGAAGTGTTTCTTAGGGAGTACTGTTGAGAAGAACTGCACTGCACTTCTAGATTCAGAAAGCTTCTGTTGTAAGCTTAAAACACCAAATATCTATAAGGGGAAAAAAAAAAGAAAAAAAAAAAAAAAAAAAAAAAAGGACGACCATATGGCAAGTGAAGGTGTAACTTGGAAACTCTTGAGTATCTTCAGTCCAGCATGTCTTGACTGCTGGGTACTTTCATATGAACTTCATAACAAATAGTTCTTGTCATACTGTGGTCCCTTATTTCACAGTCTCGAGTATCTGAAACTCTGCCATAAAAAGCAATATAGATCTTTCTATCCTCTGTGCTAGAATACCTAGACTGTTAAAAGCAAAAGAAACCTGACAATTGGCCATATTACAATACTGAAAAATAAGTAAATGTGAGTCATAATTTTCCTTAAAGAGCTAGAGTACTGTGAGAGGGATTCATGATTTACTGGACTGCTACTATTGCTGAGGGCCTTGCAAAAGTGCTGGAAATTGCAGCTGAAGAAGAGCAGGGCTTTGTTTGTGTAGCATTAGTTCTTCCACCCAGGATTTAGGCAGATAGGACCAAATTTACATGCATGTCAAAACTTTGATTATGTCAAAATAAATGCCTAGTACAGAAATTTTTAAATTCCTGAATTTTTGTTAATTTAAAAATAAACTAAGAATGCAATAAATCAGTAGGATGCAATGCAGAAAGCTAGTGACATATTTTTGGAGAAGAAGGATAGTATCTAGTGAATGAGGCAAGCATCCAGAGAAATTGAGGTTTTATAATGTGCAGGGAATGGAAAAAAGCTTCATAGAGAACAGATAACATATAAAGAACTGAGCAGATGTCTTAACAAATGCATGTTAACTAACCCTCTGTCTAAGCAACACAAGGATCTTTCTACAAACAAAAGCAATTACCTAAGCCTTTACAGGTAAACATCAGTGTCAATTCAATTTAGATCACTGACAACAAATCTAACCTATAGCATTGCTTCACTGTGACACACAGGGAGGAAAACCAGCTTGCAGTGTCGTGGTTTAACCCCGGCCAGCAACTAAACACCACGCAGAGGCTCGCTCACTCACCCCCACCCAGTGGGATGGGGGAGAGAATTGGGAGAAGTAAAACTTGTTGGATGAGATAAGAACGGTTTAATAGAATAGAAAAGAAGAAAGTAATAATGATAATAGTAACACTAAATAAAATGACAACAGTAATAATAAAAGGACTGGAATGTACAAATGATACACAGTGCAATTGCTCACCATCCGCCGATCGACACCCAGTTAGTCCCGGAGTGGCGATCCTCCCATCCCCACTCCCCCCAGTTTC
>JANZLQ010000056.1:3281743-3316332 GCA_026212715.1 Elanus axillaris | reverse complement strand
GTGTCCCCTCCCAACTTCTTGTGCCCCTCCAGCCTTCTCGCTGGCTGGGCATGAGAAGCTGAAAAATCCTTGACTTGACACTAAACATTACTTAGCAACAGCTGAAAACATGAGTGTTATCAACGTTCTTCTTGTACCTAACTCAAAAACACAGCACTGTACCAGCTACTAGGAAGACAATGAACTCTATCCCAGCTGAAACCAGGACACAGAGGCAATGTTCACTTTCGGAATTCTTTTCATAATGCTAATATGCTTTAAAAATCGATTTGGCTTTAAATTGTTAGTGTCCCATGTCCCATTTGTAGACAAATCTTATGAGACCCTATTTGACAGTATATTCATTTTCCTTACAATGCTACATTTGTTTCCATTCAGGTTTCTGAAGAACTTTTATCTTCTAGATGGGCAGCATCCCCATTGTCCCAAGGTGCAAATAATGTAATAGCTGTTATAGCCACCAAAAAAGCTTTTACCTACCAGCCAAAAATCTGGCATCAGTATCAGTAGTTATTAATTTGCAAGGTCTAAATTTGATTTCCAAGAGCACCTAGAAGCCTTTGCTATCTGCCAAGAAAACATATTAAAGCCTTGAAAAAACTTGTTATCTATCAAAAACTGCAACTTGGCAAGTTTCAAATCTGAACATACCACTTCTTTCTATAGCTGGATGACAAGATAAACTAAACTTTTCACTGTAATTAGTATATACAAATGCAAGCACTGAAAAGGAGCACTTAAAACAGAAAAATAACAAACCTCTATGAAATCTGCCACCTTAAAAAGCTATGGCACTGATTTTACTCTGTCTACATTCCACAAAAAGAGTAAGTGCCTGAATAGGTACTGCTGAATTCCTTGCTTTAAATGAACATAGCAAATCATCTAAACACTCTAGGGTTTCCTTTTTCATTATTAAACAGTCAGATACATAGGCAATTTAATTATGTCGGTAAAAGCAGTATGCATTTTCATGCATAAAGAGAATAATTTAGATCATATATTTTTGTCAAATCACTTCCTGATTGTTTCAGAAGTGTTTCTGAATGCCAATTTTAAGTTCATATTATTCTACTCAAGTTGCTTTAAGCTGATTAGATGGTCAAATATTACCTACTTAAATGAGATAATGACTATGAGATTAATCTAAGGCAAGGCAATATAGCATAGATCAGAAAGCAAAGGCCTGCAAGATGATTGCATGTTACCAGGGCAATAAAATCAAGAGGAAAAAAGTATGTACCACTAGAGGTTTGCCAATGGGAGTGAAAGTTAAATTAGAGATAATTTAATGAAATATTTATTACTGACTGCAAGATACGGCTTTTGCATTTTCCCAAATGAGGCTCCTTTGAAAGGTGTATTGATTAAACCATATGCATTATCGTACTCATGTTAATACAAACTTAAATGCCTTATCAAAGTTTTTATATAATTATAAAGCCCCTACATATTTTTATAGTTATGATACACTCTTGAATGTCTTTTATTTATAAATGTGAAGCTTTAGTGCCTTACGTGCAAAAAACATCACCAAGGAAAGGAAAATATACCAATACATATTGACAACACTTACAACAGAGCTTAGTTTGGTACCAATAAAGCGTTTGGTAAGTAGTATTTTATGTGTATTTTGTGTATAATAAGAGTTATATTAACTCAGTCACTAGCGTAACTGCATTTTATTTTAGCAAAGCTCATGTTCACTTACTTTCCTAGGATCCCCACAGACTGCTTTCCACTGTAGATGGAGCCAGCTTCTGACACTCTTTCTACTTACATACTTATGTGAACAGGGGTGGATTTGTTGAGGACATGAGGTGGCTACAGTTGTATTAAGACCCTCATCACTGCAGTACCTGAGCATCATGCCAGGCAAATGTATCTATACTCACAGGACATTCATGCTGCTCTTCAGCATTTAAATGTGACCTGAGACACAGTAAGCCAAATAAATGCTTCCTTCAGATGGGCATTGCTGCTATGCATTTATGCTTTTAGGAATAATACCAATAAGGGATTTAGTGAAATCCATTAATTTTTTTGGTACCTGATGAAAAAAAAAAAACAGCCTGTGTTTAAGATGGAGAACCTCGAAAAGTGGTGTGATCTGAGCTGTATTCAGAATAGGTTCTCAGTAAACTAAAAAAAAGAAAGTTTTGTCAACAAGAATTTGTCTAAAACTGCCTCGCTTCAAGTCTTAGATGACTGACTTTGGTATGCAGGTCAGGGCATTCACCCATTTAAGATTACAGCTTACTATTCTGTACAAACAGGTAAGAATTTTTTTTTTTTTTTCCTATCCAGAGCATGATGATGCCAATCTGCTAGGCAGCACACTGGTGAGTAAGAGACCTTGCTTTATGACCACTGTATGACCCTGCAAACTAGCTGTTACATGTTTGAGGGAGAGGGGAGCTCTAGGATTGCTCATTTAGTTATATCAAACATAAATTAGAATCCAAACCCTGCTTCTTTAGGCAGACAGGCTATAAATGTACATTTTCATTTGCTTGCTCTTTCTGGTAAGTTTTTCTGCACTCTGATAAGGCAGCCCAATGTGCAAGAGTTTCTGGAGTTCAGTTTGGGATCCAGGTATCTGAAGTCTAAAAAAGCCCTACTTAAGGCTTTTCAGTTCTTCTTTGCTGTTCTGGGTGCCTAAATATCTTACTTTTTTGTCCTCAGTGACTTAGCAAAGAAGACAGTGAAATTTTAGAGTGAACTCAGAGATAAAGGTAGTGCTTCCTGCCTCTTTAACAAGTGGTCATTTTCCTGGTTTTACTTTGAACTCTAAAAATCTCACTGCCTTGAATAGGCTTTTTTTTTGTGTGTGATGAACTATATTGTACAGCACAGTTAAGGTTAGCATAATCAAGTATGTGCTGGAAAAATGAAGAACAGTTTGTGGCCTGCTTTTATAAACAGCCACAAAGGGAGGTCTCAGGCTAGAACACTGTTGTTAATCTAAAATAAGAATATTCCATTAAAAAGGCATTAAATAAAATGAACTCATGTTTAAACAACTTATATTCCTGAATAAATGAGCAATAACTGAAAATAATGTTGGCCTGGGAATCTTTCAGAGTAAACCTCTCAAGAAATATCACCTAGAATAGTTATTTCTACTCATGAATAGCAATAAAAAATTAGGACATCTCATGGGACAGTGAAGATGCAGTGTTTTAATCACTTTCACCCGTGACACAGCACTATGAATTCCCTGCTGGTGTTTCCATTTAAAGTGATGTGTAATCTGTTGACGGGTATGAATCCATACTCTTTCACCAAAAAAGCAGTATTTGTATGGTCGTGTTAATCAACATAAAATCTGATCATACTGGGCACTGAATAAACATGGAATCTTGTGTGTAAGACAATACATACAGAACTGGAAAGAAAGGCTTGTACTGGACTCAGCCTAACATGTAGTGGAGAAACTGAGAAAGGTGGGGGGACACATGCAGATATTTATGCAAAATCTTCAGGGAGCTTCTCCAAAGTGGGAAAGCAGTTCAGAAAAACTGTGACAATGCTTGTTTGAAAACTTGGCAAGTGGATGATGGATGAGTGATAAAAAAAAACCCAACATGTCCAACACAGAACAAGAGAAAACAAGTAGAACTAGGACACTAAGAGTTGCAGAACTTAAAATAACCAAATTGTGTTTGAGGTGTCAAAGAACCAGACAAGGACATTGGGAGAGAGGTCAGAGGTTTGGAGGAGAGCAAACACAATCTAGCTGAAGGTTGGAGTCCAGGCCTGTAGCAGAATTCTTCATGAATATTGCTGTCGCAAAAAAACATTTGCCAAGACTGAAGAAAAGCTGTGAGTGATGAGGACCAGGAGACACTAAACTTTGTGGATATCTTAGAGGGGAGATACCCTATGGTACAACTCTATGATACGTTGCAAGCAGATAAGAATGATCCATGTTGATCATTAATGAGGTACAGGTTAGAGAATATTTTAGCAAACTGGACATAGAAATCCATGGGCCCTGATGGGAAGCTCCCATGAGTGCTGAGGGAGCTGATGTCATTGCAAAGCCACTCTCAATTATCTTTGAATGATCAAGGCAATTGGGAGAGATGCTTGAGGACTGGAGGACTTTATCTTCAAAAAGAGGAAGGAGAAAGACCCAGAGAGCTACAGGCTGGCCAGCCTCACCTCGATCCCTGGGAAGGTGATGGAGCAACTAATCCTGGAAATAATTTCTAGTCACATGAAGGACAAGGAAGTCATCATCAAGTCAGCATGGATTCACCAAGGGGAAGTCATGCTTGACCAACCTAATAAACTTCTATGATGAAATGACCGGCTTGGTAGATGAGGAGAGAGTAGTGGATATTGTCTTCCTAGACTTCAGTAAGGCTTTTTTGACAGTGTGTCCCATAACATCCTCATAAAATAGCCCTGCTTGAGCAGGGGGGATAGACCAGATGACTTCCAGAGGTCCCTTTAAATCTCAACTATTCTGTGAGTTTGTGAAGTTAAAAGACTTTGGTGAAGGACAGAGTATATCATTTGAGGCATAGCACTACACATCTTCTGAGACATGGCCAGCTTTCATTCAGATAAACTGAAAGTATACCTGTCTGCAAAATACTGCATAGGTTACACAAAAAAATTGTGAGATTAACTATAACCTCAGTCTTAAAAATCTACTATAGGTATCTCTACACTTGAAAAATGCCATTTGACAGCATAATAAAGTGTAATAAATATAATTTTTTGTAAACCAAAGGCACATTTTTCTGAATTTTTTTCTTTTTCTAACCTATTTAGAAGTGTGTTCCTTGAAAAATTACCAAAATCAAACTGAATTCATTGCATTCTGAGAAGCGTATAAGACAATATAATGATTAAATGCAACCTCAGTACTAATTACCTCCTGAATGCATTCTGCTACACATCATGTTTCATCAAGTTTGAAAGGCTTTAGTCTAGAACAGTGAATGTCATTTGTAAAGGTGAAATTTTAATTTTATCAATTTCTAAGTTCGTTTTTCCAGCCTACACTCACAATTGTGCTAATTAATACAGCAAGGCAAAAAAATGGTTTTTGTGTCCCGCACAAATGTCCAAGCTAATGAAAAAGTTTCTCTGCACCAAGAACAAAAAGGTCTATTCATTTTTTCCTACAGTATTCAAAATCCCTTTTTAAAAATATTCAGCTCTAAGAAAAAGTATAATTTTAATTACTCTTGCTGAAGTTGAACAGTATTTCTAAATAGCCCAAAAGTTCCAAAAAATTATAATTACAGATATACTTGCATTTTAACATCCTTGCCAGATTTCTGCTACTTTCTTGGCATTTCAGGGCATTAATCAACAAACTTTCTCACTGAAAATGTCTGTCATGCTTTGTTGTTTGGTCCTTTCACATGGTTGTCCCATTCTTTGCATAATCTTGCATGAACTTCCTATGAGCTCCAATATAGGATCAAAATCTGCATTCATTTACAGAACATAAGTTTTTTATATTTCTACTGCACAGTGAATGACTGGAGAGCAATGAGACTAGGTTAGAGATGAAACTCTACCTGGGTTTGTAAAACAGTCATTGGCTTTTGGTTCTTTGTTCAGAGAGGAATATAAATCTAAGTTTCTTTACAAAGATGAGAATAGAAGTCTATTTAAATTTGTAAAGTATCATTGTATGATGAAACTAAAATATAGTTTTATAATGTAATTGTGTTAACAGCTGGGGTTCAGTATCTGGATCTCTGCGTTGCTGATCTTCAAACTCCCAACTTCCCTGCTATTTTTTAAGTGCAAACACTGTCTTCCAAAAGCTATCTCATAGATATCATACTATCTATGCTGTTTCATGTGCTATGGGGTTACACTTTACTGTAAAACTTCCACTTAGCTGTAAAGGGTTAAGAGATGTTTAATAGATGTTATATGACACAGAGCCCAGCAGGTGAACAGCAGTGACTCTGACTGCTAATATCCTCTAGTGCTGGATTCATAACAATTTATAATATGACCTATTCATGTCCATAACCTGTTCACAGTAATTCTTTTACTAAGCCTCATTACCTATTGACCAATGTCCTTTTTTTCCCAGAGTCAGGATGTGGTAATTTAGGTATAACCATCTGTTTTCTCTCTTCTGAAGTATGCTCCCATCTGGATACTTCTTGCTTCTTGTGCTGGAGGTGTTTCATTCAGGTTCTTCAGTATTCTTTCCCTTTCCTCTGGTGTTTCTCAGTGCATAAGGCTGGCACAGCTGGCAGAAGTTTTGAGCAGCATTTGGCTTGGAATATTTGTCAGATTCATATAGGCTGATTCCTGGGTTAGTGCAGCAGTATCTGTTGGTACAGACTGAACAGGTCAAACAACAATAACAATTCAGCTTCCTGGCATTTACAGGAAAATTAGTAGGCAATCTGGCAAAACAGAAGTATCTACCTATTCACACTCAGCTAGTGGGAATAAGCAAGAGCAAGAGGCTGAGAAAGAGCCAGAGCACTGGTTCCACCATTGTATTCTTACCGATGGAATGTGCAGAGTCATATTTAAGGAGATTACAAGATTGAGAGGAAAAGTTACAATTCAGAGATTCTGTTTCTGAGACATGATGTCTTCTGGGGTGACTCACAGATTTTCCTTGTTAAATGTGACCTCTTACTCATGTCCATGTTTAAAAATGGAAGCTACTCCTAAATTGCCTGTATTTGTTCTTGTATGCCTGGTATTTTAACCTTTGATTTAACTCCAGATGTGGTTTAATGTGGATAAACAAATGGGATCTCTGATCACAGCCTAATCTACCTCCTTGTGTTTGTAAATTTCTTTGCCTCCAACTTACTGATAGAAGAATTACATCAGGATCAGGAGTTTGCTGCTAACTCATCATCCAGGAGACTACTGTGAGCTTGCTCTTCTTTCATCCAATGGTACCCTCAGTCTGGAAGGATGACCTATCGTCACACCGCTCTTTTAAGTGGTGACCGTGTAATCCCATAGTAAGACAATAGTTCATCACTCAGAATGACAGAACAGTATCAGTGGAACTGCTGCCTTCCCACAGACAACGGTTCCAAGGGAGCCCCTCTAAAACAGCTAGACTGATCATCTCAGGACTGATTTAGTTCTTGGGTGTAGCCTCTTCCAAACAAGGTGTGTAAAATCAAGACTAGCAGCTAAGACAGAGACGTTACCATCCATTCCCAAACTGAATAGTTGAGGGTTCCTGATGATCTGACTATCAGCATTTTGGAAAAGCATCAAGGAGGTGGCCCCATGTAACGCCAGATGTAGCTAAGTAGCCTACATAAGGCAAAGTCCTCAGACACTTCAGGGCCACCGCTCTGTGCCATTTCAGCCAGCCCAGGCCTTTAGCCTTGCTGTCCTCACCCTCAGTTGGTGCCTGTGACAACAGTACTCGCTGCTGCTGGGTGACCAGCATCAAGACGTTGTTGGCCCACAGTCATACAGTAGCATTCCTCTTGTAATTCTCAGACAATGGCATGGCTGTGCTTGACAAAGCTGAGCAGACCTTCTATAACCTTCAGCACAGAAGCAATGAGTTAGCACACTTTGGGCTAATGTAGCAATGTAAAGGGATAACCTTTTCTAGTCAGGGCCATCCTGTCCCAGACCAGAAATTTGCTCACAGGCACTGGTATTGCCTGTTGTTGTTGATACATACTGGTCTTACTCAGTTTATGAGGCCTTCTTTACAATTAACAGCTTTGAGAGAGTTGTCTTTTTTTCCCTTGTGAGTCTGCATATGACCTCCTTAGGAACCCAATCTACTTGCAGACTGGATTTTTCTAGATATCTTTCTTCCCTTCCTAGTCTTCTGCCAGTACTGTATGCTGCAGATGGGTCCCTTTACAGCTTTACATTCCTAATTGCTGCTGGAGTTAATTTCTTCCCTGCTATACAGGGCTTATAGACCCATCACTCCACAAAATGGTAATTTTACTGTAGACTGTATTAATCTACTTTGCTTATGAAGATGTCAAGTTCTATAACATCTATTATTTTTTTCTCTTTTACTAGACCAATTATTATGTCAAAGAAGAAAATCAGATGGAATTTTCAAGAACAAATCAATGCTGGCTTTTACTTATTTTCCAGATATTTGTAGGTTGCTTGATGATTTGTTCAAGTTTCTTTTAATTTAACAAAACAAAGAACATTCCCTCCATCTGACACCCCCCCCCAAAATCAGGCAAAAGTTCTACACTACAGTTGCTTTATTTTTCTAGGATCTCACCTGCTCTCCATTAGCTCCCCAAAATAATCACTAGAGGTTTTGGCAAGTTCCTTAAGTACTCCAGAGTGAATTTCATCAGGCTTTGCTAACTTGAAGTCATGTTATCAAAATATTCTTTACCTGTTGGAGCCTATTTTTTCTCCTTATTGAAATGATTGTGCTAATCTACAGGTCACAAATAGCCTTTTTTTTTAATGTATGCAGACAGATGCAGAAAAAAATCATTAAATACTACAGCTTTTCTTCTGCATTTCACTTTTCATTCTCTTTCCTTATTAACTAATGGGGCATTCTCCTTATACTTGTATAGACTTCTTTCTTGCCTTTCACATTTCTTAATAGCTGTAAGCTATACATTCCCTGCTTCCATAGGCTACCCCTTTATATTGACTCCTTAGTTATACATTATTATTTATTTAATGGCTTTATTGTTTATATATAAATTACTGATCCAGCTGCAGGTTTCATAGGGCATATTTAGGTAGTGTTTTCAACTTAACAGAAAGATGAATTCCTTAAGATTAGCAAAAGCTTAAAATCTGTCCTTAGACCACACTGCCTTCTACTACTACCCCAGATCCTTGTGAGTTAATACTCTCCAGGGAAAGGGCCCATACTGAGAATTACTAAACACTTCCTTCATTATCTACACTAAAATAGTTTGATATTGTTGATTTTTTATATTGTTCTTTTTGATAATTACCCTGCATTCCTGAGCTGCTTTTATCATTCCTGATCTCCCTTAGTATTTATTCCCCAAGGATCCTTCACAATTCCCTACATAATTAATCCATTCTATTGACCTTACTCCTTGTTCTTCCTTCCTTGTGAATACTGAGGTGTTTCTAAGAGATGTTTTTAGATAAAGAGAAAATTAAGAAACTTTTATCCCAGCTTATAAGGATACATCAGACACCCAGTACTAAAGTGCAATATTGCATCCTTCAGATACTTACAGCATTTGCCTTTTTAGAGAAAAAAAAAAAAAGCCCAGTAGTGCAGTAAATGCTCCCAGCAGCTCCTCACAGGAGCCACCCCTGCAGCCCCTCCCCTGCTACCAAAAAACCCTGCCACACAAACCAAAAACATTTGCCTCAAAGCCTTTTATTACTCAAATCTCTGAAAATTTTAACAAAATAACAATTTAATCTTATATTTTACTCTTAGAAATAAGTTGGAACAGTTGTTTGTGGTGTTTATGGGTTTGTTTTAGTGAAATCTACAACTTCCACAGGCATCACAGAGTTGGGGGTTTTGTTTACTAGCGAGTTTTAGTAGATGGTATTTTTTTTAAAGAAAAGGTTGAAATCTGTTTGCTGGTATAGGATCAGGTGATGCTCCTGAATAGAAACAGACATTTATGATCAACAAATGTATCTGGGATGGTCTTAACAGACTAAAAGACATCTTGTGAGAACTGTGTGCTTTCAGGTACATCTATTTAAAACAATTCCTGCACTGTAGCAGTTGAAAACTTCAATAAGTAGAAGCCCATCTTATTTTGGCACAGCATCAATGAATGCCTTTTGTTGGCTATGGAACAATTTTATCATCCTTGGCAGTGGAAGTTGTTGCATTGCCTTGATTAGTACTACTGAAGGTACCTTTGAGGAAAACAGAAGTAATTTGGTGCTGATTGGATTTTGAGTGGAACTATAGATGGAACCTTTTTTCAGCATACATACTGTTACTTTTTAATTTTCTTTCCTTTGTTGTCACATAAAACTAAGCCACAGTTTGGGTGAGCAAAGGACTCAAGACTGGTTCGTTAAGACTTCAGAGTGTCTTCTTTTGGAACCATTTAAATGATGAAAATTTCAGAGAAGACAGTCCTGTGGTCATCTGTTTAGGACTACCTAGAAAAATAATTTTCTGGTTTTTTTATCAGTACCTTTATGGCAAGACCTTGTACTCTGGTCAAAAACTTCAGTATCAAATCATGAGAATCATAGTTTGTAGGTGCTTTAGATACTAAAATTGTTATGTTAACTGGCATCTTCACTAGTATTACTACTGAGAAAATCTGAAGTGAGCTTTGACAAGATAACTAACTTCCAGCACAGACACAGATTACTGAAGACATGAACATACCACCTTAGTTTAAAAAATGTTCCAAACTCTTGATGGTGTGCAGCCTACAGGTACCTTTTTATTTATGTGGCAAAATACAGTACACTAAGCCCCAGAAAATAGACTTTTCTTTGGGATGGTTTCAAAAAATCCTCAGGACAGATCTGGTTTTAGCTTTCACTTCCTTGAACAGAAAAAGTAAACCAGAAGGTATATCAAACCTCTCTGGCTAGACCATGCTAGTCTACAATGAAAGGGAAGAATGAGAAAGTAGAGAAAAAGAAGCAAACAGAAATCTACTGAAATGGTAAATCCATAAATATGTAAGAAATCTACCTCTTTACTATATTTTTTTATTTATTGTTTCTGTACAAAAAGCTTTCTACTATTTTGGACCTTCTCAAGCAAGAAGAAGCCCAGCACACCTCAGTATGTAAATAGACTATGCAGCTTTGCTGAGTGTACTAAGCTGTATCTTCTTTCATGGACCCATCAAGCTGGGAGACGAGTATGTGAGAATAGTATGTTAGCTATTATTCCAGATGAACTAAAATATTACATGAGTTATAAAATGCTTCTGAAGCAAGAATAAAAAGAATCATAAGTGTGTTGTCAATATCATAGCATATATCTGAGTTTATTCGTGTGCAGAAATGTTTTCTGCTCTGAGAATTTGGTCCTATAATGTGTATGATATCCACTAGTCATAATCCACCAGCAGGCTGGTGCTGGAAACTCCACAGTTCATCTCTATTAAAATGCAGGACTCTGCTTGTTACAGAGCCTTAGTAGGTCAAGACCTTTGTTTTAAGGAAGAAAACACAGAGAAATAAAGTGACCACCTAAACTGTCACTTCAAAGTCTCGCTCCTGACTCTCCTGATTTAGCCTGCACTGCATCTACCAGGCAGCTAGCTTTTGCTGAACTGACCACCCTAACGGGAACAAACCAGCCTCCTGGCTGTGTCTCGGTGGCTGTGGGGAGC
Organism: Elanus axillaris; assembly: GCA_026212715.1. Taxonomy (NCBI): domain Eukaryota; kingdom Metazoa; phylum Chordata; class Aves; order Accipitriformes; family Accipitridae; genus Elanus; species Elanus axillaris. Next base: position 3,305,044 of record JANZLQ010000056.1, on the reverse strand, counting down.
CGGCCGGGAGGTGTGGGGTGTGCGTGCACCCCGGGCGAGCTGCGTGCGGGGCTGTGGGGCTGGGCTCCCCGGCAGAGCCCACCCAGCGCTCTCCACCAAGCATCTCATTCGCGCCGGCATTCCTCTGAGAAGGTGGTCCCTTGTGTTTCAGACAGCTGCTGCTTTTATAAGATGTAGGCAGACTGCAGGCTTGGTCCTGACTATAGCCCTAACTGCAGTATTTCCGTACTTATGATTAAATATATATATATGAAAGCCTTTTTTGACAGGGTTATCAAGCCCTATACATTGTACGACTGAGCCCCAATCCCAGGATATTGGTTTTCAAACACATTTTGCACATCCTGAAGAATCCAGTAATAATAAGCTATGCTAGTGACACCAGATATATATCATTCATTATTTCTCTTTCAACCTTGTTTCATAAAAACACTTTTATGAAACTCATCCTTCTAACCCCACAAGTACAAGTCACATTTAATGTCTTCACTGTTGTGGAATAGAAAAAAATTGGATTATGATTTGAAGAAATATCAGTTTTATAAAAGTTATACAGGGATATTTCTTAACAAATTTGCTTCTAAAGGTCCACTGAAATGAATCAAGTACCCACATTCTTGCCAATAATTTCAATGAGTATATTTATAACTATTCAGTATAAAGAAGATAGAGTAGCTCCTTGACTTCAGCCTACAAGTTAGACCTTTATCTAGAACTTATTACTGTAATAAAGCACTAATTTAATTTAATTGGCAGTGCTGGTAGGATGACTTCATAGTGTGATTCTTCAAGGGACAAACAAAGGATTTTAAAAAGTTTTGGGGTTTTCTTCCTTGTTAAAAAGGTGTAGTTCTTCAGACCAATGCATACAAAGTTTTGAGATCAAAAGTAGCAGTAAACTTTGTCTTTATGTTTCAACTCCAGTCTAACCAGTCTCCCAAAACTACATGACAGCCAGTTTCCTATAAGATAACTATAAAACAGATAACATAATTCTTTTTTTCTTTTTTTTTTTTACAAGGAAAGGCACCAGTGAAAAGCCTACAGCTTATATACATTATATGCACCGTGAATAAATAAATTCCATGTTCTCTAAGCCCATAGAGAAACATGGGCTAATTCATTAACTATGCAAATCAATAACTATAATGCCTCCACTGGTTGTAAGAAGAGGAACACACACCATTCACAGACCAGCTTTTGTATATATATAAAATTAAGAGCAGCTTGAACACTGCATGGAAGAGGAATTTTTTTACAGGAAAATGAAATTAGATCATTGTTCCATGTATAATAACTAATGATCATAGATAGAAATGACCATATTTTACATAAAGTAAAGTCTTAATTTCAGTACTATGGTAAATAAAGTCCTAGAAAAACAAATCCATGTATCAAAAATGTGTAACACTTTATCAGAAGGGTCATTCATATTTTTTAAAGAGGAAATATTTCCATTGTATCTGACTGGGAAATGTAATAAATTGTTTGCCATGTTTGTAAAACCATTTTTGTGGTATTCATTCTGATTTATTTTTAAAAGGACCACCATAGTTCACTTTGTAAATAGTGCAATATGAAATGCATAAAAAAACTAAAAGTATAAAACATCAGAATAGCTTTTTGTGGTGTTGTTTTTCTTAAAGAGCATGTTTTCTAGTTAAATGATACATTTATAAACGAGTGAACATTTAGCCATCTTAATCCATTTGCATTCTGTTGAGATAAGTTATCAGTAGTTCAGTAATTGAATTTCTTTCTAATTCATACAGAGTCTGCCTGCAGGGGACACATTAACTGCTAGGCCCAAAATTATATAAACTTTACAACGTTCTGCTAGAAATCAAATAACAGAAAGCCAAAACAAACACACACACACACACACCAGAGCCTTGAGACAACTGAATTTTAAATTGTTTTCAGAGAGGAGGGAGGGGTGCGAGTGGCAAGTTTATTCTTGAGATTCAACTTACCCAGTTTCCAAACTATGCTAAAAGCTGTTTAAAATCCGTATCAGCACCAGTACAGTCATGATGCTGACAGTATTCTAAATCAGAGGTAATTACTCTGTAGACCAGCACAACACAACTACTTTAGTGGAGCGATGCATCTGGAATACCACCTTTCCACTGTGGTTAGCTTGCCTAATGGCCAATAAAAGTAAGCCATCGAACATCTTGATGGGGAATGGATATATAAAAGGATAGGTACCTGCACAGACACAGTTCCACAGAAAATGCAGATTTCTACAGTACTACAGCCTAGGGCCACTATTTCTTAAGTGTAGCTATGTAAACCAGCTTAGAATAGTAACATAAATTATAGACAAACCATGTCAGACCCTCTGCTTTATTGAACAGTGTTTACATGTCTCCCACCAGTATGATTGTTATAGTTAATCCTATTTGTGGATCCTGCCTTTTGAGCAAACCATCAGTGGAATTGTAAAAGAAATATGAATCCAGCTCCTCCTCTTCTCCTCCCTTCCACACCCACACACAGGACTCCGTCAGCACCACACTGCACCAAGCAGAAGTCATTTTAATGTGTACATTCAAAAGCTACTACTTCCAGCTTAATTGCGTGATCATCACTTATCTGATTTAACTGACTTTATTCCTCCAGTGATGGCAATTCAATTTGTTCAACACTGGGTACAAGATGCTACTGCTGCTGATTTCAAACCCATGATAATGTATACGGAAGGTTGTTGTCTGTGAAGGTGATACTACTTGGGTGGCATTCAACAGTTTCCAAAGCTGACTTGGACCCATGCTGTAATTGGGCAGATAACTCCTGATGGCTCATTGCTGGTATTTCTGTTTGTTTTTAAGATTTAGTGACAAAGTATCGCCTTTAGGTTCACCAACCTAGAACTAGGGGTGACTACTGGGAAAATGTAGAAGCTACATTAGTGGAAGTGTTCTCTAACCTGAAGAGTCAGAAGAGAAAGGAGAGGGGTTGTTTCCTGGCTTTGATAGCTCCTTGAAACCCGCTGAGCACCAGGAAGAAGGGCTGGACAGACTGTGCCCTTAGCACATCTCCCAGGTGAAATTTGACTGGACCCTATCAGTACTTTCACTAGCAATAAGCATTATTGCTTCCAGTAGAACAAAGCAGCTATGCTTAAATATATGGTATTGTCAGCATTTAAATGTTGCAGGTCAGAGATGTGATACATCACCCTAGGATCACATCATGACCATTTGTCAACTTCAGTTTTTCTCATTAGCCATTGTCTGTTGAGAAATACCAGACTCCCAGTCCTACTATCCTCTGAAAATCCCTGGCTGAGGTATCTGGAAGTCATTCTCAGCCTGTGCTGCTGATGAATAGCCCTGTGATGCAGATAGTGTACACATCCGTGCATCAACTGCAAAAGGGCTTAGGGATTTAGAGCTATGGATGTTTTAATAAAAGCTTCTTTCTCCCTACTTCCTCTGCCATCCCAAGCACTTTTGTCATATATAACAAAAGCAAGTTGCTTTATCTCTTATAACAAAAGTATCAGAAAGTTATGGCTTTGCAAGAGCCCTAAAGTACAACACATGCTTTTCTTTTTTTTTTTTTTTATCCCGGTAAATATTTGCAAGTGGGAATGTGAGTGATTCTTTACTTTCTTCTAATAAAAACAGGTGGTAAGCACAAATTCTTTAGGTGTCAAATGCTAGCTTTCCTACAGGGTTGCTAGTGCTCATCCTTGCAACATCTCCAACAAATATTATTCAATGGGCACATCACAGATTCAGTAAGAATAAACTGCAAAGGAAAGCACAGTGGATATGAAAACCTCTAACAGTAATAAACATAATGCATTAAAGAAAAATGCTTTTGAAACTTTGTGTGGTTCCTGTGAACGTCTTTCCTAGAATGTAAATCTCTGTTGTTTTCTCACTGCTCTTGAAAAACAGAGCTGGTGTACACTGAACTTCAAGTTTCTAAGACAACGGTGATATCTGTCCCTGAACCTAGATTGAAAAAAAATTATTCTCTAGAATGATATTTCCATAGTTTCTACAGAGTAAATAGGCTGATCCATTGACCCTTCTTGCAATATTTTAACTATATATTTGATGTTTATGGTTTAATTTCTCCAGCTCACCGTAATCCAAACTAAACAGTACATTAAGAAATGGAAGATGATAGGTACCCTTTAGAGTAGCAAAGGTTGTATAAGAGCCTCAGCACTAATCATTACAGCAGCAGAAATGTGAGATAAATGTGAGTTAGTGGAAGAAATAGAGAAACCTACAGAGATATAACAAATCAGTAAACCAAATTAAAGCTGTTAACTAGATATTGATGAGCTGGTTTGTCAGTCATTGTTGAAGGAATAGGGGTGAAGAATCACTGAATAAGTTGTTATATCTGAGAATGGGAAAATGAAACTTGTGGGGTTTTATTGCCAGTGATACAAATTTAGCTGTTTACAATTGATAAATTACACTGATTTGTTCTTTATATTTACCTTACTGGCAAAGTCCATAAATCAGACTGATTCATTTTAATGAATGGATTCTGCATGACTACAAAGGACCCTAATTTTTTTTAGACTGATGGCCTGAGCATTATTCATTATACTTATTTGTTCAGTGTGGCTTTGTTTTTCACACCACTTGAAATACCATTCACTTAGATTGCTGCTAGAGTTAATCTACCGCATCTAGCAGGTTGCAGATCCATTTGAAATAATTACTCGTCTATTTCTAGCCTTGCTGTTTTCCTCTGAATTCCTTTAAAAGAGATTGGGCAGGTGTAGAGAAAGAGAGATCATAATTTCAGGTCAGTTGCTTAGTCTGAATAAAGTTGGAGACTAAGTGATCTGGATCAAGATGACAGTGACTGGAATATCAGTACTGATTCTCTCCTTGTTTACATTGACAAAACCAATAAAGACTGTGCAAATCTGGCAAGAGAAAAGCCTGAAAATCTTAATTTTATAGAGGATTTGAGAATATTTCTAGGGAAGTTAAAGGACAAGAATTGACTTAAGGAGCAATGGGAACCAGGCATAACATCACCCATAAGAAAGTGTAGTTGGCAAAGATTCTCAAATCATGCTGGGTGGGAAACTGCATGTACAGGCTTTGTGGCTTGAAGCTCACCTAGGCTAGGGATTCTCAGCAGTGCAGTGGGTCACCCAAAACAGAACTACATGCTCACCACAGTTTTGCAAGAGGTTCTATAGAAAGGTCTCTCCAATTTAAAATATCTGCATAAGTCTATGTTGGACATTAAACAGCACAATACAAATTGGGAAAAATATGCAGCTGGCAGGCTTTGGCTTGGAAGGCATTAAGGAATTCTTAGAAAAGGATACAAGGAAAAAGCAAAGCACTTATCAGTAGATAAGGTCTCAATGAGGAAAAGTAAGACAACATAAAAGATGTATTTTGTTCAGAACCTGAAAAAGTGCTCCTCCAAATTTAAATTCTCAAAAACATGCCATAGAAGTTGCCTGTATGGACTTTAGTGACAACAGAGGAAAGAAAAATGTATGGAAATGAACAATAGCCAGTGAATGCTCTCATAGTGTAACTAGCAACAGTAAAATAAGGTTAATTAATTTCATCATCTATGACGAGTCTGCAAAGAGCACTATGTATTTTCATAACAATATAAACAGGCATAACTGGATACTCACATCCAAGTTCACCAGTCAGTTTAGCCATACTCTCATTAGTTCAAGACACTTGAGTAATATCCAAAATTATCATACTGTCAGAATCTAAGGATTAATTATGGGTCAGAATAAAATCCTTTAAGAGCAACAGTATGTGTATGTGTTTCTGTAAGTCCTGTTACATTACAGAACAGAGTGAAATAGGTGAATCAAAGATAGAACATAGAACTTCTGAGGAATTCAAAATCTAATCAGAAATAACAGTAACTAGAAATAAATTTGAAAGCATAGAAGATTGTCCTTCAATACTCAGGGAGAAAGTTAATACCAAGTGGAGATGATCAGAGACATGGCAAATGTCAGATAATCTCAGCAACTCAGAGTATAAACAACTGGACATATCTTGATTGTACAAAAACCTCTATGAGTCAACTGGCAAAAGGATAGAGCGCCTTCCACGCCAAACCTTTTGATGAAAAACAAAATTGTGAAGAAGTCCAAACCTCTGTTTCCACACAATTGACAATTTTTTTCAGGGAACTATTAGAAGAGGGAGAAATAAATAGTCAAAATCTTTTTACAAATGACTTTCACTGATTTAGAGCTTCAGAAATTTTCCTGAAGTCATGATAGGAGGAAGTCCTACAGCTGTTTTTGAGAAAAGGGGAGAAAAGTGAAATGTAACAATAGTGAAGTGTCCCATCTCATATTCTACGGAGTTTCAAATTTTGAGTTTTTAAAGACTTTCTCCTTGCTCAGCTAGTTTGGGAGAATATCAGTTGGATTCCATGCAGAAAGCATACCTGGAATCAAGTGCTTTCAGTTCCGCAATTACCCAGTAGAAGATGGGAAGATATGTAAAGCATATATTCTCAAGACTTTTAAAAAAGCTTATGATAACAGGTTGTAAGATGGTCTCCAGGTTGAACTGACATAATTTTAAATCATAATAAAATTACTAGGAATATCTGTATGTCAATATAGAACAAAATCTCTTCCACTTCCTCTTTAATAATTTTGGATTAAACACAGTGTCTGTGCTTTTCTTAGCATACCCTCACACAGATATGGAAAACTATTGATATAATCTTGTTAAGCAGTTTAAACACTAAAAAGTCTTGATTTCTGGTAACTGTTTGATAAAAGAAGTAAGTAACTAATGGATAGAAATCCATTTTTACTTTGTAAGTAAAAGTTACTTTCTCTGAAGATTTTTTATCTGCAACACCTGAGAAAATCTAATCTCAGTTACAAAATATCATTACATTTTATGCTGGCATGTGAATGAGGAAGTAATTAAAAGGGAATAAAAGCACCTGAAATTGTTATGAAAATGAAATATTAAGAAGAATTTTGTAGTAAAAAAGAATATATATGGACAAGAAAGGCATATTATAAATACAAGTGAGAGAATTTCAGTAGGGTAGGTATGTACTTAAGATAATAGACAGGTAGGGAAAGACACATTTTATACAAAACATGACCTACATGAGCTCTGAATATGAACTGGTGTAAACAATAATTAAAATCATATTAAAATAAATTAAGGCAAGTTAGCCACAGTATTTTCTGTTAAGATTACCAACCTGCATTTGTTACAAAATGACAGACAGTCCTCTAGGTAGCCAGGTTACACCTTCCTTAAGACATCTCCCTGGTCATGAAAAAAATATAATTTCACTGAAAAATACTAAAAGTAAACTAAAAATAATATATCCCAGTGCCAAAAACCACATTGTAACCAAGAGAAGAATCTTTATAAGGTCCTTTCTTTGTAAGCAACTTTACCATTATTAGACAGATAGTAACAGCATGTCATCAAGGTAGTAATGTATGCATACACATCCAAGAAATCACTCCTGTGTCAAGTGAACTACTGTGACCCTAAAATAAGATAGTGTGTAGAGCGAATGATTGCAGAATGATAGTAGAAGCCTTGGAAGCACAAAGCACAACCACAGGTTGAAAACAGAGGGGCTAGAACTATGAACACAGATGGCTACTTACTGATCCATGTGAATGCAACTGGGGAAGGCACTGGTTTTGGAGCGCAACAGAAGAAATACCCACGGCTTAATTGTGCTGATGATGAAATTAGCAGGCTCTCAGAAAGGTGTGTATCCTGAACAGTGGTGAGAGGGAACAGGAACCTCCAGCTGAAGGGGACTTCATCGTTCAGAGAATGGTCAGGCAAATGAGGAACTTTCTCTTAAACTCTTTGTCAGCAACTGTCCAGGGATCACATAACTTAATCACACCTAGAACTGTGAATTGGTCTATGAAAACTGCCCATGGCTGATCATCTGCACAAGTCTGCAACAAGACCCACTGCTTGTGCGGGCTGCATACCTCAGAATCAGGTATCCAGAGCAGATCACTCTGCTAATCTGTACCTTACTACTACATATGCCAATGTCTTATTATCATCAAAGGGAATTGCATTTTCACATTTGGTCTAAGGTCCTCCTGATTGTGTTTGACTTGTCTGGTTGCCCACCTTTGAGGACTGGCTGTTAAATGTGGATGCAACAGTCAGGCTGTAATTTTTCTTTCTACTTTTCAGCTGCTAGTTTTCAGTGCTCCAAAAAACTGAAGGTATTGCAAGATTGAAAAGTCCAACCTGCTATTTCACTGGAAATAAGAAATTACTGTATAACACTGTTTGGTAAAAATTGTATTAAGATGATATAGGAGTAGTTTCCAACACTAATGTTGAAGTGTGTATTGTATTATAAGCTCAACTGTACCTTCTCCTTAAAACTCTCATTAAAAAGGTTATTTCTACTTCAGATATTGCCTCCTTGAACTGTGACAGCAAAATTTACTTTACCCACATTTAAAGTGATTTGGAAAAGCTATTTTTGATACAGAGGCCTCAAGAAAAGGTGCTGCTCATCTTGTTCAAAATTTCCTCTAAAACTTTTCTAACCTGGTCTGTCTCACAAGCAGCTTATCATAGGAACTGCAAATGAAGGTTATTTGAAAAATGTGTTGACGTTTAGCATACAGGGCCATTCTTCAGAGGAAGGAAGGTTTGTATAAGAAGTTATTTACTAGTAAACCAGAAATGTCAGAATAAAGTACCAGGCACCAATATAGCATATCCGTATTTGAACCTCCAAATTCAAAGCAAAAATGCAGTCTGTGCAGAGCAATGCTTCAGCTCTCACTGTGAGCTATGTCTAATCCCTCTGGCATTTTAGAAAGCTGATTTATTTGATTACCTAGATTACATACATGTTTTGCACCAGGAGATGGTGGTTCATTATGATCCTATTAAGAAAGGCACTCGTACCCTGTAGTAAAGTATCCCCTAAAACGCCATTTGTTGGAGCTAGAACTAAAAAGGAAAAGAGGATAGTACAGACAATCCTACATCCATTCACATGCTGGAAACCCCGAGCTGGGCAGCACTGAACAGATGTCCAACCAGGGCATGATGTGCCGTGCAGATCCCACCCATGGTAAGGCAACCTCATGGTTGAGGGCTTGGGGCCCAGGCTGTGCAAGCAGCACAGCACAGCACAGGGCTGCACCTACACAGGCTCACCGTTATGGGGATCACTAACTCCTCAATGCACAATTGTCTCCTGGTCAGGATCACAGCAACATGAATTATTCATGTGAAAATAGAGAGGAGGAACAACCTTTTTGAATGTCTTTGCTGACTTGACTGAAGTTGGACAGCCAGTCTGTGAAAACTCCAAGCCTAGGAAACCAGTTCCTTGATTTCCATTTTACAAGAATATAGCAAAACTAAAATGTTTTGCACTTATTTGAGCAATAGAGTTGTTTGACATTTATAACTCGAGTAAAATGCTATGTGCACAACTCTGTAAAAAACTACAAAAAGCTTTGTCCTAGAAAGCAAGCTCTAGAGTGCTTAGACTACCATTTTTTTATCATGTTACCTTACTCAAGTTGATTTATGCCTAGCTAACCGGACTTAAATAGGAACACACACTATAGTCTAGGCAGGTGCCAGCAGAATATTCCTCTTTCCATTTATTTCACTACTATCTGACAATTTAAAAAAAAATACTCATAAAGCAGTTTTACTACAACTTTTTACTTACGTCACATGACAATTAACTTTCAGGCCTTTTTTTTGTGACACATTATCTACTTGGGAAGGTGGAGGTTTTGTGTCTCTGGTTTGGTTTTCTCAGTTTGTTAAGTCACAAAATATCGAATAATTCTCTATACCCTGGCATGGCTCAAATCAGACTTCAGAGAGGCACTCTTTAGCTGTGCGACATTGACATGAAAAGTGCCTTCTTGATTTTCTTGCTGAAATATATTTGTGGTAGAGAGACTTTATACAGCTCTACAGTTTATGAATTAGTGCACTGTTTCCATGGATACTTCTCTTCTCAATACAGGCACAAGTAGTATCACTAAAATTAAAGTTGAAATCCCCCAACAATATCACAACTAGACATTTTCATACTCCGACACCCCCAAGATTAAATTTGAATAAGGTACTTGAAATGGAAAGGAAGTTTCCAGAATGTTAAATTAAAGCAGATTAAAAAAGCTACCCTCCTCCCCACCTCTGAAAAAACAATTCACTTTAGCTTATGGTCTGTAGCAATCTTTAAACCATGGCCCTAAGTAGGAAAGGTGATTCACTAAGGTAACACTGTGTTATTGCACCTCCGTGATTTTTTTATCTACCTGCTAAATGTACTTTGTATTATTTGGCATTAGCTACATAACTGCATTCACACTGAGCAGTGGAGCTGAACATTTCCCTAGTTCGGAATAATTCTTTGCTGCTATAAAATTTTCTTCATCACTTCTCTCTAAAGCCATCAGTGCCGGGAAGGAACGCAGCCAGCAGGCCTTTTAAGAAGAACATGACACAATCTGCTGATCTCTGACATGGCAGAGCAGTTCTGACTGGCACCGTGCAGGGTGGCCCTTTAAAGCTGTTGAGCGTATAAGTATCTCAGACTCTCCTGTTTCCCTGCTTCCCAACAGAAGCTATTCACAAATGAGAAGGATGTCCCATATGTGTAAGCGTGCGGGGGAAGGGGGTTGGTTTTTTCTCCCAGCTGCCAGTCCTGCACACCCACCCCAGGCTCCCAGAGTCAGCTAGGTTTTACCTCTTCCAGTGCCTACATCTTGCAGCCCACGTTTTGCAGCCAGCCACATGTACACAAACCCTACGTTGTCGTGATACCTGAATACTTCCGTCGTCAGCAATGAGCTTTCATGGCGGAAAGAGACTGGAGCACAATAAAGAATTGTGACTGCACATTAATGCAACACTGAGCTGGCCTGAAAAATATGAAGCATGACTGTCGCAACTGAAGTGATGGGTGCTTAAGAGGATGACTGATAAAATGTTAGATAATAGACTAATGAGAAACATGTGTATTATCTGGCAGTGAATTAGCAACGATCCACATAAAGACACCAGTCATATTGTACAGTGAGGATGTGCATGATGGAAAATGTTATTTATATAGCATTTGAAGACATCTCATGTGAACTGAATGCCAAAGTGCTGTCAGCACTGAGAGCCCGAATACCTGTTTGACTTTTGGCTAAATCAATTAATAAGTCAATAAAAGCATAAAAGTTTCATGGCACAAGACAACCTTTAGGAAATAAATGGTACAACATAGGAAGGCCTGTTAAACTTAATCTGATAAAAGATGCATAGGCATAAGGAATCCATGGGCTCATTTCTTTCAGCTTGGTCTGCTGGAGAGCTGGACCTTACCAAATGTTCTTTTGCCACTAGTCTGTAGCATTTTGCTTTTGTTTACCATTATTACCTGAATAAAGATGCCTACATATAAAATTCAATCTAGAGTTGTATTCCCTACAATATCCAGGTATAATTATGAATTCAGAGAGAGAGAAGATCTGTTTAGAGTAAGGCAACACATTCCAGAGGAAATTATAGAATACTTTTCAAAGGAAAACTGCACAGGAAAATGTATTTTTATTTTTTAATCAGGATTTCACCTTTGGTTTTGTTTCTCGTTTTTTGTTTCCTTATCAACCAAGCTTGATAATGACTCCAACCCTCTGACTGGACTGACAACAATGCAAACATTTCTCCTCACATCTGACTTGACACTGAAGCCTTTGAAACTTTTTTTTTCCCCAAGTCTTTAAACTGAAAGCAGACTGGCTCCCTTTTCTCTGAGCATGAGGTAATGTTTTAGGAGCAATCTTCAGGACTTACCCCTGCATACGCTAGGTCAGACATTCATCAAACTGCCCAGCTATATTGACTTCCATAGCACCATGCAGACCTACCTTAAGTACATACATGGTCTCACTGCATCTCTGGAGATAGGTATATAAAGTTCATTCTCCAAGGGGTTAGTTGAAGGTGTGATACTAAAAAATTTGTTTGATTTGTGCCCTTCCAGCAAGCACACAACTGATGTTCTGCCTGACACTACTGTGACCATAATCTTTAATTCTTAGTGGTACATCACCTCCCTAAAACTAACAGAACTGGCTAACTTGACATGGCAAGACACAGTCAAAGATGTGGCTCCAGCACCCTGGAATAAATAAGATCTAGCTGACTCATACACAGCATTTGAGAGGTGAGTGTCTTTTCTTTGAGAAAGCTATCAGTAAAAAGAATCTAAGGGGGAGGGGGATGAAGCAAACAATACCATGCTGTCTAATACTATTCTTCCCCTTCTCAATAATAGACTAAAACCCTAATTATCTCTTTAAGACTACTCCCAGCTCAACCTCCACTGTATTTCCTGTAACCTAATGCAATTTTTAAAAATAGATTTCTTTCTCTTCTAGGCTTTTCTTTTCCTTGGACTGTTACTTTGTCACTATTTGAGATCCTTTGTATCTTGGGCAAAAGTCTGATCGAGTACCTGTTGAACACCTCCATCCTCCCACAAACCAGAGTTGCAGCTGTTCTGTCCTCTGGTATTTTCAATACTCCACAATTTATCAGTTATAGATTCAAAGAAAAGCTATTCTAAAAAGAGTTAGTACAAAAAAAGGACTCAATACACAGCCACAAGCTCTAGGAACATGTCTTTCTCTCTCATTCAGACTTGCTATTTTCTGAGACAAATCCAAAGCTTTGAAAAATCAAATTTGAAAAGAAATAGTACAAGAAGCAGTTATAGATTAATTTCATATAAAATGCCTCTGGCATGTATTCACTTTGTTAATTTGTTATATAATACTTATGTCACTGGTATCGTGACTTAGTAACACAAGTTGAAGATTATTTCACCTGAGGATCCAGACTGATCCATTGATTTTTACACAAAGACATTGCATTTCTAGATACTTCATCTCTTTGTGTGCATCTGTACATGAGAAGCTGTTGAAGGTTTCGTTTGTTGAGATTTACAGATATAGAAAACTAGACCTTCTTCTGCACTACTGATTATTTCGTTACTGGCTTTAACAGACTGTCAGTCACAAGGAATAAGCTTTACAGTCAGTTGACTGTAAAAAGCTAAGTTTACCTATTCCTCCTTTTAACGAAGTGCAAACAGGATGTGATGTAACATGAAATCAAATCTCTCAGTAAATGAAACTGCAAAATAGTGATTGTATTACCTCCTGAAATGGAGGTAAATGAATAAATAATGCTCAATGGCCTCACAGGTGGAAGGATTATTCTGCTTCTTACCAAGTATCTTTCAGTCACTGCTAGGATGACAGTGGATCATACGATCTTGCCTCCAGGTCAGTCCCATCTGGAGAATCCCCTTTTCAACAGAACAACCCATATGCAGCTCAAAAACATACAGACAGATTTCAAAGCACCTAAATGTTGAACAAGGACTACGATTTTTAGGGGATCCTGTGTAGATTTGGATCCCATGTAGATCTGAAGTACAAATTAGATTCAAAAGCCTTTTTAGAGTTTAAGAAAATCCCATCCTGCATACTCAAGGAAGACTTCCAGGATGCCTTTCAACAGCTTCCCTTGACCATGATACCACTCTCCCCATCAGGGTTCATGCAAAACAAAGCAAGAGCCAATGTCAACTCTCAGAAATTTAAAGGAACTGTAATTAATAGCAATAATGTTTCCACGATTTTAATAATTCAGAAAGGCTGAATCTGCAGTGTTTACTCCAGCATTGTTATTATCATGACATCTGTAAATAATAATTAGGCACTGAGTGTAGCCTGAATATTGCATCATAGTTCTTCGCAACTTAACTATGTAATTATATTCTAATCTATGTATTATATTGAAATTGTGCTGTAATTTAGAGGATCTTTATAGACTTGATAAAGTGATGATACATGAATACAATCCTCTCCACTAAGCCACCAGCTGGTCTTATAAAGGAGAGGTTTGAAAGCACAAAGCCTTATCAACTACAGACATTCCAAATCCAGATTTCTCTCCTTTTCCAAACTTCAGCTTAGAGGTCAGGCTTCTGCTTCAGCTAAACTGAAAGTTTTTCCAGTGCTATCAGCAGCATCATTTTTCCAGACATTATCAATGGGTGCAAGAAAATGTTCCATATATTCTTATTCCTTTAGAATATGATATTTCCAAGGTAACTGTACCCAGGAGATCTACTAATAGCAAAAAGTGGCAAATAATGTAACTTCTATTTTAAAATTACTTTTCTAAAGGGAAGAGTAATTGCATTCCCACAAACTTTTCTTTTGCAACTTTGTCAGTCTCTTTAACAAAATCAAAGAATTCAAAATTTAATGCTGAGGCTTAAATATAGCTGTTGCCAGCTATAACCATGCTGGCAACAGATAGAGAGGATGTATTGGGATATGTTGTTATACTGTTAAGCATTAGCTGAAAAGAAAGGAATGGGGTAAAACTTAGTTATGTTTTATGGATGGTCAAAATGTTTCAGATAAAGTAAGATCCAGCACAAACTTCTGTCAAACCAAACCTGCACACATTTTTTTATAAAGTTATTTTTTAATTGTTGTTAGAAATGGTTTTAAAAGTCCTAGAGAACATTTCAGTAAAACATTGAAAACCAAGCTGGAAAATAAAACATGTTTTAGAACTCTATTACTCAACCTTATGAAAGTTTGTGTTAGACTGCCTCATGAGACCTTAAGACCATCACGTCGGCCAAGATTTCCAGTGGGGTTGACTCTCCTATGATACAAAAAGGCACATATAAACTAAACAACTGCAAACGCAATTACTTATGCAAACATTTACTCAATTACTTTAGGGAAACATGACTTTTTATGCATACAATCAAGGTCCTCATCTTATACTACAAGTCTTTAACTACAGCCTACTGCAAATTCTTACGTTTGGTAACATGACAAAAGTCCTCAGATTAGAGGTTTTTGGAGGATCCATGCTAGTAAGCAACTTAATGGTACATCAAATGATCACATCTTTCAGTGAAATACTAAGGGAGAATTAAAATGGGCAAAGCATGCATTGCAAAATAAATGTTGGGATTTTTAATAGCTTCTAGGACAATGACTACTTTCAAAAAAAATAATAAAAAAATGATTGCCATCTGTGAAAGGAAGGTAGTAGAAATCCAACAGCTGAATCATTAGCACTGCACTAGACTAAACTTTTTGCACGTATTATAGTAAGGACTATGGGGACTAAATGATCTTTGGCAGAAGGAAGAAAATGATCTACTAGTCATTTATTTATTTGATTTGTCTGATTCTCTGGTACATAATATTTAGGTATATTAAAAATATGATTTTACTTGCTAGATATTCATGCATTTGCTGTTTGAAATATCCATCTGAATCTGGTAACAGAATAAATTGGATTCAGCTTTCAATTTCAGCCAGAAACATGAAAACATAGCCTTAGATCTATGGGACCTCTATGTACCTACCATGTAATAAGAAGACATGTTAGGTTGTTAAAGGAACTATTTAACAGCTAAGAAGACTCTAATTTTTAGTTTTCCTCATTCCCTCTTCAGTCTAATCCACTGCTGTTTGCTATGTTTGCCTAAAATACAACTTTCCAACTGAGATCTTTACGGCAGGTGAACATGAGCTAAGAACCAGTGTCAGGCAGTCTGACGGTAAGCTGTGGCTCACACTTCATTGTAACACAAAGGAGTAAAACAAGGCACATTTTGGGGTCAGCCCTTGTCATATATCTCCACCATGACATGACACTGTGCTGACTCACTTGGCACTGTTGAATTAAGTGCAGTGCAGTAGGTCTGTCATGTTAATACAGGAACAAACAGCTGAGTCTAAGCCACTGTATAAGCAGAATTAATATTTTTTCAGCTGAAATATTACACTTAGCAGCTTAAACAGAAACTATAGTCAAGCTAGACAGAAAATGATGCATTAAAAAGCACTTCTTACAAAAGGAGCTGAAACACACATTCATTTTGGCTCATAAAGATCTTTCTTGGTGGACTAGATTTTACTACATTTGCCCTGACTTCCTGGAGTCTGACAAATACTTATGATCCAGGCCTTTCAAAGAATATGTGATAGAAGTAGTGCAACAAATGTACAAAAAAAAAAAAAAAAGAAAAAGATGCAGTATTACATTTTTGAACCATGGAACCAAGACTTTCAGTGTAAAACTCCTAAGAAAACAATATATCCAGTCAGACATGACATGTAGAGGAGGAAACTAACTGTACATAAGCTAGGGGCTACATGTTTGCATCCCAGATTCTTACAAAAACATAGGTATTGCAAAAGCAATGTACAAGGGCACTCTGAGGTGATCAGACAAGCAGTAAGAGGAAGGTTGCAGTGTTAGCTATTCTCTGTTGTGATCTACAGAGACAATCCTATGATTTACATTAACATCATAGGCTAGCAGGAGAATCGAACTTTTTTTAATAACAAAAAAGCATAAATAACAAAAGGCAGTAACAAAAAGGCATGAATTAACTGGTAACCTGAGGTTTTAGGCATAAGGCAAAAATAAATTTAAAGACAGAAGGCAGAAGGGTAAAAGGAAGCGGGAGAGACAGGAAGGCAGGAAGGAGGACTAAGTGACTTGAGGTTTGAGCTGGAACTTTACATAGCCATCCACCCAACTGGGATGTTCATGCATAGGCAGTGAAGTGATGTGTGCCAAATAAAGACTACGGACTAGTGTATAGAAGATCCTCAGGGCATGTTTCACCAGGGATGCTGAGTCTCTGTGATCAGGATGCTCCACAATCAGGATGCTCCATGATCAGGATGTCTCCACTGCATCTGGCAATCAACTCCACAGGAAACTAATGCACCATTAAAGCTCCTTTACCACTTTCAAGTGTGTAGCCATTCTTGCTCTCAGATTAGGGAAAAATAGAGCTCTTGCTGTACATCTATAAGCCATACATTATTTTACTCAGTCTGTCATGTTCCCTGCTTTCTTTGTCCTTCCTTCAAAGCCTGACTCCAAAACAGAAGAGTGTCTCCAGTCCTCTCAGGATTTCATTGCCAAACCATGATGCCCTTCTGCAAAATACATAATTTCACTGGAAGGGTAAGAACTGTTTGAGATGAATGTGCCAATGATTCATATGAGGCTGTAATATCATACTATTGTATTACTAAAACATCAGGATATCTAGCTTCTCTTCTCATTGTAACTCAAAGGTATAAAAATTTACAATCCTTTAACCATACTGACTCTTACAATTTTTTTCCTGAGTCATTACATTTAATCTTGAGCCCAGCAGAGTTTCTAATTTCTACCACTTTTTTTCAATGCACTTCACCAGAAAAATCCATGTGCCACTTGTTAATTTTTCCACCTCTGTCCCCGTAGAAATCATTCATGGTCTTCCCTAATCCTAACAATTAGCAGCTATCCATTACCAGCTCTGTCATCACTCCAGTTAATATACTTTCCAGTTAATTAATACACACCCTTAACCCCCATGAATCTCTACCAACAGGGTTGTATGCAAATAGCTTTCCTTACTGCAGCCATCAAACTGCTTTAATACATGCTAGAAATAGGATCAGCAGGAAAACTATAGTTGTTTGAAGATATGTCTGTATTCTATACCACCCTTTGAGACTAAAAACCCAAGCAAAATAACATAATGTTATAGTTAATCACTGAAACATAATGATCTACTTAAAACTGCTTTGTAACAAGTTTCCACACCTTTTTCACCTAGCACCTTACTTGAACACACCCTACTACCACTAGTACTCAGACCCTACACCAAATCAGCAATGGTGGCAGCAGCAGCAGTGACATGGAGTAAGGCATGGCCATAAGTCTCCTTCCTCAGAGAACCACTCAGAAAAAAGTCCTTTCTACAAGTCCTGTGGACACAGTAGGTGATTGAAGAAAAACTATCCATTACTGAAATCCAAAGTGGTATAATTCTATACACATAAGATCATCTCATACTATTTAAAGTCTGTTTTCACCACTTATACTGGTCTTTATCAGAGACTTGACATAAAGTCTTTCCAAATGCCGTAAAAGATGGGGCTGCAGTAACATTACATTAGAAAGTTGATAGAAATTGATTGGTTTCCCTGTTGTAATAGAATTGTCAAGTAACTGGAGTATCCATATTGGTATCAGAGCTGACATTGAGCTTATTATTGCTCATAAGAGTATGTATAAATGTTTGGCTTTAATCAGACATGGACTTTTTAAAATTACTTGATAGCAAGTATCAATTAAATCACTAACATAGATCCTCAGCTTCTAGTTGAAAGGTTGGGCAAGTCTCCAGAGACACATTATTCTCAGAGCAAAAAAGAAATTCAGCTGATCCAGCACAAGAAGGAACATTTATTTATTTAAATTACAGATTTTTCAAGATGTTTCCCCTGCTACACATTATTAGTAACCTGTCAGCTAGCCTGTCTATGCTTCATCAACCAAATGAACAACAAAAGAAAAGAAAAAAATCAAAAGTTTTCACATTAAGAAAGTTAAGCATCCTTTGAAACCAGCTATTTTGTAAAACAGAAGCAATGTAACGTAGAAATAATATTAAGGTATAAAATAATTGATTCACTTTGCAACTGAACATGATTCAATAGTTCTGCAATGGGTCTTCATTAGGAACAGAAAATAAATATTAAAGTATTTCATTCTTCTTAAAACACTTTAAAATGAAGCTTTTCCACACTATCGTGTTAATGGGAGATCAGTTGGAAATATCACTTACTCTTTGACGAAACTAGCAGTGTTTTGCAAACTGGTCCTTAATCCAAAAATTAAACTCCCAAAACTTTAAGAGTAACCCAGAAAGCACACAGATGAGCATATGCACATGCTATTAAAAACAAAACCATATAAATCTACTTTCTTTCAAAAACCACAAAGAGCAAAAGTGTCCTGCAGAGATGCTTGTCCAGAATCATGACAAACAGAGCTAATGGGCCATCAGGAAGCCACCGAGTTTGTTCTGTTGCTCCTTGTATTTTGCAACTGCCTTTTGCATGCTCAAAACTCTCTCCTTGTGTTTCGTCATTCCCTCTTTTCTTCTTTTTTTTCTTGGTTAAACTACTCCAGCTGTTTTCTGCACACAGTCTGCCCACTGTTTATTCTCTCTGCTCTCCCCCACATACTCTGTCGTGTGCTGCCTCAAACTGGATGCTCCACTCTTACTGATATCTCACCAAACTGGGTAGGGAAGAAAGCAACTTTTTGTGTCACAGACATCCCTTTGGTTGTGCCTGTTGCTTATTGCAATGGCATGATGCAGTTGACTTACAGGCAGACTAACTAGAAACTCCATGTTGTTTCCCACAAAACTTATCACTTGTTCTCCAAAAAGAACTTGTGTAGTCAATTACCATTGCTTAAATGGAAGATTGCACTTATCCATTTTACATTAATTCAGTATCAACAATTTCTTTTCTTACAATTTTCCAAGAACATTTCAAATTCAAGTCCTGTCCTCTAATGTGTTTATACCCTTAACAAGCATATTCTTTATTCCATTATTTATGTCTTCCTTATGGTCCTAAAAATGACCCTCCCAGAATGCACTGGATTATTTTTTTTCTGACAGTAAATCACTGATAAGATCCCTTTGAGTACAGTTAATCAATGAGGTTTACATTTACCTTCTAATAGTTTCATCTAGAATATGTTTCCCTATCTTATTTATGAAGATGTCAAAAGGGACAGATATCTCTGACTACATTCAAGATATTACTCCTATGGCTTTGAAACTCAAAACAAGGCCTGTTAATCTGTCAAAAGAAAATTAGCTGGTTTTTGACAAATCCATGTTGCCTGGTACTGATTTCTTTGCAACCCTCCAGGTGCTTGCAAATAGCAAGCTGATTATTTTCAGTGATTGAAGTTGAGTGGTTTGATCTAAAATTTCTTACCTTGTCTCTCCCTTCCACTCCTTTATTTCCCTCCTCATGGTATTGCAGTACTTCCACTTTATTTCAGCAGACAAAAATCCTCAAATGTAACAGCTGACAGTTCTGAGATGACATCAGTCATTTCTTTCAGTTGATCATGCCCAATGTACAACATGTCATCAGCCTTTCCATTGTGTGGGATTTCTCATACTTGTACTTTGGTAACAGCCACTACCATAAAAATTAAAGATATTTTTAAAGTCACACACATTTTTGAACTCTGAATCCACCAATATCAGATCATAATGAATTTTGTGGAATAAAACAAAGTAATGTCATACTTTGAAATAAATCCTTCTCTTTCTATTTAAAATTAATAAATCCCCCTGCTGTTTTCATGTGTATGTAATAAAACAGGTACTCAGAGACACTAAGAATAAGATACAGGAGGCTGATTTTTCTAATGTTTAAGCCAATTTAGGGTCACACAAGCTATCTGAGATTTTTCTTCTGTACAATGAAAAAAAATTTACTGCAGTAGTTTCTTCCTTTGACAGGGTAAAATGCTGTAGTAAAAAGGAGGTCAATAGCCCCCTGGGGCGGAGTGCAGACAGAAAGGCAGAAGAACTATCCAAACAGAGTAATTATGCCCAATATGCTAGGACATAATTTTGGGGTTGACAGGGACCTTATAGTTCTTCCCACCTTCCTGATTCCCCAAGCAGAGGGTGACCCGCCAATGCACCTCCCACCTCCATGACCATCACCACTACAACCTCCCCTTCTTTCTTTTCCACAGTAATGAGTCCTATGTACATGGAAAGGAAGCAGCTCCTGGCATGACTGGATACTTAGGAAATCAGAACCATGGGAGGATGTACCATGAAGTCTCTTGCACTGAAGTCTCAGGCTAGACTATTGGCCCTTGGAGTTAAGGTTATGTGGTCTGTGACACATCAGTGTCATTTAGACAGATTTACTTAAAGATAAAATTATAAAGTCTAGAAAATTTATGAACAGGGACAAAGCTGTACTGTACTATCAGAAATTCTTTTTCAAGCATTTGGTATACATGGAAAATTCAAAGGGCAAGCTTATAATTTAGGTTTTGTTTTCAGTGAATACAGAATTTGAGGTGGTGTGCAAAGTAATCACTGAGACTATGGAAACAATTATGAAAAAAAGTACAACACCCATTTTTTCTTTGATATTTGTGGTATCTCTGAATGCATTCATTATATGCAAATATTTGCCTTCTAGTTTACTCAAAGAGTGAGTTATGCTCTCTGTGTTTACTGTTCATTCTTGATAATTGATGCTTGTTGATTACAGTGTGCAAGCAGCCCTTTAAGCCATACAGATTTTCACTCCTGACTGGATGACTGAAACTTGTAAACAGAATCTTCTAACATTTAAACAAAACAGAATCTTTTACAGTTAAAAAAAAAAAAAAGCAAAAAAAATCACTAGACAAGTCACACAAATTTAGTTTGGTTTTGGATTTTTTGCCATTGCTGTGATTCAAAACCAAAACATAGCTTATCTGCATTAACATGAATAAGTATAAACCAGAGAAAACACTGTTTTCTGAAATGTTTATTAGTTCTAAAAAATCCACTCTATGTCATTTAAAGAGTTACCTGTCTGGGTCTAGTAGCACTCTTACACTCCCAAGACACATAAGAGATGAAGGAATATATATTTTTGGCATTACATTTATGCAGAATTTATGAATACAATTTGGGATTTCAGAGAGCTCATTTCAAAAGCAGAAGGATAAATCATCAGATAAGAAAGTACAGTCCATGTTTCTTGCACATTAGATTGTCTCTTGATTTCTATTAAAACTGAGTATCTAATCAACAGGAGAAATTAACCCCACCAGAAGACCTCATGTATTTCACTATTCTTACAGAATAATGTAGAATACACAGAAGTATGGCTGATACCTTCTAAGTTTCTCATATTTAAAATGGTATATAAAACATATTTTCAAAAGAGTATTTTTAATAAAACCAGAGGGGGGAAACCAATTGAGTTTTCTACATTACTGTTACATCTACCTCCCCTTTATATCTTCTTTAGATACCATATAAACTAAGAGTCCTGTAATTTCAACATTTCCATCTGTAGATAGTAGGAAGCAATTTCAACTCTTACACACATTCTGGTTCAAACATTCAGCACCAGTGAAGTTGGTAGAATGATTTATTCCTGCTAAAATTCTTGTTTAATGCATTGTTATATACATAACATAACATAAAATCAAACCCACATAATACAATTGCTGGAGGGACTGGAATGAAGGAAGCATCCTGTCCGGAGTTATAAAAAAGGCAGAGTATGACAATAAAGTAGGAGAGCAATAGAGCAAAAAAGACCGAAAAGGGAACGGGAACATTATTATTACTGCAAGACCTGGAAAGTACTGTGAGGTTTGGAAGGTACTTTCTAGGACCTGTTAAATCTTTTCAATAAAAAGAAAGTGAACAGGGCATACTTGTTAACCTGTTAGCTGAGCACATTATTGTGGTGAAGAAGTGTGAAGCAACAAAAATGAAATTTGTCTGAATTATTCTTCCAGATCCCACTGAGGAAAAAACAGCCACAGAGGTAATACAGAGTATGGTAAAGATGGTTTACAGCAGTATATTGCAGTTACAGATCATGCCAATGTCATTTAAAATGAAAGCCTTAAAAGTCTATACTTTAAAATGCTACACTGCCTGTAAAATACATCAGTTGCCTCTTCTACAGGCAGCACAGATACTTTTCACTCTTTCATAATACATAGCTCTGGCCTCACACAGGTTAATTACAACTTCTGAGGTCAGATAGAAAACACTTCTTTTAAAATATTACAGTAATCTTTTCTGCTTGCCATAGAGCTTATCCATCAGCTGCAAAGCTGCTTTATTTTCTAAGCAACTCATTCAACCCATACTGAAGTCACAAGTCAGACTGGCAATGGGAACTAGCTTGGAGTCTTAATAACTTTTTGACCCTTGGCACCACCCCAGTTGATGATGAACTTCAAGGGTCTAGACTTCTTAACACTATTTCTTTTTCCTCTCCTTTGAAAGAAGTGGGCAGGTGAAAGGTATTTTTTGACATGTTTGTCTAAAGCATAAGGACTAAGACTGACAGCTCCATTCCTGAAGGACAATGGCATGTCTTAACTGCAGGAATAAAGCCTACCTGTGCACGACTTATTTTGAGCCAGCCTGAGGCTAAGGAATGAACTTCTACAAGCACCAAGAAGTGACTCTAATCTTGCCAACATCCACCTTTCAAAAGAAAGTCATTCTTCTGGAGCTTTGCCTCTGGGAACATGTGCTTTCAGAAATGCTTACATTAAAAAAACCAGGCCCCTGTCAAAACAAAGAATTACTTCAAAAAGGAAGCTGCCCCACCCACCCACCCCTCCAACC
>JANZLQ010000056.1:3255508-3270777 GCA_026212715.1 Elanus axillaris | reverse complement strand
GGGGGGAGCTGTGCAAGCTAAGGGAAGCAAGTATGAAGTCTTTAACTGGAAGATCCGAACCTCTGCTGATTTAACAGAAAAGACACACATTGTAGCATTCTCTCCATTGTCTAGAACATCCACACTTGAAAATGGTAATACACAGAATGCTTGTTGTGCTCCTATGCCAGGCAGGGGGCTAACAGAGCAGAGATGTGCTTCTTCAGAAAGAGACCTACATGTAAATTCCTAGAACATTTTCCCCAAAGTGGAAAAAGATTATTATTGCTAATGGCTACTGTTTTTCTGTGAAACCACAATGTCCCTGTCCCTGAACATTCAACACATTTCTCTCAGTTGGAAGAACTGCACAGTCACAAGTAATAACAGTAACTTCATATAAAATAATTCTTTGACAGAAGGCCCTGTCTTAGAAAATGGATTTCCTGACGTTTGACTAGTATATGCTAAAAGCAACTGCACAGTAAGGTCAGGCACAATATTGACAGCCCCACCTATATGGAAAGTACAGACACACATGCATAGTCCACAAATGTATTCAGTAAGGCTTCTGAAAACATTTACTCCCAAAACTACCGTGGAAAGCCTGCAGGCTTCATATATTTGCTTTAGATTTGCAGATGTTTCTCACATCATTAACAGAGGCTCCAGCCGGCAAGGCTTGGGCCCATATTTTCAAATCACCAGGGAATTTGTTTTTCATACCACACCAAGCCAGTTCCTCAGCTGGCATAAATTATTACAATGCATTTAAAGTCATGCATGCATGACAGTCTGGATAAGTGCAGTGTACACACGGTACTATGGACATGCTATAATTACCACAGATACAAATCATGCTTCCCTGCTTTACCAGGCCTTCTTTGAATGTGCTATAATGGTTTTACTTAGATGTCCTACCTAGGATTGTGGCAGCTAAACAATCATCTTTGTATTAGAATGTTTCTTACTTTGCTGTTCACAGAGTTAGTGAATCAATATCCGAGAGCACACCCTTTCAATTTGGCTATTAATTCTGGACATTTTTATGGTGAAGAATCCTCATGCACAAAAAAGGCCAAGGCACCTGAGACGTCTGGCTGATAGGAGTGGTGGAGACATCAGTAGATATTGCTAGTGGAACGAACCGGGGTCCTGAAGATCCAGATTATGCACAGATGCACTACATCATCTTTGGCACATCTAAGTCTCTTCCATCCATGGTGTTCACTGAAGATGTGCTGCAGCTGGTACACGTGGATCTGGAGATCATCCGTGTGTTGCTGGTGCTTGCTGAGAGACTTAGCTGTTTTAGCTCTCAAATGCAAACACTGCCGATCTGGGAAATGAGATGAAGACTGAACATAAAGTTAGCATCACAGTGACAAAGGAACATGTCAAAAATATTTCAGAAGTCACTGAGGTTGCTAATTTGTGCGAACATATCTCCTTTTGCTATTCTACTGGAACAAATACAGGATTAATATTTGTAAGTTCATATTTGATTGGGAAAAGAGAAGTATGAGCTGTCAGGTTAGTATTTATGTGTCATAGCTGATAGATCCAAGTGAAATAAGTATATCACAATGTTTCATTTCCTTGCTCCTCATGAAAGTGTGTTTTGCCCACGTACAGTACACCCCTGCTATTTATTATCACTGCAGACAGTTCTTTATTTCTTGGCCTCTCACTCCATCTTCATCCATCATCATGCTATGTATTTCTGAATATTTATACAAATAGTGTCTGATTAATATGTGTGGTTTTTTACTGAAGATGAGCAACTCTACTGGAAGTTCAGTAGAACATAGGGAGTTTAAAGCAAAGCCTTTCTACACTGTTACCTAATGACAAGCTTCAGGCACAACCTTTTCCGTACATCAATCTTTATCCTTTAGAAGTCCCACCAAAGTCACTTAGGACTACATATGAAAATGAGATGTGATCAATCCGAGGGAAGAAGTGGGAAAAGGAACACATTTCTGAAGCTTACTCCATCACCAATCTCAATGGAAATAACTGTCAAATCTGACAAAACTGGGGGAGACATTTTTATCATGGGAACAGGCAGCACATGACAGATGGCAAGGTATAAGAGTGTCTCTTAGTGAGAGACAGTGTCTGAGTACGGACAGATTCTGCCACTGAATGTGCTGTGAGGAACAGCCAGCTTGAGCAGTCAGCTTGAGGGAAGTGTGCTGTGTTTTGCCTGCTAAAAGGGTCTAATTGCCTATTTTAATTATTTTTTTCTTTTTTTTTTTTTTTTGTATGTCTCTCAACCAATTCAAAGATCTGAAGTGCTATATGAGATGAGCAGGAATATCCTGAATAGCTGATCCACCATGGAAAATTCTGGGTCTGTAAATTATTTAACCACTGCCAAAAAATGATTATGCCTCCCAGGCCAATCCTTTAGCTGATAAAACATACTTATCAGCATCAATGAAGCTGTGTCCATTTAACACAAATGAACAAATGGATTTTTTTTAGTTGGAAATCAATAACTAGGTTTTGATTTCTTACCAGTTAACAGCACAGAGCCCCCAACAACAGAGAATTATTACAACTGTGAAGAGTACATCATATTCACCACCAAGTGCTATTAATCTTTTAAATCTTCAAAATGTAAAAATGTCAGTATTTTTGTTTAAAATTTTTTAACTATATGAATAGCAAATGACCTCTAGGTCACTCTCCCTTTCAGTGAATGGCCAGAGAGATTATTGTCTCTGCTTTACAACAGGGCTTCATCTTAATCAGATGGTCACATCACCTTCCAAAGAAAGCAGCTTTTGCCAATTATGATTACACTTGTATCTATGTCACTGCAGTGAAAGAATATTCTTCCCATACTATGTAGCTGCCATGCCTTCGTGAAAGGAATTGGTGATGGATTCAGAGAAATATATATCCATTGTCCTTACAGCCCTCACCAAGCTATGCCAAATCTTGCTACTCTTTGAGTAAAACAGAACTTAGCTGAAACCCCCAGCAGCAGGAAATTTGTTTTCAATGGAAGGATGAACACTGAGCATAACTCATGAAGTATAAATCTATAGTTCATTACAGTCTGTACTTAACCTGTTCTTTCAAAGCATCATCCGTGAGAGTGCTCGATAGAAATGTGAAGGACTAGCTGCAAACTTTAATGCTTTGACAAGCCACACATATACAGTCAGAACCGAAACTGTTCATGAGAGTGGCAACAATTTTGTCAAGTTTCTCCCTTTTCCACATCCTCTAATATGTGTATCTAAAATATACCTCAATTTATATAAAATATGAGCAATGAGGTTAACTGCACATCCTTTTCCGGTCTTTGGTTTGCATCCTGTGATTAAATGTTGCTGCCATTCTAGCCAATATGCCACTTCTATTAAATTCAAAATTGCCAGAATTTCTCCCCACAGTCCTGGTTTGTCAGAATTCCCAGTAATTCCAGAGGAATTTTGACTAAACACATACTACAGGCCATCTGTAAATTTACAGAAATTTCACCACGTTCCATTTCCTGCAGCATTTACAAAGCATTTTGTTAAATGATATGTTTTCTCATTCTTAAATTATTTGCTATTTTTTTCAGTTTTAAACATTCAGCTTCAATGAATATACATATATATATTTGTATATGTGACACACAAATATATTTTATGTGAAATTCAGACAATAAATTACAGATATCTTGATAAATACACTTTGCATGCTCCTCTCCCTCTCAAAATGTTATACACTGAAAAAAACCAGTAAGTGACACCAAGCTGGTGGCTAGTAAAAGAAAATACATCATCAGAGCAACAGAACTGATTATTCCTATTTTGTTTCAGAAAATTTATAAAAGTTGCCCATACACATATAGTTGGAATTGCCAACACTATTTCACAGTGACATAGTCAAATACCAGTGTCAGAATAGTCCAGCTGGTGCATATTATCACAGGCCTCACCATTTTTCTCTACCCCTACTTTTTTTTTTTCTTACAAGAGTCTAGTACTAATGGAGGAAGTCAGAGCAGCTCCAACTTTTCACACATCATTCCTGTTATTCAAATGGATTTTCTTCTCCCATAGTTGCCCTTGTTAATTGTTCTTTAGCTATTCTACTAACAGTGCAAAAGATTGCTTTAATTTGCTCATCCTTACCATCTTTCATAAGATGCCTACAGAGTCCCATAAGACATGTCTTCCAGACAGCATCTCTGGCCAACCCAGCAGGCTGAGATTCTAATACCTGCACTGTAGCATTACAGTATATGATCTACAGAAATTATTAGGATACAGATCAACACTGGATATTATAGAAATGTTGGGATTAATATGAAGATGTAATGTGTAGAGGTATGTGTATGCTGTTTAAAGCATAACATCATCTTCATTATGTATTTTCACATGTTAAGAGAGGAATGATCTTCATATTTAAGATCTACTCAACAGAACTTAAAGTTGACACCTACCCTTAAAATATAAGTAATTTTACAGCTAAAAGGAATCAAAACTGTAGTCATCAAATATGGCACAGAAGAAAAACAGCTGATATCATCAATCAAACTTAAATCACTTAAGTCATAAATACACACATTCTCAAGTAGTGGGTCACTTAGCAGTATCCAAGATAAAAGCGTGAAGTTACCCTTCCTCGTTGGCAATAAAATGATTCGACCAGCACACTAGCTGTAAGGACAAAATATGGTCTTTTCATTTCCTTTAATTAAAAGACATTTTTAAAAAATCCTTTGATTTTGTCCTGACAAGCATTCCTCAAGTCCACAGTGACTCCAGCTACAACTGAGCACTTGCAGGGATTAAAAAAACAAGAAGTCCCATTATTAAACCTAATTAAGCAGTTCCCTGCACTGTACAGCTCCCATATCAGTACAGTCCTGACAACTGTTCCTTCCCACTAGCTCCATATAGCAATTTTATCTTCTCAGTCTCAGTTGTCACCAGATTCTTCATCTCCTCTCACCTTCCAAGGCTGGGTGGGGAGGAGATGTCATGGGCTCTTCACTCACCCACCATCTTTTCAGTCTACATTGTAAAGGAGAGAGGAAATAAGCAGGGGAGGTGCTTTTCATCTTAAATGGGAAGACAGACAGAAGGACTGCAGGAAAAGGGAGAGAACTACCTGGATTTTTCCACTTACTAATGACAGGATGTAAAGAAAGAAACTCTTTTGCCTCCCACAGCAGCAGTTATGAGCTGTTTGCTGGGTGTGTCAGATGGGTCAGTCAGCCTTTCAGGAAGGGTTTTCATCCTGGAAGCATGTTACTTTACCCACCTACATGCTTTTAAGATGCATTATTTGTCATTCTGAAACCCAGCACATACCTGAGCACTGGTAATGCCTTGCTTGTAAGCCTCAACCTTCTCACAGCAAAACAGAGGCCAGAGGGAAGGAAAAAAATAATCAAAGATGCCAGCTACAGCTTAGCAAACGTGCTGAAGTTATTTAAGTCATTAGGCACGAGTAGAGAAGCAATATCTCAAGTCATTACTCATTAGTACCAATAAATATGTTATTTGGCTTTATTTTTCAAGTAAACTGAGGTGAAACCTGCATAATAGAGGGCTAATTGACAGAGGTGTAGACGTATAAAGCAACTAAGCTGGGAGAAGAGCTTGCTGAAGAGGCTAAATGTCATTGATGCAGTTGCTCAGAGCAGATGTCTCATTTTTGCCCTGAGGGTCTGCTTTTGTTTTCTCAGGCTCCCTAAAGCTCAGGCTGAATTCTGCAGAGATCCAGGGCATGCCCAAAGCACAGGAACTGTAAGATGCTACACGCTCACTGTCAGTTTTCTCCCAAGGAAATTTACGTAGGGATTTCAGAGGAGATGGGGTAGCTGCACGGGAGAAGATGTGAGTGACCTGATCTGGGCAGGCATCTCTGCCATGGCAGTGGCCGGCACTGAAGTGGATCCAAAGTCAATGGCAGACACGGGTGGAAAGGGTCCGTCAGCCAGACGCTGTTCGGGACCTCTGCACTCCAGGTTAATGACTGTCTTGCACTTTTCTACAGCCCTGCCTAGTGCATGCATATTCATAAAATCTGTGGAGTACTGTCCTGTGTCCCGGGTGTATGGATAATGAAGGGACAAAAAAGGTTGAAACTTGAGCTTTGCAAAAAAAAGAACAGTTTTCTGAGGCACACATGGAGTTATGTAAACAGACAGAGTTGATGTATTAAAGGTATACAGAATTTGTTTTCTGGGAGATAAGAGACAGTTCTGCCTTGCTAAAGGGACAGGCCCCACTGTCTCTTTCATTAAGGTGGAATTGCCTTGCAGAACTGAGGGGCCTTAGTGGCGAGGAGCAAGCTGAAAGGGCACATGACAGGATCTGCCTGAACCCAAGGTGCTAAATCCTACCTACAGAGCACACAGCAAGAGCAGAGAGAGCACTTAAGACCATTTGACTCCTGAGAGAAGTGA
Organism: Elanus axillaris; assembly: GCA_026212715.1. NCBI lineage: Eukaryota > Metazoa > Chordata > Aves > Accipitriformes > Accipitridae > Elanus > Elanus axillaris. The sequence goes on along the minus strand of JANZLQ010000056.1, from coordinate 3,264,374 downwards.
GGAGGTAGCCGTGTTTCAAATATCCCTTCCACCTGCCTCACAGGAGGGCTTCCTTGCTACCCCAGTGTCTTGCTCAGCGCAAGCCTCGGTTTTGGCCTTAGCTCCTAGGACTCTGGCTTTCAAACACTCTGAAGATACGTGTTTCAGCTATTTGCATCCAGGTCCTATTCCCAAAACTAGCAGCAGTGGGGAGAGGAACTGCCTCTCTCACCAACGCTGAAGTTCTGCACGTAGAGGGCAAAGCCAGATCCCTATCCATAACTGGCAAGCAGCTGAATGGATCTGTCAGGCACTGCCCTCTGGTAGCCCTCTGCTACAGAAGAATATATATTAAATTATATACTACTTCTTTATCAAAAGACAGCAAAATTCTTCTTCTGAATATAAAAGGATTCATTATAACATGTCACTTACTATAGAGTCTTTTTTTTTCTTTTTTTATAACAGACATGGAAATGAAAGAAAAATGCTAATTTCATGTACTTTTCTTCACAATACTTTATAATTAAAAAATGAATCGCAAATGTGATATAATTTAATATAATTGTCACAAATTGTGCTGTAAATGCTTTAAAATTAAATAATCACTGCTAAATGTCATATGATTACATACATTTCTCATCTACCAAATTTATACCACATTTCTTAAGCTTCTATCCTCTTATACTAACACAGAAGTGCATATATTTACTCAAATTCCTAACTATTCACTTTTATTTACCTTCTAGTTTGAAATTATTAATTCAAGTAAAAACAAATATTGGACATTGGAATAATGATTTCAAAGGGCATAAGTGATTCAGAAGCCAATGTGATAATTTCAGAGTTTAAACTCAGAACATCAGAGAGATGCTTCCCTTCCTAATCGAAATACCTTTGTAAAATGGGCATAAAGATAAGGAGAACAATATTCCTTTTGGAATACTGTGTTAGAATGGGAAAGTACCACTACGTTGAACAAAATTCAGATTTTACTGGCTACAAGCAGATGCTCAGGTAATCACAAAATAGACCTTGCAAACTTAAAAGGAACATAGACAATCATAGCAAGAGGAATCACAGCCATTACACATGCTGCTGTATAAACATTGGCACAATATATCCCCCGTGTCTTAAATGAGCTGCTGAAAATAGAGACTCTTACTTTATGAGTAATCTATTGCATTTTAATAGCCGTACACAGTGGTTCATTTTGTGCATTATATGCAATTCTGTATAAAAACTAATCTGTCATTCTTCTATGTTTATAAATCAGATTGCCATTTCTGTCAACACCCACTGAAAATGATGCAAAAGATCTTACAAATTTTTGATTTTCATTCAAAACTCATCTTCACTGGAATATATGTGTAAAATTAATAGCAGAAAAATAGAAGAAAAAAAAAGGTCATCTGATACAAGAAAATTATTCAAAATGAACCCTTCTGCCTGCTTTTATATGGTGTTATAATATGAAATGACGAGCTGTAAACAAATTCCTGTATACAGCGTGCATGTCTATCCCTCCTCACACCAGACAGGCTGTCAGGAGGAATAGGGCAGAGAGAGTCTCTTTTGCTCATGCAGAACTTGGCTCATGAATGAGCAAACCATCTACATGCATGTCCAACAGTAAATATACACATTCGTATGGTCTATGAGACAGCATAAACACATAGTGAATCTTGATTATCTCCGTAGTTTAGTAGCATCCGTAACTCAAACCACTCAGAGGTTAGCATATACAAAAGGCTAATTTGAGCAGTTTGGTTTTGAATTTGGGGGAATTTTTCTTGGATTGGCTGAATACTCCAGATAGAGAAAAGGAGGCATACACAGCAGTACAATAGCAAACGTAATTTTTAAAATTTGAATAGTACCGCTGGGACTCCTCACTGATTAAACTTAGCAGATTGATACCTCACCATTTTGAATCCTGATCTGTCACAGAGGCTTTACACTGATGTCAAGAATGCTGAGGTAAATTCAGCACTTTTATGCTTTGTACTTTCAGAAAAACATTTTATTTTACATTCCCCTGTAAAAAGATAGGTGCAGAGACTATCATTTAGAGCATCTACCTTACAAATAGATTTACTAAACCAGTAAAAATAAGCTTACTAATGTTCTGGTTTTACGACATTCATCAGAACATTATTGCATAAATAACAAAATGTAATGCTGAACAGTCTGACAGAATCAAAAAGAAAACAAATCGATAGCAAGTAAATTAATTACCTCTTCATGCATGTGTATACATGTAAATAAATGCCTCCTACTCATTCCACTCTAAAGATCAATAACAAATTTAGCACACATGAATTGTGGAATATGTATGTAATAATAGCACTGTCAAAGGAAAATAATTGATCGCATCTATAGACACTGAAATCCAAGGACAATCTTTTGAAACATCACAGAAAGATAAGGACATCCTGAGGTCTATTCTGGCCTGCATATAAGTTAAATAAAATATTAAAAGTAATACTCTCAATGTACTAAATATAACACTATGAGTCCAGAAAAGTTGGAGCTATTTAAACACATGCGCTATTAAAGCTAACCTTCAAGAAAAAGAAGAAAAAATGATAAATTTAAAATTTCTGTAAATTATCATATTGGTTAAATGCTAACCCTATAAATCCCTCATAATCAGTATAGGCAGAGTTAGACCAGGTCTTTAGACCAGGTTTCCAAGTTATCCTGGCATCCTTCCTTCCACTCCTTCCCTCCCTACTTGGCCATGTCATGGTGCTGACAATGCCCACACATCCTGCTTACTCCCCTTCCAAGGAGCAGTGGCATTTAACTATTCCAACCTCATCACTCCCTGTTATGTCATTAAACTGCATATTTCTTTTGTTACAAATCTAGCATGCTTTCCACCTTCTCATTTTACCTCTGACGCCATCGCAGAGATTCAAAGACAATGATTTCCTTACAGCTCAACAGAAACTCAGGCGCTGTCTAGGAACAAAGGAGTACACATTCAGTCCCACATTGCTGCAAGCAATGACATCTCTATATCAGACGCTACCCTGGATGCAGTGAGCTCACTGTCCAAAGGGAAAGAGTCCAGGTGAGAAGTGCAGAGCCCGACAGATCCCTGCTCAGGCTCCCCTGCCTGAAGGGGAGAGAAGAATCTGGGCTTGTCTGGCTCCTGTACCAGAGGATTTCTCCAGCCCACATAACCCGCTACATGCTACAGCTACTGCGCCGCAGTCCCTGATGCCAGCCACGAAGAAGCTTTTTTAGTCATATACTTGTGCCAGTAGCTTTATTGAACCTGTGACTTTTCTGTCTGTTGGCTGTTCATGTTGGGTGATCTCCCTGATACCCCTCTTCAGCCAAATCCTACTAGCAAGCACAGCTAAACTAAAAAAATGAAACAACCACAGCAGCTTGCTATAACTCTGTTAATGCCCATCTCTTCACTTTCACCAACAGTGAATGTGTTCTGATGTGTATTTCTAGAGTTTTGACTTACTCATTGAATGCTTTTATGAAAGGCATGTAAAAGCACAAGTATGAAGCAGGACAACTTTTATAGAGTTTCAAATATAATCTCTCTTCCTTATCAAGGACTTTCAAAAAAATCTAAGAGAGTTATTCACCATATAACCAATTACTTTATAAAGAGCTATTGCAGCAAACAGAGCAAGCATATCATGGTCAGAACTGTTCTGAGTCAGAAGCTGAGACACTGCTGCATTTTGCATTTGCTATAACCACAAAAAGAAGATCTACAGTAATCTGTCTTCATAATCAAAAGGAAATATACTGCTGTTTCCAAGGTCATAACTGGATAAATAAAGACATAACCAGTGAAAACTGTAATACTGGAAGAAAATACTTCCTTTTCATAACTCATGTAAGGAAGACTGAAGAAATTTAAGTTAAGCTTCTTAACTTTATTCACAGAAAGGCCACCATCTTTGAAAAGAAGCCTTAGCCAACCAATGTACCTCTGTGTATTATCAGGTGAAAACTAGGCAGCTCTGATAAATAAAATTATAAATACCATTCAAAAAGCCTAAGGTTTAGGAAAAGTCAGCAATCTCACATCTACCAGAATAAGTTTTCATTCATTAATTTAATGGCAATACTCTACATAGTACTTGAAAGACAGACCGAGTTTCAAAAGCAGGTATGCGTCTGGACGCAGGCAGATATCTTTGACATAAGCTCTCAAATGCATAGGCTACATTTTGATTTCTCATACAATTCCTAATGATTATCTCCTGTATTTTAATGTAGTGTTTAGTGTCACAGGCTAGGACATTACTTTGTACTCTACAAATCAAAGGAAAAGACTATCCCTGTGCTAAACATGATAGTCTGCAGACATTTCCTGAAATGTCTGAGCTAATTACAGAAGGGCTATTGTTTCCTGCACCATGGATATGTGATGCTTTGTTATTTCAATTGTCCCTTGAGTAGAAAAGTTTCTTACCAAACTGCTCTAGAAAAAGCAGCACTTTCTAACAGGTAATTTCAATGATGCGTCATTTCTCATAGCAGAAAGAAAACCACCACCACATCTCAAAAGTTATTTGACGCCACCTGGGTGAAATTTTTAATTGGACATTAATATTAGCATGATATTACAGAATTTACCTTGCAGAAGCCAAGACAGATAATACGACAAGCCAGTAAATAAATCAGCACTGTGCATGAAGTATGCATAGATCATCACTGTACCTTGAACTATCCAGCAGATCAGTATAGCCCCTAGAGTCCCTCACTTTATTCAGAGAATCTTAACATTCAGCAATCACATTCAATATGAATGTCCATGAGCAATTTGGCTAACAAAAGGACTTTTTTCCATGAATACATCAAATCACTGCAGATGACTTATTTGTAAATACTCTTTTTTTGTTTCACTCTGCAACTATAAAGGAAATTTATTGTTATACTACTATTACATTTTATTTTCTTCTTTTTTGGAGATTCTGTAATGTTTTGCATTGATATTACAAGTAAATTTTTCTTTAGATGGAAATCAAACCTAGAATATTTTAATGGTACTATAAAACAAGACAGGAATCAATCTTAAAATTTTTAAACATTCCACAAAGAAATTATCAATGGAAGATTACAATTTAAAATTGAAACATTTTATTTATTTAGTATATTAGAGTTATTTCTACTAACTTTAATTTGTTTGTCTTTCATCCTTTTTTATAATGTAGCCTCTAAAAGAAAAGACACTCAGGTAAGAAACTACCATAAAATCATCTTTATCTTAACGAAAGCCTGCTGTGCCTTCAAACGCTCGTGATGTTTACCAGAGATGCACATTAAGTAATTTGAGGTAAAAAGTCAAGTAAGTAAAGTAAGTAATCAGCTCTAATTAAACAATATGTACGAATAGTTTGGTTAATGTGTTAATGATCAAAAAGTGATTCTAGTAAGCATTTATGAGGGATGTATGTAATAGACCCATCCAGTGATCCTGCATGGGAAATTCTTCTTTGATTTACAAATCCAGTTCAAGTTTACATTCATTTTAATGATTTCATCAATTTCCCTTTTCATAATGATTCCTCTGCACATTTGTGAAGGAGCATGTCATCACCCTAATTGTCCTAACATCTCATCAGATTAATTGTTGAATTCATAACAATGATGAATCCTCTCAGCCAGCAGATCATTGGCTCATGTCTTTAGCTAAATCACTGGCAGTCCTAACGTCTGGCATGTTCAGGCTATATAAAACATAGTGACCTTCTCTTGGAAAATAACTTCCTAATTATCTGTGTGCCAGCATGTCCCAAGGTATCAGCATGGATAGATGATTTGCTTATTTTGTCAGTTTATAAGTCTGAGGAGATGGATACAGATCAGCTGTTACTATACTACTTTGACTTTCTATTTCCAACATTGGTTTTGGAGAAATACTAGTCCAATCACTTCTTTAAAGAAAGAGAAATCTATCTTTTCTTCTGTTTCAGAATAAGAATCACATTTAGCCAAATACTCTGTTGGCATGGTTTAAATATAGTGGGGTAGGAAAACAAATGAGTGGAGTAAAAAACCCCAAAGGAATTAGGGTGGGGATAGGCAGAATACAAGTAAGTGCCTTTGGGTTGTTGGGTTTTGTTGGTTGTTTTTTTTCAGGGAGGGTGCTGGGTTTTTTGTTTTGGGCTGGGGGCGTTGCCTTTTATTAACTTTTAAATATACTTGATGTATTTATATTCTACCTTAAAGTTTGCAAGGAGTATTCCAGTGTTGGAAACAGAAGGATAAAAAGGAGTAGTTAGAAAAGACAGTAAGTACAAACCAGAAAATTGGGAAAAGGCTGGGAGAGGTATAAAAGACACAAAAGAAGGGTGAAAACCCCATATAGATAATGAATATTAAGAAAACATAGGAAAGAGTCAGCTGAAAAACTAGCATTCAGCAACAAAAGGTCAACAGCTAAGTTTCCAATTGTTAAATCAAGTAAATTCCCACTTAGTACTGCAAATCCAGCTTGGATTCCTCTGGAATGAGTTCTTATAAATGCTTGAAGAACACAGCAAAAGAAGAGTAACTATCACAGAAGCAAGACATATCCCAAACTTCTTTCTAATTGATTAAGCACACCCAGAACCGTGCAAGGAGAGCCTGTTCGTTCTGGTCTGAACAGACGATAAGCGCAAAACTGCAGAGCAGCAAGTTCTACTCTGTCAGATCTGCTGACATCTGATGGTCTCTCTCTCTCCACGAGAACACAGAGCTTTGCACATGAGAATAGCTGGGAAGAGGGAAACCTGATAGTGACTCCACACACTCCCTCCTCTTTTAAAGTCTCTGAATGCAGAAAAGTGCCACATGAGTTGCAAGCGGCTTCCAGCAAAGATGAGAAAGTCTGCAATAGCACTTGTGGCATGTTCTGTCTGCAGCATAAAACCTACCTTCAGGGAGGATTTTTAGAGGCTGTAGAAGCCTAGCAAGGGTTCAGGCTTCTGCTCAAGAAAGTACTTGATCACATACTCTTACTGAATTCAGCTTGTACCCAAGCTTGTGCTGAGCTCTTAATGAGTTGGGTGGGGTTCAGAATGAGCTCAAATTTACGAATACGGCTTAAGTACATCACTGAAACAAAGTCTTAATTGTTGTGAAATGTTTTTGTTTAGTTTGGGAACTCTTTGCATGCAAATAGTTTTCCAACTATGGAAATAGACACTGCAATAAATAATCCTACATACATTCAAGAAATGTCAACAATCCCTGAAATATGTTTACTCTGAATATTAAAGTATTTCATAGTAACAGACTTAAAAAGAAATGAATTATTTATTTCTGTTATTAAAGTATTTATAAGCTATTGGAGTCACCCACCTAAGCAATAAGAATTCTTTATGTAAATAATTTACATTTTAGAAATTGTTACAAAATGTGTGATGACTTGTTTGTATAAAACCTGATGGGGGATCATTGTTAGGATGCGATAACTGAAAGCCATTACCTACACTGGGAAAACAGATATTTAGCAAGTTCTATATACTTACAAGCTAGAAAGAGTTCAAATATTGATGTTCCCCCCCAAAAAAAAAACAAAACCAACCAGATTTTGTTTATATACCTGTCTGCATACATGTAAAAATGCACATATGTATCTATAAATAAACACATATCTATACATAACTGTTCAGGGAGGCATAGTTTGACATGATTGATATTCTGAATTCCTGTTAATATTGTCCTTCTTGATACAAGACTCACTTGGATATTGAATCTCTTGCCTGCTTTTTGCTTTAATTTTCAAAACATATCTCTCCAGAATCCCTTCAGGATATACTTTTGAACCTCTTTTTTATATGTGGAAAGAACTTCAAAGTTCTGTTAGTAATTTATGTATAGCATGATGGACTGGAGTCAGTTCACAACTGAATTCCCAAGGCAAGAAAATTAGATGATGGAAAAGACAATTTAATACAAAATGCCTCCTCACTCAAAGCTTCACACAGAGGCAGGTCCTGCATGCCTTGTTCATGCAGGCAGTCTCCTTTGAAACCAGAGCCCTCAGTGCCTTGTGATTTTTATAGTCGTTCACACCAAGGTGGATAAATGTTAAAGATGCCAGACCTCTAACCTAGCAGCAATTTATCACACTGTGTTCACTGAACCTCCAATCAGACATGGTTCAACAGAGAAAGTTTCCAGTTATAATTAGACGGCAGTGTAAGAGTAGCCCAAAAGCTAAGCTGGCCAGCTGCCTCTGTGCTTACCTCCTGAAGCATTCCTCACCGTTTAGGTCCAGGGCGATGCAGTAGCTGATGCACGACGGGGAGTTCCCTTCTTGCCAGAGCCTATTTATCCACCCTGCACATCTGGCTTAACCACTCAATCCCATCCACCCTTGCAGCCCAACCACATGACAGACCACTGAGAGAACAAGACAGAAGGGTCTCCTTAGCAAATAGTCCTGTTGCTGTCTGAGGCAAGTGCAGAACAGGTTTGTGGTCACGGTGAATTCAGGCTGTCCGTAAAGACAATGCGGTTCAATCTCAGTACTGTTCCCATCTGCCGGTCACAGCTGGAACCAGCCACGTCAGGCAAGTGTAGGTTTTGCCCATGCATAAATAACGGTATCAAGATTTCCTTTTGTTAAATCTTTTGCTTTAGTGCTTTGAAACCTAAAACCAGCTTTTTGGTATAGCACATTTGTGTGGATTAAAATTGATCCGGTATGTCATGTCTGATTCGTCTGGCTCAAAATCCTATACTGATCAAAACACAATATTCAGGAGTACTTGTCCCTGCAACGACCTTGGTCTTCCCCCAAAATATTTTTTGGAGCTCTACAAAAATGTTAATGAAACTTTTAATTAAATTCCTAAACTTATACTATGATATCTAAATCAGCTTGACAGAGCTGAAAATCAGGCCACCTATT
>JANZLQ010000056.1:3201006-3246332 GCA_026212715.1 Elanus axillaris | reverse complement strand
CAGCACTGCTCAGCAGTAGCCAAAACACTGGTGTGTTATCAACACCTTTCCAGCTACCAGTGCAGAACACAGCACTAGGAGGGCTGCTGTGGGGAGAATTAACTCCATCTCAGCCAGACCCAATACAGTAAGATAAATTATCTTTAAAGTATTTTGTTCTAGAAACCTGTCTTGTTCTCACAAATTAGTGAAGTTTCCAAGAAAGTATTGTGGTCCAAGGCCTACAACTTTTAATTCTGATACAGAACTGGAGGATTTTTTTTTTTTTTTTAATAAAGAAGACACAGAAAAAGAAAAGGAGAAAGAGAAATAAGGCACTGTAACTCATGTCTTGTTCTGCAGCCATTCTCAGGTGTAGTGGCTGCCTCTACCATTGGGGCTCTCCAGATGGGTTGGGTTTTTTTTCTCAAATACCTCTTCTGTTTTTTCTTTCTGCCATACAACTGCTTAGCTGCCTCTTATTCCATGCTGTGCTTTCCTGCTTCACAAAACTTCATAATGTTCTGACGTTCTCTACAATATGATGCATCTTCTCGTAGGGACAAATTTAAAGGGATAGATCTGAAAAACAGAGATGCAAATGCATGTTAAATGGTAGAGATGGCCTTTAAAAGCAAAGCTGTAGCAAAATCCTTGGATTTTAATTTGGACACTGGGCCATTAGGAACAGATTCATGGGATACAAGTTACTGCTAGACAAATTCAGTTGTGAAATACATTTAATTTCCTCTTAGGCAGGATGATCAAAGGAATGACTTAGCAGTGACTTAGGACTGATAAGCATCTTTAAGATCAAATTCACTGTCTTACTAAAATACATCTTTGATCCATCTTTGTGTGTAAATTTTTTGCCCTGAAGTGGGTGAAAGAAGGGCTGGGAAGGATCTGTAATCATTCTCTCAGCCTCAGAATTCATAAATTGAGGTCTTTCCATTCTTCCTCCATCACGGATCCTTTCAAGAAAAAAATTGATTGGATGGCCTTTAGTAAAATCATAATGTTGGTAGTTTTGAATTAAAACAATGATTGAACTCCAGTTCCAGGCCTCAGGTCTTCTGCTACTCAACCTTTTCATTTGGAAATTTATTTTCCCCCTCATTGCCTCTTTGACTACTTCCACTGTACTCTAATATATCAGCAATATATTATGGCTAGAGGTAGCACACTGAGAAATGGACCGTTCTCTGCAAAAATCCTCTGTCTGGTATGCACAGCTCAGATACACAATATCATACTGCTTGTGAGGCTTTTGGCTGGGAAGAAAATTTTCCCCAACTCAAACTAGGGGAGATTTGGGTATTTTATTTGCATACAGAGGGAGGGACTGTTGGGTATATATGTTGTGTGAGCAATCCTCTGACATTGTAGGGAACTCAAGCAATGACAAATTGATGTCTTTATTGATGGCGCAAATTTCAGAGCTAGTTTGAATGCTTAATTATCTGGCCTAAAGTCTTCAGTATGAGTGTGAAACAGCCTGTAACATAGAAAAGTCCAGTGAAAAGATCAGATGGAACTTCAAGGTCATGATTTCTATGAAACACTTAGCTTCATTTGATCTGCAGAGAACGGTCCATTTCTCAGTGTGCTACCTCTAGCCATAGTATCTGCTCTCTTATTTTTCCCCAGTCCCTTGCTTCTTCTCCATTTAACATCTAAAAATTGCAACCCCTAATACTTGTGTGCCAGCCTCAGTAGTGAATAGAACTGTGCCAGAAAGTCTTTAAATCCACACAGAAGCCAAATGGAAATAAGCATACATATTTTTCCATATTCGTGCAAGATATTACTTTTCAGAGACAACTACCCAGCACTGTAGCTTAGAAACTGCTACTTTTAATGAACCTGAGCCCCAAGACTGTCACTCTTCTTTACCGTGAGCAGCAAAACTCTGTGTTAACACATTTCACAGTCTGCAAATTATGGAAATGAACTATGAGACTGCACTGATAATGAAAATGAGTACAGCATTCCTTTTAAGGGGATCTTAATATTGTCTTAATAAATTGTAACTGTTTTGCAACTGTCTTGTTTCCTTCCAACGTGAATCACGTCATAATGCAGGTGTCAATGCAGCAGTATCATGCTCTTCTCTGAATGTTGGAGGGAGAAAGAAAAGAAAAAAATTTCTATTCTTTTACAGATTTTTTTTAAAGCAAAGCCTACTTCGTTGCAGCATTTTTTGCAAACCTTGCTTTATATGAGCTGAAAAGAAACCTACCAGTGTAGATTTCCCTGCCAACAAACAGCACTGCAATACCAACATAGTTCTGCTGAGTATTGCAATGTGCCTGTTCTGTGCATTGTTTAAGGATAGCTTTCATCTATTTACTGAATGATTAGCCAAAGAAATGAAGCCATTCTAGATTCTCCAGCCTTTTAATGCAAAAACAGCGCCTGTGTTCTTGTAGACCTCCTATCTCTGTATGGTCCAAGTCCACGACAATAATACAAACCCATTCTATGTGATATTATGAGGTACCATATATAGTAAGAATTTATTTTTTTTACACAGAAATCAGAGGATATCCATACAATCCCTGCTCATATTCTTTAAGTCAAAGGAAAAGTCCTCAAAAAGGCAAATGCTGCATCTGTTGTTGTCAACCATATCATTCCTTTGTCTCTTTTCATTACTTTGCTGAGGATGAAAAACTACTTTGAATGGCAAGATGAATGTGGTGATACAGTGCTTGTGGATGCACATAGTCAAGAAATTGAAGCTGACATTTTATTCTGTACTATGCTAACCATAAAACATTATTGTTTGTCCTCACTCCAGTCCAATGTCAGACAGCGACACCTTATGCTGCTGAATAACAACCTTGAACATTTATGCAGAGCTAGGAAAAAAGTGATGGTGTTTGGGAACACATTTGACAGCATAAAATCGAGAGGCATTCTGGGAAAGGAGCAGGTAGATGAAGTGATGTCTTTGACGTGGTCAGCTCATGCACACCAGTGTCTCAATCTAAAGTCAGTCATTCAGTACTAGTGTATCTGAAGCTCTTTAGTGGTACACAATGAGGTTTTGTTATGCAAAAGAAGGAAGCTATACCTCATCCAAAACCCTGAATGCAAAAAGATAAATCAACAGTCAATGTATGACTTGATAATCACCTAATACCAGATCACTTCATTAGCGCCTTCTTTCTTCTATTATGAGAAACAGCAAGCAGGTGTTCTTTTTCCCCTTTTTCCATGAAAGTCATAATTTTATAGACTTATAATATCCTTCCTTAATTATATTTTTTCCAGACTGATAGATCTTGTGCAATTTATCCTCTATATATACAGAATTTATTCCAAACTTCAAGAACCCACTGCTTCATAATAGCACTAAATGTGGGAAATCTGGATTTGAGGTTTTAATTTTATAAGACAAAGCCAGTGGTGGAATGACATGACTTTTGCTTCTTAAGTGCATACATGATTAACAGATTTCTGAATAAAATTACATGTGCTTTTTCAGCACAAGTCTGATCTGGTACAAACCAAGTCTCAACCAACTTTGAGTGTTAACTGGCACTTAGGCACAAGCTGTGGCATTTCAATGATTTCAGATTTGGTTTATGCTACATATTAGCAGCAGGAATCTGGTATTGGACAGCAGATGATGGGGCAACTGGAGATTTCAATACAGGCTAAATCTGGCTTTCCTAAAGTGCACTGTCCTTGGCTAATGGGTCATTCTGACTAAACAGATAGGGTCTCAGGGGTTCTATCTCTGGAATAAAATTGCATGTCTAAAGGTGGCAAAATATAGCGCATAATTAATAGTTTAGCAACTTATTTCTTAAATAGTTCTAATTTTAAACAGGTATACATCTACCTGTCTGGTTTAGTTACGTTGTGGAACTAAAAATTTCCAGAAATTACAGTCTTCCTAAAAGACACTTTCTGTCTTTTATTTACATTTCTTTTTATACATCACCTCAGCCTGCTGTTTAGCATGGGAAGGAAGAATATTCTTTTCTTTCTCCTTCTAGAGAGACCCTTCATCATTTGGGATGGACTTTACATGTCTGTCCTGTCCCCAGGGCATATTTTCCCCTCCAAGTCTGTGCATTCAATGCATTAGGGTTATTACTTTCCTCTTTCCTTTTGGCCAGAACCAAACTAATGACAAATGTTTCTCCATCCAGTTCCTGTAGCTTCACTGAAATGTCTGAAGTTTAATTTTCCTTGCTTGCCATGGTAATCAAATCAGATTGTTTTAGCATAGCACATGAAAGTTTTATATTCTCCCTGACAATAAAAGTGCCACATTCATCCAGTCATTTAGGCCAGGAAGAATTAAAAAACTCATCACTAGCCTTATTTTCAGGTCTCATCTCAAGGCAGTAGGGACCAGTGCAGTCACCAGGGCTCTAGGTTTTGGCTATGCTTCCTAACCACAAGCCTAGGACTTGATGCTTCAGGTAGGCATGTGAGAAACTGTTGCAGAAAAGGTCTTTGATCAGATTGTCCTTGACAGTGGTCTGACCTCTTCCTCCTGTGCATCCCTTAAATGGACATCCTGACAGCAATCTTCTTTCCGCTTATGCTAGACAAAACAGTTTAACTGCCGTTAGTGGTAAGAGCTGAAAAATTCACCAGTATGGGGATCTCCATGCTGAGAATACATTATGAAATCCCCGGGGCAGGTATATTTGATCTGCAAATATTCTACCACAGCTCAAGCTGCCTCTCTGCCTTTTTCAAGAAGTGTCTGAGTCCCATACACAAGGCAACCTGCTAGGGCTTTGTTTGTACTTGTTCCAGATACTATGCCATCACACAGGCATAATGATACCATATTCAGTGCATACTCTATACTTCCAAAATCACACCTGGGCAAACTGAAGCAGAGATGATGCTCAGAATTGTCTATATTGTGAAACTGTAGACAGACAAGCACTGGCTGATAAAAAATACTATTGTTAACTTATCGGTAATTCTTCAACGTTCACCACTCACTCGTCCTTCTCCTGTCCCTCAGACTTTTGTCTGTATTGAAGTAAATGAAAGAAAAATGGTATATGGTGTTTAGAGTCCAGAGAATGAGACTTATAAGAAACAGCTGAGGGAACTGGGGTTGTTTAGCCTGGAGAAAAGGATGCTGAGGGGAGACCTTACTGCTCTCCACAACTACCTGAAAAGAGGTTGTAGCAAGGTGGTTGTTGGTCTCTTCTCCCAAGTAACAAGTGATAGGATGAGAGGAAATGGCTTCAAGTTATGCCAGGGAGAAGTTTAGATTGGATATTAGGAAAAATTCCTTCCAGAAAGGGTTGTCAAGCATTGCAACAGGCTGCCCAGGGAAGTGATGGAGTCACCATCTCTGGAGGTCTTTAAAAGACATGTAGACATGGTGCTTAGGAACATGGTTTAGTGGTGGACTTGGCAGCGTTAGGTTTACAGATGGACTCGGTGAGCTGAAAGGTCTTTTCCAACCCAAATGATTCTATGATTCTATATATTCCTTAAGGAACTTGAAGAGCAGCAGGTATGGGCACCACAAATAAATGTTTCTCCCTGAGCTCCAGCACTACAGCAGATGCATGCTGACACTGTGAATGTGCACATGGACAGCTCACCTCCAAAACTCCACTTCTGCTTCAAAGAAAAGAATCATAGGAAAGCTTAGGTTGGATCTCTGGAGATCACGAACTGAGCAGCTCAGCAGTTAATCAGTTTGCCCAGGATCTTGCCAGATCAAGTACTGAAAATCCTCTAAGATAGATACTCCACAATCTCTTGGGCAACCTGTTTCAGGGCTTAACCTTCCCACAGTTCCCAGCACTTCTGTCAAAAGATGCTCATCACTACAAAGATTCAGAAATAAATATATATGAAAAATAGTTGGGCAGTTTGTCTGTGCCTATAGCTATTTTGATCTCAGCCACAATATGGCTGCATCATTATATATTATACATAAATTAGTTAGCATAATGCCATAAAAGTAGAAATCCAGTTCTGAAAAATCATTTTTGTCCATCCTTTAACCTCTGCATGATATTTTAAAGACAAAATTTCTTACAGAAGAGGATACTCATTTTCTGCTATCCCTTTCTGATCTCTTGACTAGAGCCCTGTACACTCAGGACTGGAATGATTCTTAAGGCTCCAGAATAATAACTGCTTTCCTGGTATTTTTCTGAAATATACTACAAAGTCTGTTTGCAGAAGCTGGTATTAGGCATAGAGGCTTTTGAGCCTCCTTTCACAAATTAATATTCTGAAGACAATTACCATTATGAATAAAATAATAAAGCATGCTTATCCCTAGGTGCAAGGGTTTGTGCCTAAACTGTCATTTTTGCATGGCAGCTTTTAATTGCAAAAAGCAGTTCACTGAATTGATTGGCATTATTTGACAGTGTGCTGTTCTCTGTGCTAAAGGTACTAGGATTGCTCCTTATGTGTTTGTTTATTTTTGCACTTTTTCCAAATTGGATAATAAAACTCCTTCTGGCATTTCACTTTTCATTAACCATTCTTTGAACACTTGCACATTCTGGTTATTCTAGTATAACAGCAAATTGCTATAACAACAGGGCTAGAAATACAGGGGAATAAAAATGTCCTTTGCTATCAGGACCTAGTATTTGTTTATTAGTAGTAATATAATAAGACTGAATAGCCTTAATACAGGTTTGCAAATGTATTATGTTGGCATTACAGATGCCATATTCAGAAGATGACACTTGTTCAAAGAACAAGTCTGATAATATGCTTAACGTGTTTTAAGTCTAAAACATATTAAAGTAAAACCTGAAATTTAAGGCCAAATTTAGCAGATTTTGTTTTTTTAAAGCTTAATTCAATATACATAGCCATTCCAAAACCTTAAAAGTAAATATTTTTGTTCTGTTAGAAATTATCATGTTATTTTTTATCATCCTCTACTATTGCAACCCTGTAATTATTATCTCATTATTACTGCATATTCTCTGAGCCCTAATCATGGACAACAATCCCATTGTGTCAGGCTTTGTAGTAATATTAAGTAGATGGACGCAGATGCATTCATAGCTAACTTTAGTTCACAGACGTGACACATCATCGATCAATTCCCATCACAGGCTTCACAAGTCCATCCCATACCCATTATTTTCAAAGCCCTCCTTATTATGTCCTTAGGAGGCATAAGGAGGATACAGTTTTGGACTGGGGAGTTCAAGTTTCTTACAGGTTCAGAGACTTTTTTGTATGTTAACCAAGAACAGTTACAACCCTTTTCCCTCTATTTTCACATGACGGTTCAGTCCCACAGTTGTCCTTACTCCAGCCTACATGTTAAAAGATATGAAGACAAATTATGTAATAATTAATCTTTTTCCTCTTAATCTTAGTATTAAGGACAATCCAGCTTGCAGACCAGATCAAAGTTTGGACTTCACTTGCTGTTATTATGAAGATAAACATGTTCACAAGAGTTTCCCCACATTTCAGTGAATGATCACCATGATTTCACAAAGTGACCTAGACCCTTCATAAGACTTTTCCCCTTTTTTGGCTGGAGAACTCCCTCTTAATATCACACCTCTTCCACTTTCAATTTTGGTGGGTGCACTGGAACTCAAAAAAACAAAGGAGCATGGCTGAACACCATCAAAAAGCAAAGAAAATAAAATAGAAAATAAAACAGAAAATAAAGCAAGATAGGATATGATATGATACTCTGGACAGACTATCTTTGGTACCTTAGGACCATATAATACAGTCTACCATTTACAACTTAATAGAGAATTGAGAGCCACTGAATTTTGTAGATTTTCTAAACATGTTTAAAAAATGGTGGGCCTTCAGTTGTTAGTGTGGAGGGATATGAACTGTGTTCATTAAAATAGCATGCTGTTAAGGACATGCTATAATTCTGAAAACATGTTGCCCCCGAAATCCACACTGGGTTTGAGAAGGGATTTTGCATGCAAAGCAAAGAACTGACAATAAAAGCAGTGACAGTATTGCTTTTCACAGTGTACAGGAGGAGGAGATGTTTCTTTAGTAAGCTAAAGACAAAGGCCGCCTTCTTTACAGCATATATATGCCTAGATTTAGAAATATCTGCATTTGAAACATTACTAGAGAAAGCAAGTATCATTAAACAGATAATATAGTTTTATTATAGCATGAATATAGCAAGAAAGAAAAGGACAGAAACTATTGCTGAGAATATGAATGATAAAAAAGGGTAACTTTCAGAAATAGTGCTTGTATTTGAAAATTGAGTAGTTTAAGCTCATCTTGCATGAAAAAAAGGGCTCAGAATGAAAGCTCGTAGCAGGTCCACTCATTAGGCATCCTCTTCTTGATTCAGCATTGTGTGGCACTTTTAGAAGAGCTGTAAAGCAAAGCCTCTTTCAGAAGTTCTTCCTGAAGGTGTGATTGAAATAATGACCCTCAACCGGACAAGCTCACATTTTAGTCTAGACTGAGGGGACAAAGTATTGTATCAGAAGTCACTGGAGACCTAACCAAGATGGAAAAGAGGACAAGCCTCTGCCTGTACACATCAGAGGGCTGTAGAGCTGGTACTGCAGGTAGGTAAGTGCATGGATTCAGAGCAGGTTTTGCTGGGAAAAACAAAGCTTCAGAAACTCTCTAAAGTAAAGGGGGAAGAACTGGAGGAGGGCACAAAATTAAGAAGAAAGAAAAAGGGAAGAACTGAAAGTAGAGCAAAGGAGGCCATTATACGAAGGAATGTGGTATCCAGATGAGCAATTTTGCTGTCAGTGGCAGAGAAGGGAGGCAAGCACTGCAGAGGAGAGGGAGGGAGAATCCAATTAGCATACTGGTTTTAACAAAAGATTCCAGCATCCTAAAGAATATGTTGCTCTCTAGAAGTCTTTTACACAGACTAACAACTGAAGAAGAAAGTAAGGAGGAAAATAAAATGCACTTCAGTAAAAGAAAAAAAAAAGAGGAACAGGAAACACCAATGTGATTACATGTGCCGCACTCAGGTTTAAATCTTTTTAATATAATCAATATAATCAATAGTTATTTTAATAGCCTCCATAACTACTAGTCACTTAACTTAAAGAACTCTAGTAACGATGCTGATAGAAATTGCAGTAGCATTATGGATGGATGTAATGGAGGGGATGTCTTTACTGATTCTCTTGTAATGCAAAGTAACACCTGCCTTTTCTGTTCAACAAAATCAATTCTATCAGGTGTTATTTGCTCCTCTGAGCAGAATATTAAATAGTCCTAATCATTTTACAAACACTAAATACCAGAGCATATTATTAGAAAAACGTACCAGCTTCTACAAAACTATGGAAGGTGTAGTCTAGAAAGGATAAAATAGTACTATCCATTTGCCACCATATTACTAGATCAAGTTGTTCCATCTTGGATGATTTTAATGTTTTGATTATTTAAATACATGGTAATTTTTGATGCAAAGAATGTTTTCTTTTCCTCCAAATTTGGCAGTAATCTTACCGTGACTTTTAAAAATTATCCCAAACAGTTATTTTGCTAAGTAATTGCTGCTTTGAAATACATGCAAAAACCAGAGTTGTATAGTAGAAGAATGACCCGATTATTGCTCTTCAGAACATGCAAGCAAGCAAAGCTGCACAAACATTACTTTTCCAGGTTTTTAAAGTTACCTCTGCTGACAATGTGGCCAGTGTAAATATTTCTGCTCAACCGTTACTCAGTTTTTCCCTTCCATCTAAAATAGTTTGGAAATGCATTATTGGTTCATAGTGAATGAAGAATGAGAATTTCTTGTGTTACAGTTATAAGAATCAGGGCGATCCGAAGTTCATGGCCAAGCTTCATGATCAAATTTTAATCTATGGAGAATACCATAAAAGTACCTAGAGAAAGAGAGAAGAGCCCTTCAAACAAATTTCATGCAGCTAGATACAAAAATTCACCCAATTAATTCAAATTTCTTAAGTTATTTATTTATTTTGTTTGCAACCTTTTTTTTATTGTACAAATATCATATCTGGCAATAAACAAACAGAATGGTACCGATGTATACTGGAGCAGAAAAAGTACACCAGAAACAAAGATTTCTCTGTGATCAAACTACATGTTATGCTAACAGAACATGTTAGCCATATGTTACTCCTGACCACTAGTCTGCTAATCTCGGGAGGGGGTTTACCTATGGCAGCAAGCAGTGATGCAAATATCCCAGAAAAAAAACCAAGACCAGAGATCTACCTGGGCTTGAGCACTTCTGTTCAGGGGTCATGATGCACTCCAGATAAAGCAGACCTGCTTCCTGTTCTGCAAATACCTTTCTCGTCCAACAATATGTCTAAATATTATTCTATGCTCCTACTATAAACCACGCTTCTCAGTTCTACATAAGGACTCAGATTGAAGCAGTATGTGTTGATTACTGCTGTAAGCATATATACAGTAAAGAAAGGAACTCGCAGAGATAATAAAAAGCCAAATTGTGAGTTCCTTCTTCTGGGAGAAAGATTACATGGAAATCTGCATATATAAAAACTGTTCTGATTTTATCATATATTACTTTCCACAGAAGTATTTGGAAAACATTAATAAAATTCATTAAATTATTTTCTCAAAGTCAGCAATGGCTAATAAAAGATTTTAAATGTATGATGAGGTAGGTCAGCAGAAATTCACTTTTTCCCTAAAATAAATGTGATCTACGTGTAAAGTGCTGTGCGATACTTCTCTTTAACCCAGCTGAATACATGGGTTCTTTTGGAAAATCTGTGCAAACAAGCAGTTCTTGGAAAATAAAGAAACAGAATATCTGGAATTATTCAGAGTAAAACTTAACTATCACCAAAGAGCTGAGCAAAATATTTAAATATTGTAGCTTTTCCCAATCTAGGACATTTTGTCCTGAAAAGTCCACAGTTGAACTACATTAAAATACAGGAATCATACTTGAAAATGCATAAAATGGCAGTCATTTTTTAATTTCTTCTAAAAGACTTTTTTAACAATGGAAGTATAGCTCAGTGAGGAGAACCTAAGTAGACTGCAAACACAGGTAATTACATTCATGGCCAGCCTTGAAATTTTTCATCTCTGGAAACCGTTCACAGATCGATCTTTTAGCAATGGCTTATGAAAGTTGTGGGTTGCCCCATTCAGATCACAGCTCTGTCCATCTTCCAGCCTGCTCTCCACATTATCACAACTGTGGGTTGTCCACTCCAGCTTCTTTATTCAGCACTACTACTGCAAAGCCAATTATTCTTTTACTTTTCTGAAGAAACCTGTTCATATCCACGTTCTGCTGTTTGCCTGCCTCTCCTGCACAGAAAGCAGGGAGGCAACGCCATCAGCAAAACAGATGCACAGGAGATGGCATTTGTCTGTTCAGGCTTGTTCACAAACTACTTCTCAGTAACTTGGGTATTACTAGTTATATAGATACCACGTTTTGGAGCAATCAGTATGGGGTATCATAAACTCTTTGTGTGGCTGCCTCCCAACAGGATTTGGGATTGTATTGCTGTTCTCCTACTATAGAAGACTTTATAATTTTCTCAAAGTAGCATCTTTTTAAGATCTACAGATGTATTTCATGTTTCTTAAAGAAATATATAGTTTAAACTTAGCAAGTCAGACACAGAAAACACAGTGGGTAAAAGATTCCCACTTTGCTCAATAGCACAAAGAGACTGTATGTAAAGTCAATTATAAATTGTAAGATTTAAAAAAAAATTATTATTTAATCAAAAAGTATAAAATACTTGTTGCTGCTCTATTTTCATTTGCATGTTTCCCTGGGAAAAACACTACAAATTTTTTCAGTGCCTCAAATTTCTGTGTGCTTAAAAATGTATCCTCTCTTGTCAATGCATATTCATTCGTCCAGTTTTTCCCAAGTGTAGTTGAATGCAAAGCACACCTTTCCCCAGAGACCTGAGCTTGGCAAAAAGTACATCCATTAGCCTGGTGGCTAAGAATATTTGCAATTTCTTTTGTTTCTGTTGACAGCTTCTTATCAGTTTTTCTGTCAGAGATTCTTTGCAAAGTACTGTTTGTTCTGCTCAGTTTTGATTCCTCCTTTAAACTCTAGTATTACTGCTTTCCTGACAGCTAATCTCCATTTCCCTTTAAGTGCATGGATCCATCCATTTGCTGTCAGAGAATTCTCCTCCGCAGCTTGTTACATCTTCCCATTTAGCATCTTCTAATATACACACCAAAACCTGAATTATCTTAACTATTGCCTTCATCTACCCTTTGGATTACTTATTTTACAGACTGGTGATCAAAAGCCAATATGGATGTCTGGCTAACTCCCTGATCCAGCAGCTCAGCTAGCACTGACCGTGTACCTGCTGCATAGCCTGCAACCCAAAGAGAGGAAGGAACATCCTTCCATATACTGGGGGCACTCACCAAACAGTTCAGCAAGTAAACACCGTCAGACAGAACCAAACTTTCACACTGCAGACATATACCTTACCCTGAACAACATTGCAGGTGCCACAGTTGAGGTAAACAAGAATTATAAAAGAAGACAAAAGCAGAACTGGGAATATGAACCAAATTTCTTGAACTCCAGTTCACTTTTCTAGCTACCAGCAAACATTTCTCCTTTCCTTTTTCCTCTACCAAAATACTCAAGAACTCCTGTGCAGAGTCCCAAGAAATTACTGAGAAACAGTAACTGTTACTGTTTTGCTGCTCCAGTAGAAGAATGGGCACAGACAAAGAAGTTATTCTTGAAGGGGCGAGACCACAACTGTAATTTGCATTCACTGTGAAACAATACAATGTTATGAATGTTCTTTCAGTAGCACATCAGGCCATTTGCTGACTCTTGATTGTCTGTGAGTCTCCCTGTGCTTGTTAAAATCACAGCACTGAGCTAAGTATACTGTGCTTTTACCATCTGGCACGATAGGAGGAAGGCTACATTAGCATAACCTGTCTTGCCATTGATTTTAGGTGGCATGCTGATTTCTTTAGAACAAATAACATCTGCTTTTTGTCAAACATTTTATATCCTTATACTTCTAACAGCACAGAAAAAAATGTGCTACCAACTCTGTTGATATTTGATATCTATCTTTGTTGATATTTTCACCTATGCTAAGCTCATGTTGTCCCATCTTTGTAGCAAAAATAATGACTGATCGCAGATTTTCAGCTTTTTTTTTTTTTTTTGGCCAATGTTACACAAAGACAGTGGTGTTGATGGCTTATTTAGCAAAACCATATAGTTTGCTTATTTTTATTACTACCATTTAAAACAACTTATCAGGTTTATAGACAGTTCTGTTACCTTATATTTCAAACATTTTTTTCATTACACACCTGTTAATGCAAGAATAAGAAGGGAATATTAATGTTAAGAAATTCTTTGAACTGAAGTTTCCATAGTAACTTCCATCCATCACCTTGTGTCCTTATGTGCTCTAATTTATGCACTTAACATCCTCTCTCTGCTATTTTATCTACTGACAGCAAGTAAATAAAAAGAGAAAAATTATCATTATTTCTATATTCAGGCACTCAAAAATGTGGTAGGAAAACTGAATACACATATACACATATCTTGAGATAAACAGAATCTCTCATTATGATCATGCATACTCAGTATACAACATTAAAATAAACTATTTTGCTGAAGGCCAGATTAAGACAATGGTTTCTTTTATTGCTGGCATGATGTCTTATTGCAACTCTAGTCCTTAAAAGAGTAGAAAATATTTCCTCTTATCAGCCTTCAGCAGAAATGAAGTGTTACGCTGCAGGGGACATGCCACACTTTCTCTTTTTTTTCTCTGAGAAATAGGAGGGTAAAAAGACAGGAGGATATGGTTCAGTATGCACGAAGAAGCATGAGTAAGGTTTCTTATGGCTTTCAGACTGCTTTGGTATCCAAGGAAGGGCCAGCGAGGTTTTACCCCACGTGAGTATGTAAGACTTCAGACACACAACTGTTCATTAGGTCCTGGTCAAAAGCAAACTTATGCAAATGGGTAACTTCAATGGGATTAATCTAAAGTTAAGATGCATAAAATACCAAAAAAGCAAGGCTTCTAGTGTAAGGGAAGAACTATTTCAGCATGTGCTTGTACAGTGATAGCACAGTAGGACTCCACTCCCAATTTTCTGGGTGTTCCTACCATAAAAACTGCTATAATGTTTCTGTTACTATTACTTAATCAGCTAACACCCAATTGACTTACACAGTATATTAAAGATTCACCTGTTTGCTAAAAGAAATTATAGCTCTACATATGTTGAGATACAGAAAAACTTGAAGTAATTAAGTGACTGTTCCTCTAATGATGGGACATTTACTAAATAGTATATCTACCCTATTATGTGGACATTAACAAGAAAGGAAAGAAAAACAGGCATGTAAGAAAAAGAGGTAAAAGAGTGAACAAGGAAAAAGCAAAATGAGCCTGGTAGAATATGGGGTACTCATTTCTAAGTCCACACAACTGAAAGGGAAAAGAAACATACAGAAAGAAGAAAAAGAGGGTAATCAACAGCCTTTCTGTATTTGCATAAGTGCTGAGTTAATATTCTATTGAAAGAAATAATGTTATTTTCTGATTTTGGAAATTAAAGTGTTTTCACTGATGTTTAATTTTTATATACTCTAAATAAAGAAAAGAAAGCAAGTGGAAAATATTTGAAGGAAATGTGGAAAATTCTAAACAAAGACAGGTTATCAGTACCAGTAGTCTGGGACACACAGAAGCAAGTACTCCAAACTTTTGGTTTCCCCTGAAGTCGTACCCACCTGCAACTTGCAGAGTTCTTGTTGCTGAGGTTAGTGAATCCCAAGAGGAGAAAAACAAAAGTAGGAACCTAAATAACTTGCCCTTGAGCAGTACCACAATGGAATATAAGAATCTAAACCACTAAGTGCAATTTTTTGCAACAATATCTTTCAATGCTTGGCCAATGTGACAAAACTTAATAGGGATCGTATTCAGGTATGCAAAACATAGGCCAGCCCTGATTTGAGTTTTGTAATTAGAACAGTTCTAGAGGTATACAAGTCTATTTGCATTACTTCATGTCCCTATTTTACTGTTTTGAAGTTGGGTATGATTTACAGCAATCGTGTCACTATTTAGCCATTTGAGTTGGTGCCTAAGTACCAGCCACTCCTTAAGCTCTGTGCATTCCTCTTGTGCCAATGAGTTTGCTCTGAGGGACAAGTCAAATAGTTATCATTAACTATCAAAGCAAGCCTTCTCATTACATATATGTGTAAATTATTTGATGTATGATTTCATTTAGGTTCTAAGAATAAATCAATAATATTTCCATACTCCAGTACTGACTTCACATAGATTTGGGCATATAATCATGATTAGGCAAGTTCTTATGTAACTTGCCTGAATTAATTCCGCATTATTAAAACAGAGCTACATATGTCAGTTTAATGTGAGAGGAACAAAATGAGTTATTTTAATTTATTTCTGAAGTGATTTGTTTTATTTTTTTCCTGCCCTCTGGGCTTCCCAGTGTATCCTATGATCTTTGTACCTGTCTTATAGACAGGTTCTTCTCAGCTTGTAAAATAGCTTAAATATGATCACTGTCCAATAAAGAAGAATTTTTAATAAAAATTATCTATTCAACATTGTAATGATGAATGCAGCAAAACTTTCACATAATCTTCTGTCTCATTAGCAAACTGAGTAATGCTCTATCAACTCCCTATCAGTGAAGGCTACAGGGGACAAGTAACAGAAGAGTACCTCTTTAAAAGGTACTTCTCTTTCCTCTGTCTTCCCTCTTCTCACACAGTGGGTAGAAGCAGATGTTTTTTAATCTTATTTGCCAGTATTAATTAAAAATCTGAACAGAAGCAGCTGAGAGTCAGCATCAATGAACAGAATACTGGAATAAAATATGGGAAGGAATTGATAAGCTAGAAATTAGAGAGGCAGAAATGGAAAACAATTCAACAAACTGAAAGGGTTTAATAACTATCTTGTTTGATGGAAGATAATCAGTCCGAGGGGGGAAAAGGAGAAAGATCATACACTACTATAAATGATGCATTTATTAAAAAACACATTTCTGGTAAAGACAAACAAGTATTAACGTTGCTGTATCATCAAGATGTCTTCCCAAACACTCCCTGGTATGACTCCAATTACCTACATTCCACTAATGTGAATCAACAACTGCCAGAACCAAGGTGGAGAGGCTAATATTTTTTTCTAGTTACAGTCATGGTAGTAAACCACCAAATTATTAGAAGAGTTATTTAAACAAAAAGGCAAAGGTCATGATCATACGGTTATAGATTAATCATAAATAAGGCTGGGCTTGAATCTAGAAAAAAAATAATCCTTAAAAGAGTGAAGTTCTGGAACAAGATTTTAAAAGGAGCCCTTGTTGCTTTACATGATGTTAGTTGCACAATAAACAATACTTGCTGACTTCTATTTCTTTCTTTTAAGAAAGAAAAAGGGAGGGTTGCAATTTAAAAAAAAACCAAAATAAAAACAAAACAAAACAAAAACCAAAAAAAAACCCAAACAAACAAAAAAAAACCCACCAAAAACCCAACCAAACCAACTTTACTGAAAGAGGTTGAAATATTTTCCAAAAGAGAAAAAATTACTAATCAAACAGCTATTTGAAAATTAA
The DNA here is from genome assembly GCA_026212715.1 of Elanus axillaris. Classification (NCBI taxonomy): domain Eukaryota; kingdom Metazoa; phylum Chordata; class Aves; order Accipitriformes; family Accipitridae; genus Elanus; species Elanus axillaris. Next base: position 3,229,748 of record JANZLQ010000056.1, on the reverse strand, counting down.
GATAATCATTACCAATGACAATTCTTTGATCATATATAGAAAGGAACCAAAGAAAAAAGGATTGCATGTCCTGTAGGATTAGGTATTCTGTATCCAACTGTAGATACATGCTGAAAAGAAAATCAAGTAGTAAAATCATCTCTTTATTTTTAGTAAGAATAGCATTTAAAATTTAAAGTTGATTTCTTAAATCTATTTTTTCTCACTTCAGTAAGAGTGGCTCAATTTTCAAAACATTTTAGGCATACAAAAATCATGCATCAAAACTACCTCGAATGAATGATTACCTCAGAGTGAACTACTTCAAAGGGCAGGCAGAGCTGGTGTGGCTCACAAACACAGATTAAGGACTATGACTGCATCTTGGGAAAATTAATGCAGAAGTCACTGGAGTCATAAGAAATTTACACTAGTGAGTACATGGCTGACTACGTGGCCTAATCTGCACTTATAGAAAACTTGATGATGTTGAAAAGCACTCATTCTCTCATACTGTTACAAGTTTTCATAACAGATAACCAGAGGTGAAGCTGATTATAAAACAGTAAGGCTATAACAAAAAAACAACACTAGTTCTGTTCCCAAATGACATGCTGGAATAACAGTGCATTTGAACAGAGACAGCCAAAAGATGAAAACTTTCTGAAAATGCATGATATTCTTGTACTGCATCCACAAGCAGTTTAAGAACAAAATAAATGTTACCTTAGCCCTTATCCCATTGTATTAGATCTGTCCTAGGAAATGTCTGGGAGTTCCTGTAGACTCTGCAAGGAAAGAAATCAAACACCATTTATATCCTTTCTTGTTGTCAATTGAGAGTTTTGTACTTGCATCTGAGGAAAAGTAATATGCCATCATGGCAACATTATTGTAAATCTAATGATCAGAGACCAGAATGACAGAAGTCCTAGCAACTTTCAGGTATGTTCAGAACTGTTTACTAATCCTTCATTACCACAGCTTCTAAAAGATCAGCTAAAACACTCTGTCTTTACTTTATAGACCTTCATGAATATATTGAAGGTCTTATCCTGCATCCTTTTAAGTCAGCTATAAAGCTTTTATCTATTTCAATGGCATGCTTTGTGAATATCTCCATGCTAACCAGAGTATGAGAGGTGTATTGTTCAGGGGTACTCAAACGACTTTTGCACCTCAGTGAAAATTTCATTTTCAAAATAACTTTAAAGAGGGGGGCGGAGAGAGAGAGTCCTGAACAATTTGAAACACATGGAGTTCATTTCTTAAACCAGAATTGTTCTCTGAAGCAAACACCTGGAAAAGAAAAAAAAATTTTTGACTTTTCAGAAAGTTATAATAATGGTCAGCACCACTGATTCACCGTACTTTAAGGTACCACCCATTCCCAGTTACTATACTGAAAACTAATTTCTGCCTTTCATAATACAATAATTATAGGAGCACATTTTATGGTTGCTTGGTACAAAAGGTTCCCCTTGTGAAGTGTACCAGTGAACTAAATTTAGTTAACATTCCAATACATTGTGTATTTCTTAAATGACAATGTTCCATTAGTGCAGTTACAGCATTACAGCATACATGGGAAAAATGTAAGTTAGTCACAGTATGATGTATGTCCCGATGTTTCTGACTCTGGCTTTCTTTATTTCCACCAAGGTATACTCGAACAGCCTGTTCTTCATTATAATAAATTACCTGAATTCACAAGACTGGATCTACTAGATCTGATTACTTACACTTCTCTCTAGAAAAAAAAAAAACAACAAGGGAAACAGCAATAGATTGATTTTTAATGGTATAATCAAGATCTGAAACAAAAAAAAAGCATGCTCCTTCATACTGTTTTGAATTGCATAGTTGATATACAGCCAAACCTTCAATCAAAAAGATGTTGATTTTGTAGAGGGGCACACAGATGAGTTCATGAGTGAAGAGTTATCAGACACCATTTTCAATCAAGCGATGATGAGGGCAATCCAGTCCACAAACTTTCTATTACAGACTTTCTACAACTTTTTGGACTATTTTCTGAAAAATGAATATCTCATCATCAAGGATGTGCTTCATAGCAGGTGCATGATTAGGAGGAAGTATGTTTCCAATTCAGAGTAGGACAGGCATGATGACACACGCAGCTGTGTGTCTTTGATGAAGGAAGGCAAAAGTAACAATGCACAGATAAAGAACATCCCTTAGGTGAAGCAAACATGCAAAATTTAAGATTAATCTTATAAATTACTTCTCTCAGGAAGTTTGGTTCAGAAAAAGAACCTTAAAAGGTAGTTATAAATTGCTGGGTTTATACCTGCTTTCAATAAACTGATACAAAATGAATTTGAAAAGACTATAGTCCAGGAGAACTTTCAGTTAAAAAGCTTATCTCTTAAGTTTTCACATTTTACAATTTAATTCTAATGAAATAAAATTGTATTTTCTTAACAGAAGTAGAGTGGTCTGTTTATGGTATGACACAGTGATTCATTGCTTAACACTCTATTTTTCAAAGTATTTCTTTAACAAAAGTTTTTGAAAGGGCCTATTGTTTGGAGAAGCATCTTCTGGCACAAATCACTGCAGCAAAAAAAAACTTGTCATAACAGAAAAGATGGGCATTTCTAAAAAGATCTATACATTTGGTAAATAAGTAAGTGTTGAATTTGCACAGAAAAATGTTGATATTAATTTGTCTTTTGGTTAGTTCCAAAATGTCATAACTTGCCTGACAAGGAAGCAGAGAGAAAAATATCACATTTTCCATTTTCAGAAATTGAGGGGGGGAGAAACAAACTATTTTCCCTGTCACTTTCACAGGCTGTACGCATTTTTGCGTAATACCAATCATTATCTCCCAGACTGCTGATCACATGAAAGCATCTTTCCTCCTACTAAGCATTTTCATCTTTCAGAATTGTCACCTGATTCTGTGCTCCATCCAAAGCATTCAACAATTATTTGCTGAACTTCCCCATAACTTTCTGCCTCTACATTGACCATACAACAATCATTTTCTTCCAGTAACCACATGGATGCATCATCATAAAGTTCCTAAATAAATACCACCACACTGAACAAATATGTCTTTTCCACCTGATAATACTACAATTTGCATACCAATTATTCACAGCTAACTACCATAGATAATAAAATGAGCTCTGCTGATGTACATGAGCTGCTTGGGTTTAAGTATAAAACCATTTTTACAACAGTAAATAAAACTCTTATGAAGATTTATTGCATGAGAAGTATATTTACAGACAAAATGCAAAAAGTGTTGGAGACCTGCTAGTATCTATCTGTTCCTGAAAGAGTACTTGTGAACATATTTTAATTTTTTACCTAGTTAAAAATGTATGAAGAAATATAAACTATGATGTAATCATAAATCACCATGTTTTAACCCTCAATATGTGGCCTTATACATGTCCTCTTCTTGTACATAATGTAAAAAACAAATTACAAACTCTAATATTCTAATACAAATACTGAATGCAAACAGTGGGAAATACCTGATCATGTATAATTTTTATGGTTCCAGAGTCAGCTGTCCTGTAGGGTAAGGTGATGATGACAACAACAAGGGTAATAATGACAACACATGTATGAATCATAGCGCAATCTCAGAAAAGCTGAAAACCAGGCCACACAGTTTTTCACAGGTGTTACTATTTGTCTGTCCTCATCAGTATTCAACACCAATACAACTCAGACTTGAAGTTAGGTATGTGCTTAAGTAATCTGCTGAATGGCGTTCATACTATACACCTGTTTGAATTCACTTGTACTTTTCTTTATCTTGTGGCTGACAGAAAGTGGACAGAACCAAGAGAGAGAACACGTCATGTTTGCCCACGCCTTGTTTTGAAGAAGTGTTTGTAAAGAGCTTATTGAAGTTTAATGAAGCCTTAATCTTTAAAATTTCAAACACTATGGATTGTTGCATAATCTATTATGTCAATAGATTGCTTGCAACCAGAGATATTTTTGTAAAAGGACAATCAGAATGTCATTACAGAACATGAGTCAAATTTGATATGCATTAGATGCTCTTTCAGTATAAAATTAGCCCTGCTTGTTTCTTGTAGTCATCTGACTCCTCTATGCAGCTATGGTAAAGCCAGTCATGCAATAATTTAATCTGTAAGGAGATTTTAACACAGCATAAAGTATAATCCTGCAGAAAGATCCAAATTTCAGAAGATCTGCATAGCTACCTTAGCTTGGCATTCTGCCCAGGTTTCTCAGCAATATAAGCAGCCCAGGAGAAATGCTGCTACACTGTTACTATCGCTTAAATTACTCATTCTTAATTAATACCCATTAACCCTTTTAGAACTTTATAAATGTACTCCCAAAATAAAGCAGAAATGAACAGACCAGATGACTGTTTAATACCACCACAATTTTGAATGACTGGTGCCGGGATGGGTGAGAAACCAATATGCTATACAGTGCCATTTGCTCTTTTCCTTTGTGTTGTTCTTTGTCTGATAGCACCAGCTTCCTGAAAAATACTGAGACACTGATGTTTCCAGTCTATGGAAGGTCACAGGCTTATCAATATATTATCTTTCACAGATGCAACATATGGTACACAATATAAAGAAACCCTACCTTCAGCTCTGCCAGACAGCACCCCTTAGGACAAGAGAGATAAGCAGACTTCTCCACTTCAGCCTTAATATTCACTGCAGTTGGTTTGATCTGGGGTTTTGGGTTTGTTTTTTTTAAGCAATATCATAGAATGGTTTGGGTTGGAAGGGACCTTAAAGATCATGTAGATCCAACCTGTCCGCCAGGGACAGGGACACCTTCCACTAGACCAGGTTGCTCAAAGCCCCATCCAGCCTGGCCTTGAATGCTTCCAGGGATGGGGCATCCACAACCTCTCCGGGCAACCTGTTCCAGTGCCTCACCACCCTCACAGTGAAGAACTACTTCCTCACACCTAATCTAAATCTACCCTCTTTCAGTTTAAAGCCATTACCCCTTGTCCAATCACTACATGCACTTGTAAAAAGTCCCTCTCCAGCTTTCTTGTAGGCCCCCTTTAGGTACTGGAAGGCTGCTAGAAGGTCTCCCCAGAGCCTTTTCTTCTGTTCTCCAGGCTGAACAACCCCAACACTCTCAGCCTGTCCTCATAGGAGAGGTGCTCCAGTCCCCTGATCATCTTCATGGCCCTCCTCTGGACCTGCTCCAACAGGTCCATGTCCTTATGTTGGGGGCCCCAGAGCTGAATGCAGTACTCCAGGTGGGGCTCTCATGAGAGCAGAGCAGAGGGGCAGAATCAACTCCCTCAACCTGCTGGTCATGTTTCTTTTGATATAGCCCAGGATACAGTTAGCTTTCTGGGCTGCAAGTGCACTTTGCCAGGTCATGTTGAGATTCTCATCAACCAACACTCCCAAGTCCTTCTCATCAGGGCTGCTCTCAATCCACTCTTTGCCCAGCCTGTATTTGTGCTTGGGATTGCCCTGACCCACATGCAGGACCTTGCACTTGGCCTTGCTGAACATTATGAGGTTCGCACATGCCCACCTGTCAAGCCTGTCAAGGTCCTTCTGGATGGCATCCCTTCCCTCCAGCACATCAACTGCACCACACAGCTTGACGTCGTCGGCAAACCTGCTGAAGGTACACTTGATCCCACTGTCCATGTCACCAACAAAGATGTTAAACAGTACCGGTGCCAATACCCACCCTGTGGAATGCCACTCATCACTGGTCTACTCTATCCTTTATAGGTTACCTACTTTAGATGTGGGGGATAAGTCTTTGCTTGCTTTGTTTAGAAATACAGTTGAGCTCAGCCTGAACTGCATGACGAGCAGTTTTGAGGCATTCTTCAACCACAGCATGTTTTAAATCTGTAAAATGCAATGCTAGGATTTCAAGAATTGCAGGTCCACAACAGATTCCCCAGTAAATGCTGAGGACAACACATAGGTGGAAAGCTTTTATCACAGTCGTCAGGGGAGGCAAACATGTTTTCAGAGAGAGGAAAAAAATTTTCTAACCTACACCATAAAAATCAGGGTTCATTCTTGAAACAAGAGCCCTTAGGGAACTTACCACAATGCTTCCAATCTTTTATCCTTTTTCATAGTACAAAAACATAAAAGAAGAACAAATTATGTTCATAAGCTAGTGAACCAATGAAATGAGAAGACATGAGGAAAGAGTGTTAGAAAATTATTTTGGCAGCAAGCTGACTCCTTCAGAGCTCTCTTTTGTGCTGCACTGAGTCTAAAGGGAAAACTCACTGATTTGTTGTGAGATTTTATTCTTTGCACACTAGCGTTTTCTGCATATTTTAAAGGTCCCCAGAGGAAAGTTATCTGCCAATTCTGAAAGTATTTCTAATTAATTAAAAACCTTTTGTTTGTGTTCTTATTGCATTTTCTGTAGCATTTTCATGGTAAGGCTTCTTCAATTATATTTAAAAGCCATTAATCATAAGAAACTTTGGTGAGGATTTTCAACAGAAGACTTCCAAGTTTGGTTGCTGCTGTTTCCCTTTAGACAACCAAATAGCTAGCTTAATTTTGAAAAAATGTTGAGCATCAAGAAGTTTCAAATTATTTTCTAAGGACTGCTTTACTAAAGTTCTATTTTGTTCACGGCAACAAGTAGCAGACACTGAGGAAAGCATGAGTGAAGCACAGCACAAACATACAGCGATACTCTCCTGAATGCCCTCAAGATATCCATCAGATGCAGCTCAAGGCATTTCAGGAAGCAAATTCCCCAAGAGGACTACAAAAGTGAAGGGCCTGTTTTAGTAGTGTGTCTCAAAGGAATGAAAGAAAGGAATGTTTCCTGGGAAGACTGTATCAACCACTTCCACATATGCATTTCCTCTAATATCACATGCACATCTTCTCTTTTTTTCAGCTTTCTTAAAGATTTAGTTTCAGTTTATAAGCATTGTACCAAGACTTTTCACTTACTAAAGTGATGGAAGAACACATCTTTTTTTAACTGCCTCCATAACACTTCAGCCCTGCCTAACCTATGAAACAGCACAAACAATAAAAGTCCCATCAAATTTATGACAGTGAAAGTTACATTACATAAAATAACACCAATGATGTATAGTCCAGAGATCTAGGTGTAAGCACACTTTGAGAAAATGAATCCACCCAAGCAATAACTAATTCTAATAATAAAAAAATTCTTAAAGAATGAACATTTTATTTACATTACAAATAAGGGAGTACAGCCATACCTGAGATAAAGTGGCAATCTGTGCTGTTTGGCAATGTAACTACTATTATCTCAGAGGAATGAATACTCCAATCCAAGTGAATTATGAGACAGAACTGATCAACAGAGAGAGAGGATTCATACTTAGTGTTTTCACTCACGTAACTTCCCAAACAGTGTATGTTACAGGAAAAAAATATAATAAAAGGGAAAAGTAGCAGGTTGGTTTTCAGTCTATGATTTCTCTAGTAACTTATTTCTCTTTCACTCCCCTTCACTGACTCCTCCAAAATGGCCCGGTATCTTCAATAGCAAAAAAGGAGCCAAAATGCTAAAACTAAAAATACTTGCAGCTTTCTGGAGCTATTCCCTGACTACATGCACTCTCATTTACTGCAATGAAAAGATAATTTGTGAAATATAATAGGAATTATTGTATTATATGCAACAACACGGGTCAAGAAGCAAGAACAAACCTTTGTAGTTACACTTCATGATTCATATTCATCATTGCTTGAAACACATTCACAAAATTCATGGGTATTTTTACAATGCTATAATGATTAAAATACAGTTTAGAATTAAGGCTGAGGAGTACTGAACCTGTGTTACTGAACCTAAGGAGGGTTTACACAGCACATACCACTGTAGCACACAGGTAAGGCCTAGTTCAGGAAAAAGTCCCCTGGATTAATTCTAGTAAATTCCCTTCTGTCCTAACAAACTTGTTTTCTAAAAGAAAAGACCTAAATTAATTCTGTAGAGGATTTTTCAACCACTGAAAAAGTCCAGTTTCAGAAGTATAATACAATCATATCACGACAGTCATATAAGTTCAAACAAGCAAAGCTTGTTTTGTTTCTCACACCAGCATCCATCCAATACCACTGTGTGCTGGTTTCTATCCTAAAATTCTGAGCTCTCAAGATACCCTTTCATATCCTAGCCCAGACTAACAACCAAGGGGAATGCTTTCACTTTTTTAAAACAAGTTTGGTCACTAGCTTAAAAATAGCAATGCTTGTCACTTGATCAAAAAGTCTGGATAGGTCTTTTTACTGTTTGAAACATTTGAATTGGTCTTCTCAGTTTAATTACATATTCACAAAAGCGTACCACAATAAAGATGCTAGAAGAGCTGAATTCATATTCATAGTAAACACTTTTCCTTAATCTATCAAATAAAATTTAACTATTTTAGCTAAATATTAAACCAGTTCATTCAAAACCTACAATCCCAGCTCTGGAAGTGACATCATATTACCTCACTAGAATGGTACTAATGTTTCATGTTTCTTGATGTCACTTTCATGAAACAACCTGTGTCCAAACACCATAATGCCCTTTTCTTGAAGAGTCATATAGTAATATGCATGCGAGCTCATGGTTGCCGAGTTTCACATGAGAAGAAATCCACTGAGGGGAACTTGTTCCATCAAAGATACCAAGAATATTCACAACTAATACCATTTTTGTGAGACACCTAGATATTATATCAGAATAAAATATATTTCAGCTAGCAAGCTTTTGTTTAATTGGGAACCTGTGAATTATCAAGATGTGCAATACAAACTTTAAAAAGTTACTTTTTCTGCAGACATCAACTGTTTACCATGAAAATCTTTCAGAAACCAACCATTCCCACTGTACGTAACCTAGAGTTACATTTGACTATAAGGGAACATCTTAGCACAGTGATCAAAGCTGCAGAGCTGAAATGCAAACATTTTTCACTCCAGTTACAACCATTTAAATAACTCAGCCTTCACAGAATAAAGAGACCAAAATTCTACACCTTCAATTTTAATTAAAACCAAGACATGTCATTAGGAGATATTTCACACAAATTGCTTAGAATTTTTTTGCAAGTGAATTAGCTGGGTGGAAATCGAGCTTTTTCCATGAACCATTTTTGAGATACTAGATTCTTTAATTTTTTTTTTTCATTTAAAAAAGTCACACCACAGAAAATTTTCCATTGTCTCTATAGCTAGGGACACACATGAAGGATTTTTTGGTAACTTTTAAGCTAACACAAATCTGGCAACATAGCACAAACAAGTGGTCTGTGCTTCTAGTTCTGTATTACTCTCTTATATTTCAGTTTTATCTGAAGTCCAGAGGATTTCTGTCAAGATGGAGGATAGAAGAGGTTAGTTGTTTTTATTTTCAATTAAACCTATTCATCCAGAAGTCTTGAAATACGTTGCAAAGGAAGATGCAATTTATACATTACGTAAGGCAGGCTGGTATCAGTATCTCTATTCAAAATTAAGGAAGCTGAGAGGAAGTATCTTAACAGACTTTCTCAAGGTCACACATTTAGAAACAGCCTGCCAGTAGATTGTCTACCATGCCCAGAAAGGCAGACAATACACAGACATACATATCAATACATCTATGTAAGTTTTCAAAAGATCTTACTTAAGTATTTCTTTTGATTCCAGAACAATCCAATATTTACAGCCGTAATGCTAAAGATAAATAATCAGTTTGCAGGCTGATGATTTAACTGGGTTTAAATGCTGAACTCATTAAGGACTTGGGAGAAGCACACAAGCCACCCTACATAGGTGGTCTGTCACCGAGATCTGCAGTCTGATGCATTTCAGAGCATGATCCATAGGTATTCATGCTGATACAGGAAAAACATTTTGCCTCAAGCAATATCTCCCACACAGCTAAGTAATCAGAGATGATATCTTTAGCTTTCTATCATCTATTTCTGACATTCAACAGCTTTGGAGGAAGGTACCATAAGAAGTTCATAAGTATTTTATTTGCCTTTTACAAACAAGAAGCAACAAGGATAACTTCTTGAATATAGGACATAGTACAAGGTAATGTTAATTACTGATTAATATAAAAGCATACTTTTAAGACACAAGATATGATTGAGGTCATACATTAAAATGATTAATGACTGCCTTCCAGAAAGCATCCACTGTACTTGTAAAATTACATTCATCTAAGAATTAATTAATCTAAAAGCTTTATGAAAACATAAAGGACAATAATCAGGAAATCGGGTTAGCAGTTTGCTTTACTTTGTAAAAAGAAAATTTGTATAATTGATCAGTCTGAGAGCAATTACAGAGCTGGCAAAGCCTTCAAACAAGAACAAACTTAACAGTGGCATATTTGTAATTGGTTTGTATTAATCTTTCCAGCACACTTATTTGCAAAATAATAGCCAAAATTGCTGTTCCATTTTCTGGTATACAAAGGAAACAATATTATGCATGCACAAAAGTGTGTGCTCTGAACACAACCTACTATCAGTCCAGGCTGTGACTAATGCTGAGATGACTTCAACCACATCAGTTAGACTTGCATTCCAGCTTGGTTTATAGGCAGTCTGAAAAAGGCTTCAGACTATATCCTGCATCAAACTCTTTTTTTTTATGTTTCAGAAATCATTTGTCTTTTTCTTCTGTGATCTTCAGGGGTGTCATGCAGGGAATTTTGGTGGTGGGTTTTTTCCTCCAGAAGTTGCAGTGATAGCCAGATGTCAGACAGTGCTTGTGGGGAGCAAGCCTGCTACATCATCTTCAGTTGAATTTGCAGTGGTACTGCCTTTTACATGTGGGAGGCTGGAAAGAAAATTTACTTGTAATACTACATAAAACACTTGATGGGCCACATCTGGCCTGCAGCATCTTGGACGTGAATTTACCCAGCAATACAGGGTTTGGAGCAGCATGTGAGAAAGAACATTAAAGGGACTTTTGCCACTCTTAGCATTATCTCTGGCCATGGAAGTGTAACGTTCCCATTTCATCTAACTTGACCACAGCTCCATATCACCCTTTCTATCCTAATAAAAGGGGAAAAATGAAGTTCTAACCTCCTAAACGCTCTTGAAACAGCAGTGTCTTAACCACACAACAAATTCTGTTATTACCACCACCACTCCCCACACAACAGAATGTCTTCTATCCAGACTTTGTGACCATGTTATCTCCATCCCTCCATTTTACGTAATCCCTTGCATTTTTGAAACAAAATATGGAACAGCACTTCCCTGATGTATGCATGAGTTTAGGATGCTGTAACTCACTAAAATGGAAAGCAAGCAAACATAAGCCATCCCCAGGTCTCTCTATATCCTCATAATAGCTGAATTTAGATACAAGACAATGCTATGGAAGCCAACATGATGCTCAACAGGATTTTCTTTTGCAACTTCAGCACAGAGTTGTTGTCATACATTACTCTGGACTTAGGCAATTTATAATTGAGAGTGTTTTGTAACAGTGACTGCTGCTTAATAAGTGTTTATTTTACCTTTTTGTGTCATGGAAGGAGCTACAGATGATCAAAACCAGAATAAGATATTTGGATGAAGGTACAGTGAATAACTACAAAAAGAAAATACTGTAATTCAAGATGTGTGTTGGTTATTTGAGGTTACTGCTATAACAGAGCACCAACTATACTATAGCAGAAAAAAACAGAATATCAAAAGTACCAAAGGCAGTGTTGTTCATATATAGTCTACTAATACTAAGACCTTTAATATCAGCAAACCATAACTGAAAATGACAGAAGACTTTTCGATAAAAGCGGTGTGACCTCTGACCAGCAACATGAGAATATTACTATTTAAGAACTTGCTGAATAAGGGAAGTTCAGAGTTACCTCTAAACACATTCTTCAGTATCTTTTGGCTTTCAGTGCATGCTTAAATTTAACATTCTATACACGGGTTTTCCTCATGCAGGAGTTGGTATGATAGATCAATAGTAAGCAGATGTAGCTGAAGAAAGGAAAAAAATTAATTTCTTGGGGAGAGCACACTATGAGCAATTGGAGTAAAAGTGGAGTGTTTTTCCTCTAGACAAATGAAGAACCTATGGAAAATTAATGGTAAGATTTTCCTGAAGTATATAAAGAGAGATGTAATGTAATATACCAGCACTAAAACACCTATGGACTTTTATCAACCCTAAGAAGAATTGCAGGAGAAAACCCACCAGCAGAAACTTTAATAGGCTATTGCATGTGTAGAGCACACCTGATCAGCATAAAGCAAATTCTTCAGAAGGAGGAGCTTTCAAAGGTAAAGTTGAAGTCTTTTACTACATTGTTGGGTTTTGTGTAGGTGCAGTAAGACATAATCCTAAATAAGGCATTTAAAGATAAGGAAATACAAATTTGTAATACTTCAACAATTCTAGCTACTGCTTAACCAAATGTGGGATTATAACTCTGCAGGCTCTGTAAACAAGGATCAGAATTTGACTTCAAATTTCCGAGATCACTTTTAACCAGTTTTAGTTAACACAGTGGTTGATCACTAGGGACAAACTTCCCTGCATACAAAAATAAACAGTAGGAAGATACCGACAGCATAAATTTAAAATATAACACATATGAACAGTTATATATATATCATATACAATACATACACGTACACACAATATACAAATATGCGTGAACATGCAAAACTTGTTTTGGAAGACTAGCTTCTCAGTTGCTTTTTATATAATCAGGTCTATTGATATTACTATATCTAGTTCAACAGAAGTGATCATCTCATTAAAATTGAAGAGATACAGTAAATTTGAGTATTAGTCATTAGACAAAATTTAAAAGTCAAATCATTCTTAACACTAGGGTGGCTAGAAGTCAGACAGTCTGAAAATACTGCAGGCCTCAGATAGGGAAAGTGTATCCTAAACTGGAAACTGCTATAAGGAATCAATTTGCTCATACAGACATGGTAACAATACGTTTGTTGGTTTTTTAAAAACATTGTTAGCAAAAAATGTAACTTACTTGCAAACTTATAAACTGGCAGGGAGCATACTTTCACTCTGCAAAACAATAGGTCATTCTTCTTTTTTACCACTTGTTGTTCTGCACCAGGTTATTAACATTATGTATTATTTCCAAAGGTCAAAATCCCATGAGTCAGAGGCAGGTTTATGTCACTTTCCCTCTCCCTGTTTGCACAAACTGATGTATCATGCCACACTGTAGAATCCTTACAGGTCAGATCCAAAGTAAGTTCGGGGAAGAAAAATTTTAAAAAAAGTTTTATTCACTTCAAGAGGCTTTGGAACAGACTACAATTTTGATTAGCAATTGGAAATGCAAGTTTTAAGATGCACTTGATTTTTTTCTCAGCAGAACACTCACATGATATTGGTCTGGTAAAATAGATTAAGTAACCCATGAGAGTCACTGATAGACTACATCTGTAATTTTGATGCTATAATAGAAGATGTTTTGAGTAGCATTACCATGCAACCAGGAGCTGGGAAATATGTATATCAACACACATGCAAATGTCCAGGGGCTGGGAGATATATAAACTTCCATGTATATTTACACACTTACTGTGCATGAATATGAACACTGTAAAAAAGTGTAATTTACCTCATTACATTTTTATTGTTGCATTTGCCCAGTTCAACATTGCTAATGATGAAATCATCCTGAAAGAGTTGGTCCCCATCTTGCCACAACTGCCTTTTTTCTTTACCTCTGCAATAGAGTTCTGCTTTCCTTGATTTTACAGTTACATATATCACGGCAGTCTCCGATATGCTTAATCATTACTTTAAGAACATTAAGGTACCTAAGCAAAGCCAAAACTTATCTTTTGAAAAAAAAAAAAAAAATGCTGTCTAGAACCACTTTTCTTAGTTGTTCACAGCTTTGCCATTATCCAGAATAAAGTGTCCATAAAAGCATGTATCTAATTTTTCCAAACCTTAAAGTTAACCCAACTGCCTGGGCTTTGGCCTAGCCATTCCTGTTAGAACAGCATTGAGGTCACTCAAATTCAGACTAAATTTCACCCACCATACTTAGAACTGCTGTATGACTCCAGTTGTAAGACTACTTGTAAGTACCTGTAAGTCATATTCTATGCCCAGAGGCACCTCAATACTGTCATTAATAATACAAGGTCAGAATACACTGGTGATGTCAACAGTTTCCCCTTTGGGCATTTGGTTTTTGGCATTTATTTCTCCCAGTGACAAGAAATCAGGAAAGTGTTGCCTTAAGGACAACCTTAGGGATTCCAAACTTTTAAAGGAGTCAATGTCAATTTTCCTTCAGCTTACTGTCCTACAGTTTGAGACCCTTGATTCTTTTTGCTCTGCCCTTTATCAGCTTCATAAATAAATCACTACAACATTCAAACTTTTCAACCTGATGAAGAATAGTTTCCTTATATTACCTATGTTACCAGATTCCAATTTACACTCTCCCATGATATTGCAATTTCTCAGTCATTTCTCTTAAAGTCTAATTCTTATTAATTACTTCCCTGTGTAGCTTCATGAGCACTTAAAAGCTGAAGTTACTGTTTTTCTAGATTATTTCCTACATCAATCAATTTCCTATCAAATAGTTTACTCAGAATGGTCTCCAGAAGCATTGTCTGTTCTTTTACATATAAAAAAAAAACCCAACCCATGAATAATAGAAAAATACATTCAGGATTTTTCAGAACAGTTTCCTCCATTGAAACTACAGTTAGCCTTTATTAGAGCTGGTGGAAAATTGAAAGATTTGGCATTCAGGAAAAATATCTTTTCTTCCTCCTTTTCAGTTTGCTAGGATACAGGAATTTAGCTCACAGGACTGATGTCACACGGTTAGGTGAAGAAACAGATCTTGTTCAGTACCCATTACTACAGGTATAAATACATGATTTGTATTTAAAAATTATCATTCCATGTGCTCATTCATTTTGTAAACAAATCATCAATGCTAAACAACAACAACAACAAAAAATAGTGCCTCTAAACCATACAGGCACTCCTAGAATTTTAAATTTTCCATGGGAGAGTCTTCCTAGGAAATATTGCCTACACAAGGCAACCCTAACATAAGAACTGAATTTTGTCAATCAACATTTTAAATTAACAGTGGGAAAGATGGTGTGAGGACAACTAGTCTATCTGCCAAGAAAACTGGTGCTAGAATGAATACCTGTGCAGCACCATGTCTGAGTAAAGGGAAACAAACTATCAAAGAAACAGGCTGATATCTCAGGACAGAGTAAAAAAGGGGGAAAGGGAGGATTTATCCATTATTTTACAAACACATTACAGATGTTTTAACTCACCACATACAATTGCACTCAACATATTTATACTGAGTGACAGAAAGGAAGATATTGCAAAGCCTGAAGATCATAGAATCATAAAATCAATTAGGTTGGAAAAGACCTTAAGATCATCAAGTCCAACTATCAACTATGCCCACTAAACCATGTCCTGAAGTGCATTGTCAACGTTCTTTTTGAATACCTCCAGGGATGGTGACTCAACCACTTCCCTGGGCAGCCTCTTCCAATGCCTGTCAACCCCCTCAGTAAAGAAATTTTTCCTAAAATCCAACCTAAACCTCCCTTGCCACAACTTGAGGCCACTACCTCTTGTCCTATCTCCAGTCACTTGACAGAAGAGACCAGCCCCCACCTCACTACAACCCCCTTTCAGGTAGTTGTAGAGAGCGATAAGTCCCCCCTCAGCCTCCTCTTTTCCAGATTAAACATCCCCAGTTCCCTCAGCCGCTCCCCACAAGACTTGTGCTCCAGGCCCCTCACCAGCTCGGTTGCCCTTCTCTGGACACGCTCCAGCACCTCAGTGTCTTTCCTGTAGTGACAGGCAAGATGCTGAATATATTCTACCTGATTCATTCATTGACATCTCATTCATTATTAATAATAAAAAGTGAAATCCTGTAGCAGCACCAGCCTATAAAACTTTAAGTCCTCCGCAATTCAGTTCACTGGGGTTGAAGAGACATGCTGTGATCTGGCCAAGCTTTGATTATTATTGTTGTCCTGATTCTGAACTGGTTTTCAGAATCCCCAGATTCAAGGAGAAACATTATGTAAGTTTACCTGTGAACTCAAAACTATTTTTGCTTACAACTTCTGGCAATTCCAAGATCAGTTCTGCATCATGTACACTGCAACTCTTCCCACCTTGCTGCAGATCACTTGCTGAGAGTTTGTGGTAACATATACAGTATATACAGTGGTTCTTTTATCATTAAAGTCTCTATAATTAAGTCTTCTCAAAGGAAGATGAAGACACACTTGTTTTATACCTCTTTTATTGTACTAGCAAATGTACCTAACATAACTACTACATTTTGTTCCATAATTTGTCAGGATTTTGGTTTGGGTTTGGTTTTTTTTTTTGGTTGGTTGGGTTTTTTAAGCAAATCCATTTATTTGTTCATTTGAACTAGTATTCTTTCAGATGTATTTGGCAAATTGAATTTCAGAAGCTGAAAGAAACTCCTGGGGGGGGGGAGGGAACAAACACAAAAACAAACTCCTCCATTTGAGATCAGTTGTTATATAATTCTGAAAAACACATTTAGATCAGATATATGAAACAAATTTTTATATTAAACACACCAGATATCATAATATATAGCTTTCATGGTCTATCTTATTTATGATCACTCTTTTGAAACACTCCATAGATATTAGAGCATGAATTTTCAGATCTTCTCCAAGAAAGACAGATATGGGTACATTATTTTACAGGTAAGAAAGCAGAGTTAGATATGGTTTACAAACAAGACTTTCTCATCAGAAGTTCTGTGACAGAACGTGAAGAACTTAAAACTACCCAACTATAGCTGCTTAGCTGTAAAAGTATTCATCTGTCTGTTTTTTTTCTGAACAGTCATTCTAAATACTCCATTTGACTATGCATTTTTTTATACCAGAATCTACTAAACAAACTCTATCAGGTTTCCATATATGAAGGAGACTGAGATGAAACAAATTCTCACATAAAATTTTGTCACTTTGATTACATTTACAGGCCCTTCAGTCACCCCAAAACCCCACCAGGCTTTTACTAAAGCTTTCATCTGTGAGAGTTTAGATAAGTGAAATGTTAAATAGTTCATTATAAGTCCACTTCTGCACCATAGACTGATGGCAGCATTGCCATAGACTTCAATGGGAACTGGATTACAGTTTGAAACACATCACGTAATTTAAAATTCAGAGACTTTCAAAACTTCAAATCAGTTTATACAGAATCAGCCTTACTGTAAATCAGGAAAAGGTAGCAGGCCAGTTTTGTAGAATACTACAAAAAACTATTGAAATGCAGCTTTCCTCGTTATGCCATTTTCAGCCAAATCTCTTGTTATAACTTACATGACAAGCAATCATCAGGGAGTGAAAAGCCATTTCCAACAAACATAACATAATAGAATAAAAAGAGCAGGGGACAAACAACTTTCAAAATTGTCTTCCGAGATAGGCAAAATATTTATCTGCTAGAAACTGATCCTACTATGAAGTAGCAGCCAGAATGCAAGTAATTTAAGGTTCCAGCTTATAAGAAATCACACAGGCAAAGAACTTTGGTAATTTAGTGTACAAGAAGATAGTCCTGTGTAGCTGTCAAAATGCATATTCCAAGTGGCTATGCATTTCATTCTCTCTTACATGAAACCAGAGGCAAAGCTAACCAGCCTCCCAAATTCTGTATTCTACAGACTGTTTCTGTTGTCCTGGCAACAAGAAACTGCTAATATATCTCCCTGTGATAAAGAATTAAATACCAGTACACTGAGTATCTATAAAAATATTCAGAGATGAGATTACCTTCTATCTTAATTCATTGTCTATGACAAATATATCGATCTACCCACTCAGCATGGCCTGTCTTCAGCAGGGAGGGAAAGTACAAAGCTTTAGCAACCTTCCCACAAGTCTTGCTGACATCATTTGGGGGGTTCATTACATTGAATGCCTCTTTAAAAAGGTAGGAATAAAATACCATACCAGTGAATTGGGAATATAGCTCCTTTCCTCAGCATCCCCATAGCAATGTGGATGCAATACAACACGGCAGATAATTCCTCAGTGACCCAGGTAGAGAGGAAAGTTGGCTCTCTTCCTTGAAAATCCTGTCCTGAACAGAAAGGAGAAAGGTACTCATGAAATTGCCTGCAGTGAATTACATGAGCAAGGCTTAGAGGTCTGACTTCTAATGCTTTTTCTAAAAATGAAGCAGTGAAGACACGGACGTTATAAATGCATGCATTTTTTCCATACAGAGAGGTTTGTGTTTTAAACTTCTTCCCTCTGTTGCTACAGATCTCCTGTGTGACAGAGGTGTCATAGTAGAAAAGGTGACCATTTGTAGATGACTGTCTCTTACCCTTTATTACTGTAACTTGGTCATCTTTTCTTCAGAACTACTCTTTGCACATGCTACAGGGTATTTGCAAGGTCAGGAATTAGTATTTTGGGACTACACATTTCTTCCTTTTTCGATTGTTCACTTTTTTGTATCCATCAAGTTTTTTTTCATTTTTCTAGGTAAGACATTAAGGAGGGTAGTAGCTCTACTACATTCAGCGGACTGTCTCCATTTAACACTACCCTGGTGATAGCTAGAGCTCAGGTACCATATCATCTACAATTCTTTCTAGATGACAAAAAATGAGCTACCTCAAAATAACATGCTGAGAGTGCTGAAAATCACAGCCGCACCTTAACATCAGTTTGAGGAACAGCACAATATTTTTAAGAAACTGCTTGTCAGCTGAGGTCTTAATGTCATCTTTTGTTCTACTTAGGAGTATTCTCATTTAGAGCTCATTTGTTCAAACACACATAATGGAGGGTTCTTTTAGTGATACATGACAGTGATTAAATGGTCACATTAAATGTAGGTTTTCTTTTAAAAAGTATAGCCTTAATTAATTAAACTTCAGATCTTTCTTTACAATTATATTTTTGTAAGCCTCGTATTAATAATGCAGCACTCCACTCACTGTACAGAGTGGATCTTATGTAGATCATATAAAATAGCATAGCAAACTCATGTACATTTTTGGCATCAGCAGCCATTGAATCAGCGTCAAGTCTTCATATGAGCCTCTGAATCTGACATTGCAGTTGTACAGGAACAGTACCAAAGGTCCCACAGATGTTTGCAAATTACATCCAGAATATCTTCTCAGATAGCACTGTACTCACCCATGTCACCTTGATTAGCTAAAACGAATTAGGGTTGAACAATCATGACTGTAACTCCAGGCCTTTTCTTTGTATTTAAGGATTACATTACTACATAGTTCAATTTTTTTGCACAGTTGTGTTTTAGCCTAGCAAAGGAAGCAGACTAAAAATAAAAGCACACTGTGCACTTAAAATTCTGATCGGTAGCCTGCAAAATGTTTCATTTCTTGAATGAAATATGGCCAAGGAACTCAGATTAACAGTACCCACCCTGTGTCAAGCCTTTAAGGCCATGGGTAGTCAAGGTTTGGATCTTGGTTTCCAGCTACTGTTTCCATCCTGCTCATGACCTTGAGCTAGGCGGTGATAAGAACCATTCTTAGGGCATTCCAGATACCCCAGAGGAAGTAGATATTAATGTTTGGATGGGCAAATTAATATTCAAAGATTATTCCAAAAGCAATTTGATTTCTGGGAAACTGAAAAAAAAAATCAGGTATCTTCACAATTAAGTTGATCATATTTTAAATATAGCAGACCTCCACTAAACTGCTGTTTGGTTTCAAATTTCCATTTAATTATTCAGAGTATCATTTTATGTTAGGTTTGTTCATGAAAGCTTTGCATGTAACTATTTTCAAGTGTTAGAGCCTGGAGGTGGAGGGGCATTAAACCCACACTCACAGCTGTCTGCACTTATGGGAAACAGAAGGTTTTACTTTATACAAACTAGTATAGTCTATTTTACACAAACATTTGGAGTCCAATATATTCTCTTTTTCAGAATATTATTATTAAGCACACACTGCATTTCTTATCTGAACTACTCTTCTCAGTGACAGAAAGGCTAATTTTTTCTCAGGCCAAAAGCAACACCTACGGTTTCCAAAACAAAAATTACTATTTCCTTTCAGTCAAAATAGCCCTAGAATACCAAAGCAGGTGATATTTCTTCCAAACACTAATACAAATTATCTTCAGAATACATGACTTCATTTAGAGACAGTTCCTTAAAAATTTTTTTTGTAAAATCATTGAGTAGGTGTGAAATTCCAACATTTGTTTTTCAGTTCTTGCCTCATGTGGAGCTAAATGCAGAGTTTACAGGTCAAGGAGCATTTGATTGGACTAGTTGTGGTTATTCTATGATGTCAGTGAATGAAACAGCAGTAGTCAGGAATAGGAATTATTATACCTTTTCAATTTCAAATCTTGAAAGTGATGATTCAGCATCCTTTGGAATTAAGTTTAAGAAAATAACTAAGATAGCCATCAAACGAAAACATACAGGAAAACTGACTGTAGGTATTCAGTGGAAGATACCACCATCCTCAACAGTAACCTAGTGTCAGCTATAATTTATCTTTCATTCACGGATTTAAAATTGAAATTTAAACCTTCAAATGCAACACGTTCTAGTAGCAACTTAGTCATGCTTCATGTTCCTGTGACGTTTCAGAATGTTGGGGCACAGAATCGGTCAGACTTTGGTGCAACCTGGTTTTACCACATAATGTTATCACCCTCTGGTGACTAGCCATTATTTCAAGAGTACAGGGTTTCATGCTGCAATAAAGCCAAGGGCCAAATCTAGACTATAAGTGGACAGCGGAAGTTGATGAGCTTTATGTGCAACAGATCTAGTGTCACTGCTTTTAAGTCATTCTGTAACGATTGTGTGCTTACACTGCACAAAAGAAGAAAAAATACTTTAAAAAGTACAAACCCAATAGACAAGCACTTTTTGCTAGTAAATGGGGGGCTTGAAACAACTCTGGCCTCTCTACTTGCAGATACCCTCAAAAAAGAGCACGGGGCCAATCCTACACTAAAACCACTCATGGGGGTTAACCCATATGCTAAAATCACTCTAGAATCTTATTAATATTGAAGCCATCATGCCACTATTCCTTTACCTCTAGTCACACAAGTTAAGTAATGTAAAATGTTAACTTGTAAGACAGACTAAAACTGGGAATAACCCAACTTCCACAACAATATTTAAACTTTTAAAGGTGATACTGCAGGCAGCATAAGCCTCGCTGTAGCTCTAAAATTTGGCTTCTTGTGCGGGTTTAAAAAAAATGCAGCAGAATGCCCTCAGCTGATTTGAAGCAGAAAAAGAAGTCCTGGGACAACCCATGGAATTGATGACTATGAACTTTACCCTCCCAAGACTGGTGATATTCCAAGGAGACAAAAAAGATGCAACTGTTTCCATCAGGTTTGTCAGAACAGATGTGCATTAACTCAGACTTCTCCTTGTTACTGCAAACTGTGAAGGCAGGCTCTGTGAGCACCTGAGGGTTTTCATATCACTGTCGTTTTCCACAAGTGAACTTGGGTCTCTCCAGAAATGCCAACCTGCAGCACTGTGCCTCCTGCATTCTTCTTGCACACTTCTTTTACATACTTTCACTCCACTGCTGGCTTTTCATTGCTGCTGTTTTTTCTCGGTCTTTATGTGAATGTGACCACTGCTGCTTTGATGCTTAATCATGTAAATGATGCTTAATCAGTGTAAAATATGAACACAATAACCAAAAGGTTTCTAGAAAAACAAAACTCTTCCAGAGAAAGGATCTATACCCCTGTTGCATACACAACAGCTCTTCTATGCGCTAAGAAGGTGGTTACTACATATGAGAAAGGCCTTCAACTCCAGACACCTTCCATTATGCATATGTAGGATGGTAGCATTAGGGTAAGGAACATATCCATTACTTTTTACGGGGGGGGGGGGGGGCAGGAATAATTCATCATTGCCAAACATGAAACAAAAGCCACTGTAAAGTTCAGAAAAAAGAGGAAAAGCTTGTGAAAAATGAGATATCGTCACTTTCCATAGTTTATTCTCAACCCTGCTTAAGACAAGGAAACTGACCTGAAGTCTTTGAGAAAGCTGGGAAAAAGAAGCTTTATGAAGTTCCTTCCATATCTGTCAACTTTTATATGAGCTTTTATAATAAGTGAGCTCAAATCACTTCCTTAAAACAACAATTTAACAGCTCAGATGAGCACTAGGAAAGCAAGCACTGGAAGAAGTACAGTTTCAGAAGAACAAGCATGACGTATGTACTTTCATTTATCCTGAAAACGTAAGGAAATGGCCAATGTTAGAGTCCCTTGTGAGACATGGTAGTTTTGCTGTTTAAATACAACAGAAAATTACAGTTCTGTTTTAATGTTTTCTGAAATATCTGCTATATATTCAAAGGCTTTATTTTATTTTATTTATTTGTGACAGAAATATTCAGAGATAAGCCTCAGACATTATTTTTAAGGCCTGTCAAACAATTTGGTTGCTCTTGTAAAAGAAATATGCACTATTTCGAAGCCCAGAGTTTTACTGGCTACATCTCAGCCCCAGTGCATGAGCACATATCCTGACCACAGCCCAGCTGCATACCAGGATGTGAATGTGTATTTTAGTTTCCTAGAGCAGAAAATCCAGACATGCGGAAAAGCAGTAAGTTTCTGTGCACTTCCCTGCGGTCTTCCTTTTCCAGGTTCATCGGGGAATGAGGACTGAGTATTACTGTGCTGACTGTACCCATCCTTATGTGTAGACACAGCCATTTTCTACACACTGCCTAAAGCAAAGTCAGAGAAACCAACAGTCTGGTACAAGCTACATTTAGAACAATTCAAAAATGAATCAGCAATTGATGCAACATAAGTTGATTAGTGACATGTACATAGCAGAAATTTAAGCTTCTGCCTCAATTATAGGCAAAAGTTCAAAAATCAGTGACATTAGAGAATGGACATTTTGAAACACTGCAGAAGACATCTGGCCTTGAAACGCTGACTATGTTTTGCTTACATAGCTTCTGTTTAAAGTCTGATTTTGAAATTAATTTAGTTCAACCAACAGTTTTGATAAAGCACCCTAACACAGAATCTTTTTTCTTATAGATGCTCAGGCAGCATACTTCATTGGAAGGATGAAAGTATATTACTAAGTATTACACCTTCTAAAACAAACCCTTTTTAGGAAGTACGAATGTCACTTCTTAAGAGACAAAAATAAATGAATTTTAGGTTTATACATTTGTGTGTGTATATATGCATAGAGACATTAAAAAAGTCCAAGTAAGTTAAAAGACAAGTGTTAAGCCACATTGTTACACTCAAATGTCAGTTTACCACTTTCAAGGTCAAAGATTTTTCATGTATCATTTTTAAATAACCTCTAAGGTCTTGGGAATTTTGCACAGCCTTGGTTGTATTTGAAGTACTCTATGTATTAAAGCTTCAGTTAACTCTAAAGTGTGCCAATGCAGCACAGAACATTCAGTTTAAGGTTCAGTTTGAATGATTATGAAATTTTCACAACTGCTAAACTCTGAAGCTGGTTAAGCTATTACAGCCATTTTAAGAGAATGCAAGTCCACAAATTTACTCTGACATTGATGGAAGTTGATTCAGGCACCTTAAGCTTGAAAAGATGAGACATTCCAACTGTCCAGAATCATCCCATTACGACAAGCCCATGAAGTCAAAACAATTAATAAAACAGTTTTTTGGGGTTTTTTCCCCTCCCAAATGTGAAGATTAGTCTTCTCAGACTATGTCTAATAGAGAATATACCATTTGGCATATTGCTATAAATGGCAGTGAACCATGTCTGTAGAGTTTCATTCTTTCCAAAGTCCCCAAAATACATTCAAAGCTTGACAGGTAAGATGATTATGGTAATAAACAGTTTATCAAATTGAAATGCAGTCACCTCTGGGGTGAACTGTAATATGAATATTTTCCTCCCGTGAATGCATCATTGTACTCCTTAGAGACTAGCATTATCTGACTGGAACTTGGCTATAAAATTGCTTCAAGATCTCTTTTAACAGCTGGAAGAATTTCTCCTGATTTATGGTGGCTAAAACCAAAGGTATAAATATTGCTTTCAGTCTGAGCATCTGAACTGTTGGAGATAGTGGAGATATTCAGCAAAGCATGATACAGCACTAAGAATGTAACTTGGTGTCTGGAAGAAAAGGTCCTATCAGTCAATTACAGTGATAACACCGAGAAAGCTGCTGACCAACGTCATTAGATCTCATGAAGGCTTCTTTTAACCTGGTTAGATGAACTTCTAAATTACATTCTCTGCTCTTCAAAACGAGATGATGATCTCTTGCTTTAGAGACTCCAGCCAGGCTTTCTTTTGCTGCCTTTTTTATTATTTTTTTTTTTAAGTTATGCCCACTGCATGCAGGTTTTTTACTTGCTTATGATGTTTAAAAGAAGTTCTGCAGGGAATGGGACACAGAAGTTTCACTGCTTAATTTCCTACTATTTAAAAAAATACAATAATCTATTTCTTCTAGGAGTACTTCACAGTATAAAGCATTACTTCAAGCATATTACTTTACAAAGAGATGTACCTCACCACATACAAGGCCTGATAGCCAAAGGGACTCTACATTATGTATAAAAAAGTAAATCTTAATAAATAATAATAATAAGCTTTTTGAAGCACTGGTATTAGAAGAGATATGTCACCCTCTACTTATTTTAAATACTCTATTTGCTAAGAAACTAGAATATTGATTACCCCATGTTGTACTGTTAAAGAAATGTATGCAAGAGCAATAAATGGCTCATCAATTTCTGAAAACCCAAA
This sequence comes from Elanus axillaris, assembly GCA_026212715.1. Taxonomy (NCBI): domain Eukaryota; kingdom Metazoa; phylum Chordata; class Aves; order Accipitriformes; family Accipitridae; genus Elanus; species Elanus axillaris. The sequence continues at coordinate 3,204,957 of JANZLQ010000056.1, read as the reverse complement.
TTGACCATTCCCTCTTTAACCAAGGAAACTAATACAAGGCACTGTTTCTTCTACAGAACATGTAAGCAGGAAGAAATGTTTTTAATTGTGTTTGCATTTCTTTTGTTTAAAAACAGAAATTGAAAATAATCCAATTTAAGTCCAGATTATTCTCTAAGACCTAAATGCAGCAGAACATCAAAAAGCCAGCAACATTTCACTGAAACGTTTGTGCACTTTGCTCATTGTAACTTATGACCACTCACCCCTACACTGACACTCAAACATGAGAGAACAAGTTATGTGGAGAACGTCATTGCTTTCTCCCAGCAGACGTCTTGCAACATCCCTTTTGCCCCAGGAGTCCTGTTAATAACTCAAGTTTTAAAGTAATTCAAATACAAGATTGAGAATTAGACAGACCTTTTTTTATCATCTTATTACTATCAGCTACAGTCTGTCAAAAAGCAAAATTACTGGCATAATGCAATGAAACCATTTAACAGATGTGCCTCCAAGGCGTGATCAGGGTTAGTGCTAGATGCTGTACAGAATGACTAAAATGATATGCTCCTTCCCACAAAGGGCACAAGCCTTCACTTCCTTTATCTCCACTAACAAAATTTTGCTATGAGTTACTAATAACCATATGCAATTAATTATGCTCTTGCTATACCCAAAACACTAACTGATATTTTGTGTATTTTAATGCTTTCTACATATTGTGCTTTTCCACAAGCTAATACGTCAATACAAGCAAAACACACTGAACATAGCGACATATCCCTGCATATCAAGTAATAAGTAAAATAAAAAATCCAACTCATCTCTCTCCTCAGATGTGCTATTCAACGCTTGAAACTAAGTAAATGTCAAGTTCAGGTCTAGATTTTATCTGGATCAGCTTCACTTGATCTAAAAATAAAACTGTTTTCTGAAGGCATTCCAACTAGTGCAGGCATTCCTTCAAGCCCATAAAATTAGAATAATACCAGTATCACAGATATTAAAATACGAACATAGAAATGTAACATTGAAAGTATTCAGACTGGTTTGGTTCAGGTTATAAATTCCACAAGTGTAATTCCAACTGCTTACTTTACAGCGATATTACTGTAGTGGATATCCCTCCTTAGAAGTAGAGTCAGTTTTTATTCAGCTTTAGTGGGAACATTAATGCTGTAACTTCTTGCCACTTTGCAGCTTTGAAAGATGACAGAAATGAAATACAGAGGCAATTATTTTAGTTTCTGTTGGAATACCAGTCTTCTTTTACATGCATTTTAAAAAATTCCAGTCTGATATATCCAGGAGAAGTTTCTTCTCAACTCTTTTTATACTGCCAAGGCTAACCACACACTTCTCAGTGATGGCTTTTTTGTGTGTGCAATAGATGTGGTCCACCTACTCTGCTGAAGAAGCTACCCAATAAAGTCTCAGGTTGCCTCTCCTCCATATAAAATCTGAATTTCCCATTTCATTCCTATTCTCTTCTTGTCCATTCTAACATTAAGAGTCAACCTATGGCAAGGAGGAAGAGCTGTTTGATGGTGAAAGCATGTGCCTCAGACACTATGGATGCAGGTTCCCTTCCCGTCCACCAGCTTCCTCTGTTCCCTGGGGTGAATTCCCTCCTACTTCATCTGCAGAAGTATAACACTAGCATTTCCCATGTGTAAGGAGACTGTAACATGTCGATTTAAGATACTGGGAAGTGCACAGATAACCCAGCCAAATAAAACTGACCAGGCTATAACATAACACTCTACCTGAGGGACTGTATGATCCCACCTCTTCCAGAAACACTGCGGCGGTCCAGGTATCTGCTGCAGTGTTCTCTCACAGCATTTTTCAACCTTTATACTATGTAATTTTCACAGGTGATAGGTACTAAAATGCCACATGCGTAGGATTGCAGCCTGGCAACAAGCTCTATTTTATGAAATAAACAAACATCAACAGCTTCCAACCTTTTCATCTTAAATCATTATCTGAACCAACAGCATTTGAACAAAGCACAAGAAAAGCTGGATTTGTGCTGATGGTAACAAAAAAATTATGAAGTCCACGTATACTGTAGCCCACTGGTGCTGTGATGAGATCAATAAGCATGACTGTCAAATATTTTTCCTGCTTCAGGCTTCTTCTGGCAAGCCACAATTGTAATAGCTCCTCAAACCAGAAGCAAAAAAAAAAAAAAAAATCACATCTCCACATATTATTAGCACAATGGTCCGTTTCACTGTAATGGACCCAGGATTACACATGAAACACTTTATGGCATTAATTTGATGCAAAAATAAAATGACCCACTCAAAAAATATTTGTATTTAATTTTTTTTTTAATTGCAACACTATGTTTGTTTAGCAGCCCAGCCTTCTGATAGCTGCTTTGCACAGCAGCTGAACAGATCTTAGATTTGAGAGCTACAGGAGTAATCCTACCCATCCCTTGCAAGGCAACAATCACTTTCAAGTGACTGTGTCTTCCTTTGATAGAGCGAGGAAGGAAGTATATGTAGGCTCTTTACCACATTAGACAGGAAAAGTCAGCTCCAGAACTTAAAGAAATTCTTTTCCACACTTAGCTCCTGTTTGTCTGGGTAGGATGCTATTTTTTTCCCTACTGGTAAGGAGCTGCACTTCATGTGATGAAATAAGCATTCTGGATAAAGGTCATTCTCTGTATATTATCTATAGTTTTCTTTCTAAATTTCCCCACTGTTTTAATCTTACCATACTTGCTAGGAAATGATTCAGTGACACACACCCCACTCACTCCAAGCAGAAAATCATCTAAGGGTCTGCTGTGTCAATATCTATTATGTAAAAAAAAAAAGAGCAGTTTTCCTGTTCCAGTTCCACACATTTTGCTGCTTTCCATCATTCACTTCTCATGTCACTCATTATCAGTTTTATCTGGTGTTCTTTTGACATCCTATCACAGTTTGTTCTTTAGCTTCTCATTAGCTACTTTTTAAAACACAGGTGATAACCACTAGAAACCATCACCATCCCAATTGCCTTCACCCTCTTCTTACTAGAGTTATTCCCATTTTAATAGCCTCTTTAGAAAGTGGTAAGTACTAGCTGAAGTGTAGATTTATTTGTACATAAGCAATGCAATTTCAAGGCGGGGAGGAGGAGAAATAGGAGAACATTTGCTCAGTCACCAAGGTTCTGCATAAAGCAATCTGCCAGAAATACACGCGCCTCTTCCTGAAGGAACTGTACTGAACCAAGCACCGTCCATGCACATGTCAAACACCAAATCTGTTTGTGCCTCCTCTGGAAGGGTATGAAAAGCTTTCCATGCAAGCATCACAATGAGTAAAGGGAGTAAAACAGTGGAGCACAGGGTCTAGAGGCTGTTTTTCTGAACCAGAATTTTCACCATTCCTTTTAGTGTCAAAGCCAATCAAAGAGAAGAGCCAAACAGGAACAAGAGAGCACAGGCCTCCCTGCCCTGAACTAAGGTGAATACAGAGATGCCAATACCCACACTTTGCTTTAGCAAGATGAAGAGATGGAATAGGTACTGCCTTCTTCACTGCTTCTCCAGTTACTAGTGCCCAGTCTCAAAAGCTGGGAAAACCTCCTCCAATACCCATTACATCATTTATTTACCAAGGTATTGCTGTGTTGCCTTACAAGAGTTAACAAATCAGCAGGAGAAAAAAAAAAAAACAAACCAAAAAACTGTCCTGGTTCCAGCTGGGATAGAGTTAAATGTCTTCCTAGTAGCTGGTACAGTGCTGTGTTTTGAGTTCAGCATGAGAAGAATGTTGATAACACTCTGATGTTTTCGGTTGCTGTTGGGTGGTGTTTATACTAAGTCAAGGATTTTTCAGCTTCTCATGCCCAGCCAGCAAGAAGGCTGGAGGGCCACAAGGAGTTGGGAGGGAACACAGCCAGGGCAGCTGACCCAAACTGGCTAACGAGGTATTCCATACCATGGGACGTCACATTCAG
>JANZLQ010000056.1:3183509-3200906 GCA_026212715.1 Elanus axillaris | reverse complement strand
ATGGGACGTCACATTCAGGAAATAACTGGGTGGTGGGGGAGTTGGGATCGCCGCTCGGGTATTTACTGGGTGTCAATCGGCAGGTGGTGAGCAATTACTCTGTGCACCATTTGTATATTCCAATCCTTTTACTATTACTGCTGTCATTTTAATTAGTGTTATTATTATCATTATTACTTTCTTCTTTTCTGCTCTATTAAACCATTCTTATCTCAACCCCTGAGTTTTTATTTCTTTTCCCAATTCTCTCCCCCATCCCACTGGAGTGAGCAGCTGCATGGCATTCAGCTGCTGGCTGGGGTTAAACCACAACAAACACCTAGAGGTTTGGGGTTTTTTGTTTTAATGGAGTGACATTTTCTCCAGCAATGGAAAGATAACATGGTCACATTAATGTTATCTTTATAACCTCTCAGTTCAGCTGCTGTGAGATAGCCCTCCTTGGTATTACAGGCCGAAGGACAGGGCTGGCAACTCATTTATGAATTCTGTACAGGGCTAATGAATGTGCAAAAGGCTTCCACTTTATGAACATACGTATATTCTTATCAGGTAACTTTAATTGTTTTATTTTCCAACCTCCCTTCTCTTTTCCACTTATGCCCTCTGCTTATTGCCACACAGGACCTCCTTCAATGCAGTTTCTGCAGTTCCATTCTGTTTCTCCCCTCCTCTTACCACTGAATAGAATCATGCTGTTATCTTAATTCTGACTTTTTAATTCACCAACTCACTTTTACCCTCCACTGCCTTTCTCAATTTTATTTCAAGGCTATTAATATTACATTTCATTTCTGTTGATTTTCTGGTTTTCTTTGATCTGTGAAGTTTATCAGCTCCAATTTCACCCCCACCCCCCAGTATTTCTGCAACCACATTTTGTAGATTGCCATCAACTTGTCCATCTTCTACTCAAACAATTTCTGACAATGCTAACATTATTATTTTTTTACAGGCTTGTTATATGCCTTGAAATGCTGACTAATCGTTGCTTCTCCAATTTGCCCTCTTTTAGCTTAAGACAGCTGAACATCTGCAGCAGAACAAGTCCGAGTATTTAGAGGAAGTCTTCAGCAGTTCCCAATTTTGTCTCAGTAAGTGTATTCATTATCTGAGAATTGCCTGCATAGTTTGGTCCTGATTTTTCTTTTTTTTCTTCTTCTTCTTTCTTTAATTTGGAAAAGTTTATAATTTCGGTTTCATTTACCAAAGTTGTTCCAACCTGCTTCCACACTAGCTGCACCACTCTAACCCTTTTATTTTGGGGCAGTTGAAGTCTAATCATATCCTGAAAGCATTTTTCTATACCTTCTATAGAGCTTTTCCTATTACTGTGGCAGCATCAAAAGGCAAATAAATAGCATGACTTCATTACGCCAACACCTTACAGGCAAAATAGGAGACAATCCTAGCCCTGCAATCCTAGCCATTGCTCTCTGGAGAGACAAGAGCAGGACAGCAAGGTGAAGAATGGCAAAGACAACGACGGCAAAGGATAAGATGAGCAGTTCATTTGGGACAGAGAGAGTGGATCAGCAGATTGTTCAGAAGAGAAAATGTAGAAAGAAAGCTCAAGCAGTTTTGCCCTGGCTTATAAGCAGAAGAAGATTAGAGCAGGAAAAACAGCTGTATGAGAATCTTTTTGTTGTCACAGGTGATTTTACACTGCTCAGTTGAAGGTACAGTGATAAATAACACCAGCTGTTACTGGATATGTCTCCCTCACCAGAACACACTGAACACAGGGAGAATAAAATAGGAAAAGTCAGATGTGGTTGCTCTGGCTTTGCATCCAATATTGGCTTCTGTTAGAGGCAGAGTATCAGTGTAGCTGAATCTCTGGGTTTTTGCTTTATCTCATGAATAAAGTAGTTCAAAAGGTATATGTTCCCGATATCTTATTTTCTTGTTTTTCCTTCCTTTACCGCTCCTTCCTGAAGCAGGAAATAGCAAAGGCAGGGATCCATGCTGTCTTTGAGACTCCCCAAAAAATAAAGTTTGACAAGAAAGGTTGTTTGAAAAGGCAAAATGATCTAGAAAGAGGATTCTTCTGGAAGTTCAGCTCCAGGTAAAAGAATATGAAACCTAGTAAAACACTAGTCTGACATCCAACAAATTAAATATGTAAAAAGTAGTCTGTCGTTGTCTTCTGGTGAGGATATGCTTATTTCCCCACCACCATTATGACTTCACAGGGTGAAACGAAACCACTGTGTGATATTTTGCGTTGAATATCTTGCTTTCTACCGCTGATCTTTAAAATTGTGTTCAGAAATTGAAGAAAATTCATTATTTCCCTTACAGAAAGGGACTATCTCCTTTCAATAACTTTGAAATATTTTTGGAATCCAAGCTTACATCCTAGAGCTAACACTTACCATATGCTAAATAAATAAGATCATACCAAGTTTAAGAATTTTGAAGCATTAAAGTTAGTGGTGTATATCAGGAAAACTGAAATAGCTAACTGAATCTTTTACATTAAACTAGATGTTTGTATTTTATAAGGTATACATAGAGAAGAGGATGACATTCTTCATTACTGTGTCTGTGAAAAAAAAATAAATCAAGGTTATTAAAGATAACATAAGCTGTTTTCTCAAAGTAGTATCCTCTAGGTGTCCCTGAAGAGCTCATTCACAATACCCTTCCAGATACATACATTGGTATATGTGTATCTGGTGAATTACAGCAGCAGTCTGACAATACGCAGCATGCTGGAGACAGGCTGTCAAGTCTAGCAAATCGCCAGTTTGACCCACTATGACAAGGATCTTTCTCCCCTATACCTAAACAACTTCAAAGTTACATTCATCCTTCCTGACCTTACTCATTCGAATGTAGAAGCTAAATTTTTATGTTCTGGTGACAAGTGTCTTCCAAGTGCTCTGACAAAAACAAAGTTCTCTGTAAGCAAAATTATTTTAACTTGATTTAGAAAACTTGTTCATACTATTTCCAGTTTGTAGAGGGAATATACAGCCTTGAATATAATCTTTAAAATTTTGCATTTCTGGTGAGAGATATTGCCATATTGGAAAAAAAAAAACTTAGTTCAATCATTACAACATAATTTTTTTCATAAAAAATAAAAATCAAGCAGTTATTTTTCCTTTAAGTTCATCTTTCCAGGTCTAACATGAACATATTTCCTATCTGGAGGCCTTGTTCAATTTTGAAAAGGTGTCAGCATTCTGGAATAAAAACACCACTAAAACATTATTATGGTCATGGAAGCTGTCAACTATAAATATCCACTTAAAATTATCTTTTGAAGTTACATCAGAGTTCACTTACAGTCAATTTATGGGAAAAGTACCTCTATAGAGAGTGTTTAGGAAAATATTGACTAAGTATTTGTAATTAATAGTTCTGAAGTGTGCAATTACTGTATGTTTTAGCATTTTTGTAATTTGAAATAGAATAAGCATTTAGGAAGTAGGATTTCTGTTCTTCATTACCTGAATCAAATGATTTATGACATAAGAGCTTCCTAGTCTTACTATATTTGAAGACATGAAGTATGTTTAAATCATACATTACAAAAGCATAATTTGTTTCTTAGGACAACTCCAGAGGACTTACTCACTCAAGCAAAAACTCTGATTATTTTTTTTTCTATTATTCAGATTGCATATGCTCTACCCTTCCTGGTCAGAAAATACTATAGCTGGATCTCAGACACAGGCTGCTCAGGCTTGAAAGTCATAACCTACTCATTTGCTCTTGAATACTTCAGGAGGAAGTTCAGGAAGAATGAACACCCTTCACACTTGCCGAGTTTTCTTAGGGACCACATAACAGTTAAAGCAAGCAATGTGAAGGCTCTGGGTTTTTAAATAAATAACAAACCAGTCTCACTTCTATTGCAGAGATCAATGAAAAAATAAAAATAAACCAAAAAGTTATCCAAGAACTTTTTATCTGAGTTATCCTGCTATCATTTCATCATCATTCAGATTTCTTTAGGTTTCTACACACACAAAGGCCTTTTCTTGTGTACTTCTTTCTCTTTGCCTTTTCTCTTACTTCTAAAATTACTGATAAAAAGAAAAAATCCTCACTTGTTCACTCCAAATCTTGGCCCCATGAGTGAAAGAAAATGTTATTTACAAAGACATATTGCAGCAGACATGGTCTTCTGTTCAGTTCACTGATACTACTGATGCTATATCACCTGAGTTACATCACAGTACCATTTGTAGTGAATAGGTTTCAGAAACAGTAATATTACTGTAAAACTATCAAAAGTAGCATCTATGTGCCTTTTCCTGACCTGCTAAATTAACTATGTATTGTTATTCGAGCTGCTAAAAAAAAATAACCATTAAAGAAATGCTAAGCGTCATTGTGACCACAACAGTCATGAAGCATTAGTCACTAAATATTATGCTGTAGAAATATTTTCCATTTCCTGAATTTTAGCCAAAGCAATCTACTATTTAGTTGTCCATCTGAAACAGTCTCTCTAAGTGGTGAGGGGGGGAAAGCAGACAACTACAAACCACATCTCTCAAGGACAGAGCTTTCAGGGACAACTTCCAAACTAAACTATATGAATGGAAATTGATGGAGCAGCACTGAGCAAGGTCTCATCTGATTCTACAGATATTTTCTAAAACTCTAAAAGCTGACACCTGAAGAACAGTATGTTAAAAAGCAAATTCATCAAATGGGATTTTATAAGTCATACTCCAGAAAATCCCTACACTACTATCATCTCTTATCCCTAGCTAGATGTTCAGGCATGACCCTTTCAGCTTTGAAAGGGAGATCAGACTATAGCTTTTGTACCTAGACAGGTTTATTGGAAGATTAATGTAAGATCTCTGCATCCAACACCATCATTATGCTAATCATTGCCCTAATGGTGAGCAAGTTTTTAGGTCAGACGGTGAGTCTGCCTGTGGGGAAACTGGATTCATGGTTACTTTCTTCTGTGCTCCTTCTAGATGCCATGCAGACCAGTCTCACAGTAGAGTAGAATATTCTACAACTGTCAATAAGTGTATTTCAAAGTAGGGCATGTTTCCATTTTAAACACCCTCTTGTGCTGAGTCTGTGCTGTTATCCATCTAAGGGTGATACTCTGTACCATGTCCTAAATAATCACACTTTGGGGGGAGAAAAAAGGGGGGGCATGTCTTGAAACCTCTTTCAAGGTGTACTGCAGGGAAGCTATCTGCATCCTCTGTTTCAAATTACTTCCACAGACTGACAGAAACTCCAGAAATAGAGGCTTTCAAGTAGAGCAAGCTCAACAGAGACTGTACAAATAAGCTTCTTGATGGCAAACTCTTAAAAAACCATCTTACTTAAGGCTGGCCGTAAGCGGGGAACTACTGATTGGGTGTATCAAGATATTCTGGCATACTGTCAATGAAGAGCTTAGGAGCAGTTCAGGATGCCCTTGTCTGTGTAGAAGTCTCCAGCAGCATACATAGGGTGACTAGAAGAACTTAAACAGCCCAGATGATACCCTGCTTCAGGTTCTAAATCTATACTCTATTCACCAATTGCATCTAAGGAGCTCTTAGAAGTCCACTAGTGCCCACCATAAATCAAAACTAGAAGCAGCATCTGAATTCCTCTGACATCCAACTGAACTGGAAACATTCAAGCCCACTGTTGGGCTCCACCCACAGCCAAATATTAACTGTTCTCTGATACAAGGCCAACTTACATTTATAGTTTTTTTAGGATCATTGACAACTGGGCATTTCTTTGTGTTCATACTTACTTGATATAAATACCCCACAACCATGCTACCAATCACCTCATGTCTGTGCCTAGAGGTGACTGAAGAAAAGCCACACATCACAAATATATCCTACAGGTCTCTTTCCAAGGGACCTCTCACTTGGCTGATTGCAACGCTCTCTATTTCATTCTGCCCTTGAGACTAGAACAAAGGCTGAAATACTTTCCAGCATGTTTATACTTAAATGTTGTCTATTTCCAGACTCTGGCCTTTTTACTTATGTTCAACTTCGTCTGTTGATTTCACCTCCTTGCACAATACCTTGGAGTTTAATTAAGATCAATAGTAAATGATATAGCATGTTGCAGTTATTTTACAGAAGGCAAGTTGAAAAAGCTTGAGAAAAATCCATAGAAATTAAAAAGCAGCTTGTTTCTTGTTTCAGTTGTCTTGTTTTGACAGTACCTCCAGCATCTGCAGGTTTAATTTCTCTTTCAAGCTAGAGGCATAAAGCAAAATGCCAAAGAAAAACATTTTGTCCAGCCTGAGCTAGTAATTTTGAGGTAATTACAGTGCTGAACGTTCAGCCTGAAGTTTTCCAGATAATTGGAGGTTTAGGTTAGCTGCCTTTCTTTAGTATTTCAACTCCAACTCATCTCTGATAAAATAACCCCCCAAACCACACAGAGAACAACATTCCCTAGTTGGAGTAAACAGATTATATCACATAGCCTAGTACACATATAGCTTTCCTAGAAATCTAGGTAAATAAACTAAACTAGTTATTCTGGGTTAAAGAATGGCTCTGTATGATAAAGGATGGCATTTAAGTATTTCTGAGGCCATAAAAATCAATTATTCTATTTATTTATTGTAAAATATGACACCAGGACCAGACAGGCAGTCACAGTTTGTCTTGGCAAATGCTTCTACATTAACAACTCATGCAGTGCACAGAGAGAATGGCCGATGTTAATTTTGTTGTGATACGTTACAGTCCTAGGCTCTATCATGTCACTGTGAGCCAGCAGTCAGGTTTGCATCACCTGGTGGTCTTAGGTCACAGACACTGGTGCATGGAAAGAGCAGCCACTGGAGAACGTGGTACCCCCTTTCTACATAGAGCACACTGAATGGGATCCCAATGCATGATTTCAGACTTGGTTTCAAATGGAGCACCCCACTACGCACTTGAGTGCGCACTGCATGAATCCGGGTATAAAGACAAGGCAACTTTGCTCCTAAAAGGACACTTTCCAAAGCACTGAACCATTCAAGTACACGCTTATTGTGCTTGCTAGCAAGCCAACTTTTAATATCATCCCAGAGTGAAATCAATGACACAAGCAGAACTTGAACTTCTGGTCTCCAGCCGATACCTTCATTTTCCATGATCTGCATATAACAAGGATCCTATGCATCTGTTATGCATACAGATATAAGTAACCTTGCACATACTCAAACTTCAGCAAGGTATCAGATCAGAGCACCAGGAAGAATATGTACAGATCAGGGTAGAACTGAGAATCACTTTTTTTGTTTTGTATACCATTCATTCAGCCAAAGTCCCTTGCTCAACCAAAATGAAGTACTCTATTAAATTTTGAGCTCTTCCAGATAAATGCTTTAAATAAGACCAAAATAAACATTTTCTGCTACAAATATTTTGTGTGTTTCTTAAAACAGTGACAGAATATTTCAAATATTTCAGTTATTTGGGACTTAAAGGAAAGTGATCCATCTAAACAGACACAAACCTGCAGACTGCTTCAGATTACTTAAATGTACTACCCCCCCCTTTAAAACACCTGCTAAAAATTTGACCTAGACCTAAATGAGAATAATTTCAAAAAGTGTATGGCTCACATATACCAACTATATATACAGCCTTGAATAGATGGAATCAAGTCACTAATTTTAGAAATCAAATTATATATTGTAAATATTAGCAAACTTTATTAACTGCCTTTTTAATATCTATCTTTAACACCAAGATGACCAAAAAAATATCTTAAACATTAATAATGGTAAAATCTACACTTTAGCAATGGAATAATTCTGGAGTGCTATTTATCACTTTCATATAGCACTTAGAGCCAGAAATACACCTTAAAGGATTAAGTTTTGCACTTTGTCAGAATACTGAACTCACTATCAAAGTATCACTACTGTGACCACTAGAGGAGTCTAAAAAAAGGCAGCCATGCAGCAGCTCCCTAGTTCGAAGTCTCTTTTTATCAAATTAAGAGCCTTGTGCTGCACCACTGATTTAATGAATACTTTCTTCTGTTACATTAATGCCATCTTTCAACTCTGAAGAAACAATAATATATTACGGATTCACAATCAAGAAATGCACTGTGACTGCAAATTCTATTTCATATATCCCTCTGTATATAATTAAGAATTAAATTCCTTGCACTGTATTTGAGCTATAAGCAACCCTCTGAGGGTTTTTAAATGAGCTTTAATGATCGCTCCATATGAGGATTTTGATTACTAACATTATCAATAAAGACAGCTCTATAAAATATGCCAGCTCCGCAGATCCATTTCTCATAATGTAATGTTATTGGTATCATTGTGAAGAGCTACATCATCCTATAGGCAGAAGTAGGTAGGATAGTAACCATTACAAAAAGCAAACATTATATTGGAAAAAAAATTGCAAGGCTCATTAGTATTTCCTGCTGATATACCACTAAAGCTGGAGTCCAGCAGCCCTTTCCTTGTTTACTTTACCCCAAGAGACACATATCAAATACCACTGAACATCCAAGTAGAATTTTCATAGTACTCTAGTCTGCTCATGTTCAAGGACAGCTATTCCCTTTTCACCTACTGGCATATCCCCCACAAGAACTGTTCCTATAGCAGTAACACCCTGTACCAGTTAGGCATCAGCATCCACAGTTCCTCACTGCTGTAGCTTCAGTAACAGTGCTCCCCCTTTCAAACAAAAGCAAAAAACCCAAAACAAACAAACAAAAACACAAAACCCAACCAAAAATCCCCCCCCCAAAAAATAAAAACCACAAAAAAAACCCCAAACCCTTTCACAATGGCTATAACACCACCAGCTATCTGAATACTCTTGATTATTCACCATGCTAGTTTTTACAATACTGTATTTCTTTTGGTCTAGTCTTTACAAAACACGATTTCTTTTAAGTGAAAGCTTGTGAAAATACAAATTGAATGCACATGGGAATAGTTCATTTAATTCACAATTACATTTATACCAATTTAGCTCTAACCTTGGTCCCACTCCACTTTTCCAAGAGGCAGCCACCCCTGTCCTGGGCAGAGCTGCCACCCAGAGGGCCCCAGGCATGCTGGGGGAACAGACCAAGAGGAACTTCATGAAGTTCAACAAGGGCAAATGCAAGGCCCTACACCTGGGAAGGAAGAGCAAGACAAGCTGTACACCGTTGGGCTGGGGAGCAGCTCTGTGAAGAAGTCCCAGGGGGCTGCCAAGCCTCCCGAACCTGCTGGGCATACCCAGGTGGTGGGCTTTAGCGACCACCTTGGGCTTCCCCAGTCATCCCAACCTCCACACAACCCCACCCCTCAGGCTTCTGAGCTCATGAGCCCAGGCATCCCAGCGTTGGGAAAGGCCACTACACACACTCCTGCTGAACCAGCCCTTCCTCAGAGCGAGGTTCTGCAGCCACCCCAGTCCCCGAGAGCCTAATGGCAGTCTTCCCCACATTACAGATACCCATGAGCTCTGTAACCATGTTCAAGACCAAAATCAGATTTCTGAATGAAATTCATGCTGGGGAGAGCACCAGAGGCATTTATAAGCCCAATTTCACTCTCAAAATAGGGTTTATGTAGACATATTTTCAACCTCTTCCTACCTCATGATGCAAGACAATATGGCACCCATACAGTTCAAGAATTTTGAGTGCTGAAGTTGACTTAAGCTCCCTATGATTTTAGGATCAACTTCAACATGCTTCCCCCTTCTTTCCCTCACAAAATTTACAACAGAATTCAGCAATATGAGTAAGATTTTTCACTAGCCTGGCGTTTTAGATTTTATCATCAAGACCACAACTGGTACAATGAATCTGTTTGATATAAAACAATATCCAAGGCATGCAGAACCATTTTTACAAAACATAAGGAAAACAGAAGTGTGTTACTTTGAATAAAGCATATTCTCATTTAATTAAGGTATTATAGAACTTGCCTACTAAAGAATAATTTACACAAAATATATTGAAGTCTTGGTTTTAAAAACAATGTGCCCAATAAAACATGCAACCATATATTTATAAAGAAGGCTTCTCTTCACTAGAAAAGGAGCTTGTTCCCTGAAAGCACACTAGAGGGAAAGAAGATGTCACTGCATCAATTTAAATTGTGTTCCTTACATTTCTGTACCTCTAAAAGATCATTTTGCTTTGTTGCGACATTTTCCTCATTAGCTTTTATACACTGGCTAGCTAACACATTAAAAATCAGAAAAAAACATGGAGTCTTGAGTTGATTTTAAAATCAATAGAGGCCTCTGAAGTCAATGAAGATGAACACACCCAGAAAGAGCCAGCCAACAAAAATCTTAACTAATTTTAATTTTACTTTCAGCCAGTGCTGGCACACTCTGGGCACCAAGTGACAGGCTGGGCAGTAAGAGAGCATTACTTGAAGAACCACTGCTGCCACAGTGTCCTGCACAGCAGAGAGGCAGGACTTGGACACAGCACAGTGGCAGCCAATTTTTGGAACTTGGTTATACTGAAAACGCTGAAATACATCAATATCTGAAACTCTTTCCAAAACAATACATTCTACTTCTGATTTTATAGCTCTCTATACCATTTATTCTTCCTTATAAAAAAATAGGTTTTCTTCTGAGGGCACTTGCAATCAGAGGAGTCCAATTTTCATATAATCCAAATTGAAATGTAGCAAATACAGCACTCCCACAAAAATCAATATTCAGTCACCAGGATGTTTAGCTGAATGCAATATGAGCTGGGCAAAAGTGCACATCTCGCAAGTTTGCAGGAATATATGTATAGGTCAGAGATTAGTTCAGAACACACTTAATGAACTTGAACATATTTAAGAAAAGTAATACTACTTTGAATAAACTAGTACTTCTAAGTGTTTTAGTTTTAGAAAGTATTCTTTATTTAGAAAGCGATACGTTTTTAAGATTTATCTTCATACTTTACATTACACTAAAATTAACCACATCTTTGAACTATTTTTCCTCATTAGCAAGTGCATAGAAGTACCCTTTTGCTCCAACTTATTCCAAAAGAGTTCTTCACAAAGGCATTTGAATTCCCCAATAAGTTATTTTACAGCATCTCAGATACAGAATCCAACCTCAAGGATCCAGTACAGAAAACAAAGTCTAGAGTCATAATAGTTGTTCTTTTCCATCCCCCCAACAGTGATCTTCAATTTTCCATACTGAAACATACATAAACACCAGACTCTCTTCCTGTTTGCTCAGTAGGGTGCAGTCTCCAGTAGTAGGGAAAATGGAAGCAGAAGTTTAACTAGCATTCAAAGTGGTGACAAGATAATCTTCTGGGTAGTTAAACTGATGTCAGGCTCCTCTATACTCAGAATTATTAGTATTCCCTCCAGGGGGGAAGGGTGCAACTTCAGTGAGAAATTAAAGGGATTTACAAAATCCACATTACACAACATATTGTTTCCTGCAAAGAAGTAGCTAGCAAGATGTACGCAAACTCACAAAAAAAAAATACTTCCAATCATTGTCATCATACTTTTCTTCCCCCAGTATTACACTTGACTTTCTTCTCTATGAAAATCAGCTGAAAGTTAAAATTTGTGATTAAAATCACTAATATATCAGAAAAGTGATGCTACCAGCAGTAAAATTACTAAATATATTTTTAATTCAGAATATTCTTTCCAGCACATAGGATGCCAAGATGAATTTAGTTTTCCCATGGTGGATGGAAGGGAGCTTATTTAAACAAACCAAAGCAGGTAGCATTTGTTGCAGGAGAATTTACAAACATTCCCTTAAACAATATTATGTTCTTTTTCTGTAAAACTAATGCTGAGTAGATCAGGAAACTGCAAGACAGTTCCTAATAATGTGCTATTGAAGAGAATACTAGAAGAGACCTCCTGGATCACAAACAATTTCCCTTCTGCAGAAGTCAATTATAACATACTCTCTAGATTTATGAAGGCTCTTGTCCCAAAACCAATTAAGATTTTTTTTCTCCCACTCCTGTCTAAGTATATATAATAATCACTTTCATCTTACAACTATGCTCTGTCTCCTAATCTGTAGCCTAAGTGAGTCCATTGTCTGGTTATAAAAATTTGTCCTGTCTACTCTCTCTCTCCCTTTTATTTATGCTGCATATTAACAAAAAACAATGGCATGCCTCGAGCGGTTCAATCTTGCTAGGATAAAGAAAATCCAAAATCTCTGGGTCCTAAGATGGCTCCAGAAATTGGAGATGAAAAATAGCTTTGACTTTGTAATTTCAATAGCATACATATTACTGCAAATTCACCTTTTGTGCTGGCACTAGTATTTCAACCTCTTCTGCCAGATTTCTCAATTGACACAAATTAGGATCAGCTGCCTCTTCCACAATGTCTATAGCATTAGTAGCACATACTTTTCCTATGATTTACCAAGTGCAACAAGGTCACAAGCCACATCTCACAGCAAAGTTTCCTTTATTCTTAAGGGAACAACCTTGCACTCTATACTTCTAAAATTCACCTCGCTCTACTAATACAGTCCTTTTTCTAAACACCAATGCTCTGTAAAACCAACAGCTATTCTGGAGACCAACAGCTTTGTGTCAGTAGTAAATGGCCTCCAGCCTATCACTTTCTGCTTAGGTCATCCATAAATACAGGTGAAACACAAAGCCACTACAAGAACAGTGTGGCACAACAGAAATCATTTTAGACCTCCCTAGACTTCTTGAGCATCTCTCCATATTAGCTTATCTAGAGAATCTATCATATTAGACTGAAGCATTAAACATTTCCCAATGCTACCAATTTTTAATTAGCAATCCAAGACTGAAGTTTGCTGTGTTCTTTTTCCTGGTGGCTCTTCTATATCCCTAGGGCAAAGTCTATTATCCCAAATGGATTTTTCACAATGCTAAATTGAGCATCCCGAATTTGTAGTACACTAATTTAGCTCAATTTGATAAGCATTTTTGATCAGCAATCCTCAAAGTGCTTGAACAGGAGAAACATGAGGGTATTCAACATGAGTTTAACACTGTAGATTTCATATTTGAGAACAATATATAAAACTGTTACAGGAGAAATCCAGTTCATTACCCTCATGCAAGAAAGGACATCGCTAACAGGAGTGAAGGGAACACGAAAGCTGATCCAGACCAAACTGCAAATACACCTACTCTGGAATACTGGAGACAAGGAGGTCGCCAGCACAAAGCCCAGAATTTAATCTCTCCCACCTCTAGCTTCTTCATTTGTCACCTGGTAGGAGTGGAAGCTGAAAGCAAGCATGAAACGTAGGTGTTGTTAATATATTAGTCACACTACTTACTAAACCTATCTAGAGCAAAGTACATTTTATCTGAAATATTTTCAACCAGAATCAAAGTGCTACATCCTGTTTCCCCCTATACAGTAAAAACAAGCAAGTTGATCAGGAGTCAGACTAGACAAGCCCAAAGGCTCCTCCCAGCCTAAACCAAGGATGATTTATCATCAATGATTAAATAAAAAAATCTACTAGCAGCTTACCCACAAAAGGTGGATTCAACATCATTTAGAGCCCCGATTTCAGCTGCAGCCTTTTGTATCAACTGCTTTAAAAAAAAAAAAGAAACCAAACAACCACCACACACCCCACCGAACCCCCAAAACACTACAACACTCAAGAATCATTGCTGTCCGAAGCAACTGCTGTCCCAAGTTACATAGGAAATTTATGCATTCAATCCAAGTCTCTCGTAATCAATAGCTTGAACTCCAAAAGGTCATTCATTACCTTCTACTGCTTTTTAAGGTGACTCAGTGTTCCAGAAGGCTATTCTGAATGCAAGGACGTGATACCTTCATGAGTCCCTTAGAAGTCTCACCTGCCAACACTGCTGTTTCAGAATCAGATCTGCCCATTAGGAGCCACAATTTACTACTCACTTGCTGGGGCAGAGTTAGTCAAACAAAGTTAAATCATAGAATTTGAAGCAAAGCCTTTCTAAAACTTGTAGTCTAATCCAACTGATATTGGTCTTCAAAAGGCTTTCACTCTATGCTCTGGAAATATGTGCACAGGACATTATGGAAGGCTTGAATGAGGAAAGAATCATGCTGCCAGCCATTAGGACTGACTTCCATAAGTAAATTGTTACCCCAGATGCCTATGACAACTCACTCTTCACAGTGAATGTCCAGGTTGGTATACAACATGGTATCTCTTGAACAGGGGCTTTTGAGCAAGTTGTTTTAAATGCACCCAAAAAAGCACACAGTTCTGTGTCATGCACCTAGGCATCCACAGGCTTACATGCTGTACCTTTGCCAACTAAAATAAAAATTGGCATTTTTCCTCTATATTTTGCTGGAGTTGCTACTTTTCTCCATACCTTCATCTTTGTGGGATAACAAATTCTTCCCTGATGTCTCATACACATTTGAGAAGAGCAAGTATTTACTACATAACTGTGAACTTTCATGTATAGCAAAGGAATATCATAGTTCACCTGATAGAAATAGCCAGGATAGCCATTTCATACACAGTTAAAACATGGTCCTACTTACCATCAGTATAAGGACTGTTGTGACAAACAGCAGTGTTGTGCCCAAGGGTTGTGCGACCCAACTGGTTCCTTTCACTAGTGTCAGAAGTTATGAACAGTAAAATAAGTTTATTCTACACTTATTCAGAGATGGTAGCATTCTGAACTTACAACCACTCTCCTCTCCAAATATGTATGTACAGGATAGTATATAACAGAGATCAACATTTATGCATAGCACACTGAAACACAGGAGGGCTTTTTGCTATTAAGATGGTGCTACTTTTTATCACTTCCAGAAGTGGTGAGAAAGCAATTTTCCAAGTCTTTGACTTGCTTTTATTGTCAGGAATGATACCAAGTCTGAGGCTGTGGGGTTACTCAAAAACAGCGAAGAGCTCAGGGATGGGCAACTATAAAAGCCCTTGAATCCTGAGGACAGCTATGTCAGCCAACCTGCCACCCAGGCTTGTCCGTATTCATTATGCTGTTCCCATAGCAGAAAGGAGCTTAAATGCTCGTTAAACCTGGAGCTCTTCCAGACATTAAAGTGGTATGCTGACTTGGCTAGCTTTTCAGATATGCCAGAATCATACCACTCTGTTTTTGATGATTATATCACCTCCTACACTGAAAAGTCCCACGTCTAGACCACTTCTTTAATTTTTCAAAAATAAATAACATCTGCTATGCTGTTACTACTTATGTTTAGTCACACATAAATATATGGGGCATCTTATAAGAATTAAGCAATCTTTATGATAGCACTGCTTGATCATTTAAACACAGATGTTCTCCAATGACAGTTCTTCATACTGACTGATCTTATGATACCAGCTCATAATTTCCAGCAGCTAAACTGCAAGGGAAGACAGCTAAAATTCATTCAGTATTTTCTCAATATTCCTCAGTCATATAAGCAATTGCTGGTTTACCCTAGCTACCCAGCATGATAGTAAATGAAAGGAGACTGCATTCAGATTCTCTAATCCACTCCTGCCGTACCACATCAATACACTACAGCTTACCCTCAGCAGCCTGCCAAGGCAAGCTCCAGTTCTGACTAACATCATTCCCCATCAGTTTATAGGTCACCTTTTCTTGAACGAATCCCTGCACTCTATGGAGAAAAAAAAACATCTTATACTTCATCTTATTCAGGGCTCATTTTCTTAGAATGGCCCAACAAAACCCACCAACTATAACTTGCCTTCCCATGTTTTGTGTTATTTTTTGATGAACATGATTTACAAATTAACAGACAGGCAACCAAAGAGCAGACACGGGAGGTTTCCTAAATCAATATTTGGTTGCTGACCTGGAACAACTTAGAAAACTTATAGGGCTCACAGGAGCAGCTCTCAACAGCTTAGTTTGAGTAATTAGTTTACAGACATGGAAGGACATTACAAAGCTCAAAGTGAAGTTTATATCAAGAGGGAAATGCACAGTGGGGTGAAATCTTTTCAAGACAACACAAACCATGAAATAAAATAAAAAACCTTACCTACATGGGTCCTTTGAATCACAAGCACCATCATACCATCTAAAACAGCCGCAAAAATAACCACAAGAAAAAAAGAAACCCCTACCCCTATTTTCTCCTAAAGTAGGCATAAAACTGCAAGATACTTTCTCTTCTTCACTCAATCAAGCAAAACTCAAAAATAACCCATCCCCACACCTGGTTCTCCTCCCCACCTGCCTTAAATATTTCAGAAAACATGACCACCTGGTAGTCAGCTGAAATAATTATTCCTACTGCCATCTCCTTATGCATTGCAATAGCTACACCTGGTCCCTTCAACCTTCCCTGGAACACCTGATATGTCCTGAACCTGTCCTGGAGATTAACCCTTTCCTTTCCAAGCTTTTGATTTGTGTTGTGCATGATCTTGAATTAGCACAATTACATTCGGAATCTGTAAAAGCAAATACAGGTATTTGCAAGTGATGATTCCAAGTTCAGATAGGATAAGGACAACATCCTTATCTTGGGTAAGGATGTTGGTCAAAATACAGTACAACCAGGTAATAAAGCACAGGAATAATATTCAGAGGCTTTGGTTTGGGTTTTTTTGGTGGTGGTGGTGGTGGTTTCATTGCACTCACAATCAAGCATGAAATCTAGAAAGTATACAGGATAATGTCACAAAACAGTATTTTGAAGTCAAGGAATAATGCTGATCACTGAGCCATGGCATGTTCTGGCCACGTTCTCAGTCTTCAGTGCATCTGTCAGGCAGGTGGCTGAACTAGAAACAGCAGCTTCATTAAGTCAGGTTACTATATGATACAAAACTGAAGACCTCCTCACCCCAAATTAAGCTTGAACTCACAGAAACACCTATACATATGTGCCAACACACATTCAAAGTAATCTTCATTACTATTTTTTAAAAAAATATGCCTATTTTTAAAATAAAGGTAGTGGAGAACATCAGTGAAATTGTTTGGCAGCAAACACAATTAGCTATGAAAGACTAAATACTCAAAACTGAAAGATGTAGAGTTGCTAACTAAAACAGATTTCTTCTCTTATATAACACTGAAAACAGCTGTGGTGGGTTGACCCTGGCTGAATGCCAGGTGCCCACCAAAGTCGTTCTATCAGTCCCCCCTCTTTGCTGGACAGGGGAGAGAAAAAAAATGTAACAAAGGGCTTTTGGGTCGAGATAAGGACAAGAGAGATCATTCACTAATCACCATCACGGGCAAAACAGACTCGACTTAGAGAAATTAACTCAATTTATTACAAATCAAAACAGAGTAGGGTAATGAGAAATAAAACCAGATCTCAAAGCACCTTCCCTCCACCCCTCCCTCCCTTCTTCCTGGGCACAACTTCACTCCCAGATTCTCTACCCACCTACCCCCCAGCGGCACAGGGGGACAGGGAATGGGGGTTGGGGTCAGCTCATCACAGGTTGTCTCTGCCGCTTCATCCTC